>JAQMYM010000009.1:697515-714276 GCA_030014255.1 Parauchenoglanis ngamensis | reverse complement strand
GCACCCTGGGTGACCCGGGGATCGAACCCAGGACCTTCTTGCTGTGAGGCGACAGTGCTAATCACTGCACCACCGTGTTACCTTGTTGTTTTATTTATTTGTTTATTTTAATTCACCTTTTCTCTTACTGGTGATTATGGGATGGTTTCCCAGAGACAGACTGAGCCTAGTCCTGAATTAAATTGAATTTCAAATGGAGAGTGCATGCAACAAAAGTCAGTTTAATCCAGGAGTCGGCTTAATCTGTGTCAGGGAAACCAACACTATTAGATTAATGAAAACACTTTCTGAACTCATGTAAACTCAAATTTTACAAAGATGTTAAACAAAAACATGTTTTTTATATCTTATTATATTTTACTGACCACTGCCAATTAAATATCTTATATAATAATAATAATAATAATAATAATAATAATAATAATAATATTAATAAGTGTTATCAAATATGTAATCAAATAATCATATCTTTGCTTGTTGAACAGAATTATGAGATTAGCAGGAAGTTAGCAAGTAGTAGAAATTAGCAAAAGAACAGAGATAAATAACAACGTTTGAGTTTAAACAATAGACAAAATGAAAAAAATGGGTGGAGAGAGAGAGAGAGAGAGAGATTAAAGGAGTTAAAGAGGTTAAAGAGAGAGACAGGAAAGAGGAGGGTTTTCCTGCCAAGAGGGAACAAGGTTACTGGGTTCAGTATGTGTGTGTGTGTGTGTGTGTGTGTCATAGAAAAACACATTTATACCTATGTTTATGTAAGCTCATAGCTAGAGGGGATATTGACAGTTTTAGTTACACTTCAATAAATAAATAAATTTAGGATTTATTCTGCAGAATAAAAAATAAGTAAGGTCTAAAAGAGGTCTAATTGAAGTGCAAAATGTTTGTGACTTTTTATTTTATTAGTACTTAGCTAACACAGGTTACAGTGTATAAATGACTGTCATCTCAAGCATGTGCATTTTTGAAGTCATGGTCATCGTTTCCTGCAATTCAGAGAGATGTGAGAGATTAAAGGCGCTGAGTCGCCCTCGCGCCGACCTCACGTTCAGCCTCGTGGTCCGATGCGTCATTTCAGAGTCCACTTCCTCCGTGACAGGAAACACACCCTGCTCTCCCGGCTCCTCTCTGCAGTCACTTCCTGTGTTTATATTCTGAGATTGGGCTTCCCTAAACAAGAAAGGGAATCATGACAAAAACCGGCTGGAATTTAAAAAATGCATGTTGAGGTTCATTCAAGGCAAGATTTTTTTATTTTCCCTAAAAACAACAAAAACATGTCTGATTTCATGTTGCTAATGGAAAGCAACTATACTGTTAAATATTTGCAAAACAGTTAAGGACTTCTGTTTGCTAGTTACTTTTTGGGGAAAGTGGTTTTGGTCAGGAAACATTTTAACAGCTAATTTGCATTTAGTTTTAATTTTTGGAAGAAATAATAGTTTATATTAAGTTTTTGTCAGTGAGAACTACAATGGCGCTGATTAATCTGGATAATCATAATGCTGATTATGAAAAAATAACAATGTGGATGTTTATATTTGAATAATTGTTTACTTAACCAATAGCAGAAACATAAGAGTGTGTTTATTCCTGTATAGACTGTAATACCACAGTGAAGCCACCAGGGGCGGCAGAAGCGCCGCACAACAACGTGCGCAAAACTGTTTTCAGGAAAAACACCGTTAATAAAAGCTTTAAAGGACACAAAAATACAGATTAAAGCATTTCACTGAAACCTGCAGACTTCCTGTGAGGAGTCCGTGTCTCATGAGGGCGAGCCTTTCTCTCTCGCTGTATTTTAGGATTTTAGCATGATTTTGAGTTGTCTCGGACGAAAGATGACCAAAGTGAAACAGTCGTTGGTCATGGCTCCTAAACAGTGCTCCTACGTGGTACTGTGAGGGAGGTTCGTTGTCACGGTCTTGCAGCCAAACAGCCTGTGAAACTTTTCTGACAGTGATAGAGGTTTAGGATGACCATGTCACAGTGTGTGTGCAGTTACAACCTACGTCTACTGCCTAGTCAATAAAAATGCAACATAGCGCTGAATCCCAAATAGCATGGAGGTGAAAAGCACAAGGGAACGAAACGAAATTTAACATGAAACGCCTCTCCTTTGGCTTTTGCTCTGCACACATAAAAAGAGCGATTGCCAGAGCGCGACTCTTCGTCTTCTGTCGTGTTTAGCCGCTAGCGCACGCTGAGGACGTTTCGCTCTTCCATTCCGAGTAGCCTGCGATGCAATACGTGTCATCATCGTCCAGTCTACATGCCTCATACTTGATGCCGTACCGTGTCGCGCAGCGTGATGTGTAATGATCTTATAAGATTGTTGAAATCACACAGTCTGTAGAAGGCATTAAAAGAAACATTTCATAACAGCTTGAGGAATAAAAACAAAAAGTAGCTGAAATGTGGTGAGGGACATTTACCAAACGCTCCATGTTCTAGTCTCCTATGTTTTTTCCGGTGTAGTAGTAAAGTATGTGCATCCGTTTCAAAGTTTACAGATGAAAGTTAATCTGTTGAAGTTAAATGGTTAATTTTCAGCTTGTTTATTGATGAACTTGCATGCGGGTTCGAAAAGTTGAGTTAAAGATGAAAATAAATAATGAAAATAAAAAAATAATATCTGCTTTATATAGAGTCAGACAAAACAATGTATACACACTTGAGGAAAAGAAAAATGTGTATAAATATTTTAATACTAAATTTATTCAGACATCCTGAGATTAATACAAGTGACCTTTGGCCTCTACAGTTACAAGAGGTGCTCAGAGTGGTGACATTTATGTGTAGAAGTGTTCCTGAAGTGTACATTGTTTTGGCTGACTGTGTGTGTGTGTGTGTGTGTGTGTGTGTGTGTGTGTGTGTGTATGTATAGCTTTTTCCATTAAAACTTTTCCCAGCGTGTTTTCTTCTTTCAGGTTTCTAAAATGCAAACGCAGCAGTTCCGTTGTTGAGTTCGACTCCAGCTGGTGTTACAGACACGCAGCACCGTTACAGCCTTATTGAAGCATTTCTCTCACTTCGCCTAAATAAACGTTCTCTTGGCAGTAGGGTCCCTACGTAGGCAGCGTGAATGTGTCCTTCTGAGACAGATGTATAAAAAAGGTCGTTTCTCAGATGCAGTACCGTGATATCACAAAATATCATGCACGTTATTTCCATGGTTTCTATGGTAACCGTGTTATGATGCGCTCGCCCCTCAGGCCCTCATGCTGATGGAGCAGATACGAGGGAATCCTGTGTTTCTAACGGCACGCCGTGTTGTTTTCTGTAAACACTCGCAACTCTCCCTCTGCTGTTTTTCTCATGAGACAGTTTTGCCCTGCAACGAGCGACACGAACACTCACGTCCTGCGTCACGTCATCATCATAAAGAACGATGATCATAACACTGCGTTTACTGCAGCTCCGTCTTCCACATGGGTTTTACTTCATAAAACATTCTTCATTATTTTACTTCATATTAAATTTCTTTTTATTGATTCTTTCTATCCATTTTATTCTTTTACTTTCACTTTTTTTTATTAACTTAAATATTTCTATTAATTTTTATATAGCTTTGTTTTTCAACTGTTTTTTTTTCTTCAAATTTTCACTGTTTTATGAAATAATTTTGCATTGTTTTTACTTCATATTTAATGTTTTTTCATTTTGTTGTCTACTCTAATGTTTAATTTGTTTCTTTTTATGAACTTATTTTACTTTTTATTCTTCATATTTTTTTTTTAATTCAGTTTGATGGCATTTTTATATTTACTCTAATTTCCCTTCCTGTTATTCACTGTTTAGTTCTTTTTGTCACCCAGTCGGTGTTTCCCACGCTGCGTCTGTAACAGACAGAACATCATTAATAAAATGTGTGTTTGTTAACACACAGCTGTGTGAGTGAGCGTAAGGTGTGTGTGTGTGTGTGTGTGTGTGTGTGTGTGTGTGTGTGTGCGTGTGTGTGCGTGTGTGTAGTGTTCCTCTTGAATAGAGCATGTAGCTATTAATGTTTTGGCTTAATTGCTATCATGCAAGTAATTCATGCTAATGTGTGTACATTTGTGTAGCTAACTTGTGCTAGCTATCATGATGTGTGACGTTAGCAAGCTAAATATAACCACATATACTGTTAATCTGCTAATCTAAAGGTACACACATATAACTGTTAATGAATGCTAATGTTTATTTAGCTAACGTAGCTAACGTCCTGAGAGGATTTTTTTGCAGCATTGTTCCTTGGACGTCTCTTTACACCTGTAACCTGTAAAAACCATTAGAGCTAATATTTTACATTTCTGCTGGAGAAATTCTTACACATCACTTTTTTTGCAGAACTCGATTCGTCACAATCTGTCTCTGCACAGCCGGTTTGTGCGCGTGCAGAACGAGGGCACGGGGAAAAGCTCCTGGTGGATGCTGAACCCTGAAGGAGGAAAGAGCGGTAAATCCCCGCGCCGCAGAGCCGCATCCATGGACAACAACAGCAAGTTCACCAAGAGCCGCGGCCGAGCCGCTAAGAAGAAGGTGAGACTGAGGAGCGATGCTAATGCTAATGCTAATGAAGGACTAACACTAAACGAAGGTACAGCATAGTGACTAAAATAGCAGAAAACAAAATGGAATAAATATATAGACAAATATATAATGCATATAAAATCAGAAATACAGAAATATAAATACCTGAAAGTAATGTAGAATACGGAGTACAAATAGACTATAGAAAATAAATCAATCTTCAAACTGACGATTAAACGATTACTTTTATAAGATTGAAGGTTACCATAAATGGACGGATCTTTTAAAGAACGTCGGACTTAAATAGTAAAATAAAGTTAAAAACAAAAGTGAATAAAAGTCATTTAATGCAAGTAAAAAACTTGAGTGAAAAAAACAGAAAAATCCAAAAGATAAGAACATTATAAATTTTAAATCATTAATATATTTATTTTATTATATATTTTTATATATTATAGTCTTATTTAAGAGGTAAATAGAACATAACATTACAATTTGAAATATTTATTTAATTACATTTCTAAAAAATATTATATAAGAGAAAGTAAAAACAGCAGATTATTAATCAGGAAGGGATAAATACTAAATATTTAATAATTAAAAATGAAGATGGATGCAATAGAGCTAAAATTAATTTGATGAAAATAAAAATTAAAACCAAAAGATCAGAATTGAGTAAATATAATTAGGAATAAGATGTATTATTGTTGTTGTTGTTGTTAATGAGTTTTAACAGAGAGGTGTGTGTGCCGGTCCTGCAGGTTGGACTGGACGGCGGCTCGAACAGTCCCGGTTACTCGAAGTGGCTCGGCAGTCCGAACTCTCACAGTAACGATGATTTTGAAGCGTGGGGAAGTTTCCGAACGCGGGCCAGCTCGGACGCGAGCACACTGAGCGGCCGGCGCTCACCTTTCCTCCCCGAGGAGGACGTTAGTGAGGGAGCAGAACTCCACCTCGGATACCAGGCCACTAAATTAGCCTCCAAGCTGCCGAGTCTGTCGGAGGTGACCGGCTCTTTCGGCTCCAAGAACCTGATGATGGAGAACCTGTTAGATAACCTGAACCTGCTTTCGCCCAAGAACAGCACAGAGGCGCCGAGCTCTCAGTACGCTCCCTACAGCGCAGGCCAAGACTTCCACAAGTGGCAGAGTGGCGTTAGCGTTAACGCTATGACCATCCAGAGTCTGTCGGACAGCAAGCCGGTGGGTTATACCCCCTACATAAGGCAGTTTAATTGCCCTACTGGGCTTCTAAAGGAACTCCTGAGTAACGACGGGGAGCCCAGAGGAGACGTTTTGCCCCCCATGGAGGCAGCAGGGCCGCAAGGAGGGAGAGTTTTACCTCCCTATAGTGCTCAAGGGCACATGGGGCAAGCAGGAAAAGCGATGGGCTCGCACACACACGCTCACACACACGCTCACACACACGCTCACACACACGCTCACACACACGCTCACACACACGCTCATACACACGCTCACACACACACCTCTTCAGCAGTGGGCATGAACAGGTGTGCCCTCCCGCCACAGGGACATCTTGGTCGTCATGGCAACATGAAGCCGTTCCCTCACCTGGCGCACATGGGAGGAGGAGGAGGAGCTGTCGATTCGGCGCCGCCCAATTACCGCATCGCCAACGGCAACGGTTTCCACAGACACCCGCCAGTCCTGCCGCATCATCACCACCATCACTATCACAACCAGCTGGAGCGGTTGCCTAGCGACCTGGACGACATGGCGATCGAGCGGCTGGAGTGTGACGTGGAGAGCGTGCTACACGACACGCTGATGGACGGAGACGCGCTCGACTTCAACTTCGACCCGGCCTCCAACCAGCAGGGCTTCACACACACTGCTGTCAAGAGCAACACACACAGCTGGGTGTCAGGGTAGACACACACACACACACACACACACACACACACACACACACACACACACACACACACACGATTAAAGTGTTGAGAAGCAGAAGAAAGGGGAAAAAAAAGTTCAGCACAATTCTTATTATAAAAATGGACTTAATCCAATCAATAAATCATGGATTTGGACACACACACACACACACACACATACACACACATTCATACTGGCAGGTGTTTTATAGAGTCTCATTCATTAAGAATAAATTTTTAAGTGTAATAGATTAAAGCTGAGATTTTTCATCTGTTTTGTTTGTTTGCTTGTCCAGAATTTTTAATGCAGGAATTGTTTTTTTAATTAACCCAAAATCTAAAAAATTCTTCATCCTTTTTCCTGCCTTAGTCATCTGGGGTTTTTTAACCATGACAATTAATAAAACAAGAGGAAATCTGCTCTGAAATAAACATAATAATAATAATAATAATAATAATAATAATAATACCTGCCAGACATGTATCTGCTGTTCTTAATGACCTACGTGCCTCTAAAAAAAATTATTTAAATTAAATGGGCAGATTATAATGTAAGGAACTGGAATGTCAGCAGCTCATGTTTATGTTTTATGGTTTTAACTGAGACTTTTGTACAGAGATGTACATAATGTATAACATTTGGTTTATACTGTATATATGTGTGTCTGTGTGCATGTGTGTGCGTGTGTTTGAGGTGCTTAACATACTTTTTGGCTCTGTTTTTATGACCTTAAAATTTTAACACACCTTTAATGGAACATTCATGATTTTTCTTGTAAAGAGATATTTTATGATTTTATATTTTATGGAGTCTTCAGTCTTTTTTTCTTTTTTCTTTTCTCTCTTTCTAAACCTTTCGTAATATTAAGCCACAGGACACGGGACAGTCAGCCGGGGGGGTTTGCTTGACAGATAAAAATGATAATATTATATTTCAGTAAACTCTTATATTATATATTCTTATATACTCTTATATCTTATAACTCTTTCACTGTAAGATTTAAAGGCAGCCTGAAACAGAAAAATTGTATTTTTGTTCTGGAAAAGTGGGCAAAAACAGGCGCTCGGATTTCTCTGAAGTTACTCCACTGATGGGTTTTTTTCCCCCGTGAAACTAGTGACGTCATTCTCATGAGCAAAATGTCCGTTTGTCAGCGTGAACGCTTTACCTCTGTCAACAAACTGACATGCAAATGTATTTAAAAAAAACCTAAACGTAAGGTGTGTTTGGCTGGATGTGGGGGAGGGGAGGGGAGGTGAAACATGGCCCCAGATGATTGGTTGATCTCTTTTTGTCCCTCCCACAATTCTACAGTGATGTAATAAACAATCAGAGGACATTTTGAGGTGGGGAAATAGCGCTGGAAGATTACTGCAAAAAATTGATTATTACAGATTGTCAACAAATTCAGCAAGAACTCAAGCTATGAAGAAATTCAGTTAAATTTTACTTTACTTAGTGTAGTGCTTTTAAAAAAGCAGCTTATATAAATTTTAAACATAAACTCATAAATTTATTTATTTATTTAGTTGAACTGGTGCAGCTGGACATTTGTGCTCAAAACATCTTCAGTCCCTGTAATGTAAATATTTTTATAAATGCACACACACACACACACACACACACACACATATTTCTTTCTTCGTGCCTCTGAAGTTGCATAATTATTGATTTTTTTTATAAGCAGAAGGAACGATGAGAACGATCACAGTTTTACGCTGTCCTTTATAAACACGTTTTTACGTTGTGTATTATAAAACACTGGGAGATTTTTTTCATCTATTTATTCCTGCCTAAAAAACCTTCGACGGCACTGAGATTGAGCACTGCTGTTTATTTCCCATAAACATGTAAATAATTGTTTTTAATATTATTGTGCTAATGTGGATTTGCAGTAGTTATAGTGTTGTATTAAGTTCCTGGGTTTTTTTTAAATAATATGAATGGTATGTTTATAATTTGTGTATAATGTCTTAACTTCACTGTAAGCCTGCTGATGAATCAGATGTTAATTAAGCAGCCAGACTTCTGGTCTTTACTAACTAGACCTTTTTTTTACAAAAATCTGGAATTGTGTAAAGATCAAAGTGCCTGTAGGATGTTAATGACCAACGCTGAACTGTAATTTTGTAATTTGAGACTTGTTACTGAGACACGTTGTTCTGTAAAGTCCTGTCCTACATAAATGATCTCATGAAAATAAGCCAGTCTCCAGACTTATTTCTGTGTGTGTGTGTGTGAGAACATTTCTTTATTGTTTTGATGACATACATCTCATTTCAACAGAATTAAATCTTTCATATATATTTATAATATTCCTTGAGATGCATTTGTAAAGTATGCAAGGTGAAATAAAAATGCCATGGTTCCTTTTTCACCTGTAATTTTAGAATGGCATTAAATCTCTTTAACGTGAGTTTGGGAATGCGCCTTTCAATTTTAGGGGGTGTGGTTTTAAAATTTAATATGTAAATAGCCTTGCTCTGATTTGCTAACATCATCAAACAAGAGGTTGGTTAGCCACGCCCTCTCTGCGCACACCTGGGAAACTGCAGCTTGACTGTGAGATGTAAACAATGGAGGATTAAAGCTTTTTTATGAATGAACTCAAGTTTGAAATGCATAATGAAGCAGGGCACCGAGCCACCAGTTCCATAATCAAGACTACAGATGGCTGTTATAATCAAGACTACAGTTTCAGAAAGGTAATTTTAAATGTTTAACTCCTGTATTTTAGTGACAGGTCTATCCTAGTTCCTGCAGAGCTAACATATAACATAAGATAGATATTATTGTGACATTAAACACAGTTATGGTTTGACACTTGAAATTTTAATTCCTGAAAATATATACGCATGACCCTTACACAGCTTATGCGATTTGTCACATCACTAACAGTGGGTAAGCTAGCTAGAAAAGCTAAACCAAACCATTAACAGCTTACTGCCTGAGGTGAGGGAGCTGCTTATCAAGCCAATAATATGGCCAATTCAAAAAGTAAGAGGATAGAAATGTGTGCATAGCATAGATATAGCGTAAACAGTAAAGCTGTATAGTATGTATCATGCACATTTTATTGCTCACGTGTAACAAAGGACAGAGGAACTTTTTTTATTGTTTCATAATCCGCATTTAAAGTGTAAGTAGTGAGTCTAAATGATACGCGAGTAAAAACTGCAAAGTGTCCACTTGAAATTAAAATGACTTTAACTGTTTAATTGAACAAATCAAACAAGTTTGCATGAAAAATATCACAATGGCCCAGTGAGAATGAGACTAAAAATATCGTTGTGCCTCATTTATCATTTATTATTTAGTAAAGTTGTGTGTAAATGTTTTTGCAGCCAAACTGAACTACAGATGTTTCTGATTTTCTTCATACTCACATGCCAGTGTTGATGAACACAAATCATCCATAATCACTAAGTGCATTCACCACTCATTTGCATTTAGCCTCGCCCACGAGTTAACAAAGAGCTGAGAAGAGCTCGGCCTAACTGTGGCGTAGGTTAAATCTTCCAGTAATGGAAGATACCACACACACTAACTGTTCCTACTTCTATAGAGCGCCATTACTTTTGTCCACATTCTACGGCTAGTCTCACTTGTTGTCATTTATGTATTTGTTTAAAATCGTTTGAGTCGTGATGTTTGAGCAAAGCAGCCAAAAGGTCTAAATGAAAATGTAAGAATGCTTGACATGGCATCTAATATAATAGCAGAGTCCCGTAACTAGCGTATGTTTGTGTGTTATCAGGTCAGTAGTTTATAAGTATATACAGTATGATTGGACAAAATGCTATTCGATGAATAATTAAATAAAAACAGCTCTTTAAGCTCTTGATAGCAGGTGCAGATTTTGGTCACGAGTGTATGCTTTCACGTTGATCATGTGGCCATGTGTCGATGGACCTTTATAATAAACACACATGGTTGTGGATCATCCATGTCATATATTACAGAAGACCACATACAGTGTGTGTTAAACAGCCACGCAGCGAGAGACGTGAAAATGAACAGAGAGAGCGACAGGACGTGAAGCGTGTGGCTCTGCACACTGCTGCGTCCATTAGCAAGGACCTCTGAACGTAAAAGTGCCCATCTGGGGGTCTGCTTCTCACCCAGGGGCCTTTATATCAGCACACACACACCCTAACACACGCACCTTAACATGCAAAAACACAGCTTAACACACCGCAGGAGGTCCAGGAGCCGCCGTCATCCCATCTCATGTGATTACAGAGACACGAACGACAGAAGAGATTAAAACCTGCTCCCAGGTGGGGGGTCTGACTGCAAAACACACACACACACACACACACACACACACACACACACACACATGCTATTGTGTATTTACAGTGTTTATAATCATTCTTTATTCTAGTAGAAATGGTCATTTTAAAGAAAGTTTTTGTAAATGATAGCACCATACTGGGTTAAAAACTAATTGTATGAAGTTATTTTCATGAAGCAACATTGTAACTGAAAATGTAAAAAAAAAAAAAAAAAAGGGATAAAAGGAAATCTGTTCTTTCTGTTGTCTGGTGAATAGAATAATGAGATGTGTCTTAAAATGTCTGGTTTCATCTTATAATAAAAAAAAGACTGTTATATGTTTGTCTATTTGGCAAACTAGTGCTAGCAAGTAACTAACAATATCTATCTGTATTTAGCAAACTGATGCTAGTTAGCAAATAACTTTGTTGTTGAGCTATGTTGTTGATATCTAATAACCAGTGTTATCTAGGAAGCAAGCTGTGATATCAATTCATATCTACTGAATATATGATCTATATCATGCTAGTCAGTGAGTATCTACTTTATTTATTGTAATTATCACAGATTAAATGTAAAGATCCCGAGTCTCAGAGGCGCTTCGTTATCAACTTGTTTGCAGCTGATATGAGCGACCATTTTATAGTCGTCTCTCAGATTAGTGAAAAACAATCATGAGAAGAACCTGGAGTTCTGCTGAGTCCTGTTTGGTCTGTTCTTCAGGAGGCAGTGTGTGAGGATTTAACATATCCCCCACCCAAATAAACAATAACACACACACACACACACACACACACACACATACATGCACACACACAAGTGACCTGTAATCTGCAGAATCAATAGAGTGTGGAACAGGCAACATCTGTTAAACTGCAGCAGAGAAACACAGACAGACAGACAGAGAGGCAGAGAGAGAGAGAGAGAGAGAGAGAGAGAGAGAGAGACAGACAGAGACACAGAGAGAAAGAGACAGACAGATGGAGACACAGACAGACAGAGAGAGAGACAGGCAGACAGACAGACAGACAGAGAGAGAGAGAGAGATAGCGAGAAAGAGACAGACTGATGCAGAGACAGACAGAGAGAGAGAGAGACAATCAGACACAGAGAGAGAGAGAGAGAGAGAGAGATAGACAGACAGACAGACAGACAGACAGAGAGAGAGAGACAGAGAGAGAGAGAGAGACTGACAGAGAGACAGACAGAGAGGCAGACAGGCAGGCAGACAGACAGACAGACAGAGGTGAGAAAGGAAGACAGTGTCTGTGATAAGTGGTTTTGCTCAGTTCATCATGTATCTCCTCTGTGTTTGATGAAGTTAGATAGCAGCTCATTGTGTGTGTGTGTGTGTGTGTGTGTGTGTGTGCGTTGTGTGTATGTGTGTGTGTATATGCATGTGTGTGTGTGTGTGTGTGTAAATGACATCCCCTCCATTGCCTCCCTGGTCTCCATGGTTACTCCACACGCAAAAGTCCGTATTTAAGAGCAGACTAGCCTCTCGCTACTCACCTGATCTTTCCGTGACATCGCTGACAGTAAATGGGTTCCTTTACGAAAGCAAAGGTAGCGAAGCGAGATGGTGCTAATCTCTGAGCTAATCCTGATCAAAGGTGAACTCTGGGTTGAAAGAGGTGCTTTTGAAAAATGTTTTAATGAAATAGTATTTGTACATTTTCACACTGTTTTTTGTAATAAATTAAATTTCACTTAAAGACGAGACGGTGGAGGAATTCTGGGATTTGAGGTGTGTTTCACAGGAGAAAGCAGGCCCAGTTGTTGGTATCTAACATTAACTAGTCCATTACAGTGGAGTCCTTTAACTGCAATATGTTCCTTGTCCACTTAATTTAATAAAACATTAAACAAACACTGATGACATCAGAGGGCAGTGATTGGCTACAAGTAATGCTGTTCCAAAAACACGTCCTAGTTGAGAAGATCACATTTTTCAAGAAGATGACAGACGGCGTGACATTGAGGCCATATATGGAATTGCTAAGAGAGGTGGGTCGGACCACGGAACTGAAGTGGGAGTGTCCTGGAGTCCATATATGGAGGCAAGGAGATGAAATTAATTGGTATACTAACTTTAGCTAGTCTTATTAGCTAAATGCAGTAATAATATCCATCAGTCCATCAAACCTTAAGCGTGATTTTTACGAGGCGTAGCAATCATCAATTCCTCCACTTTGTCGTTCTTTTTGAAAACGCCAAACTCTAGTTGGATAATGAAAGCTGTGACACTGCTGAGCGGCGTTCATTTCCAGAAGCATCAGATACTGAGTGGCCCTGATGGATAAGCGTGTCTCATCAAGGTCGTAAAACCGAGTTTCATGGCCGCCGAGGATACGGTCATTACCGTCACATCCACTATAGCAACTATAGCAACGGCCATCAGCTCGTAACGAAGATGCATCTCACACATGGCGTAATGACCCTGCTTAACGGCTTCCCTCCCTCACAGGGTCAGAGTGGAGAAGTGTGATACGTCGTCCTGTAAACAAGGGACTTTACAGCATGGACCCAAAATCTGAGGACAGCATTACAAGGCCACAGATGGAGATGTGAATCCGTCATGAGTTAGAGTTAGACTGAAATCACACGTAAAAGACGCAGAGCCCAGAGGTCAACACTCGCTGTTTCAGTGATTTCATATTTTCCCTTTAGAGTCTGACATGTCAATAAATGCCACCTGCACATCTGGATTTATTTCTCCCTTAACATTTGTTCATTTAACAGATGCTTTTTATCCAAAGTGGCACACTAGTGGGGCAGAATCCCAGAGTTCAGGGTTCTGTTCAAGCTCCTAGAACCCTTCTGATTGTAAATTGTGCAAAATTCTATTCATTTACAAATTCTTCTTATAATAAAAACAATTTCACTTCTTCTTCTTCTTCTTCTTCTAACCTCAACCTCAGAGCTTCATACCTGCTGAAAAAAATATTGAACAGTTTGCATCAGGTTCCTCTGGGCTTCCATTAGGGATTTTCTGGTACTTAATTAATCCTTCCAGAACTCCTCTGTTACTGGTAGATGATCACCTTCCAATCAAAATTAGATAAAACTTCAGGAGCATGTTAAGAACAAACAATATATTCCATTAAACTGCCACTACAAACCATCAGGAACACATTAGGAACCAGCAGAAATCTCTAATGCTTTCTGATTACATGGAGATGCCAACAGCACATAGAAAATACACCCCACATTCCATCCGTAACCGCTACAGAACCTTCAGGAACCAGTACAGATGGTTTGCATGGTTTAATAAACAGGCGCATAATAATAAGAAGAACTATTATTTATATTTATACAGCACCTTCCTCACAGACAGGTCATTTCACAGTGCCGTGTAAACAGTAGTTGCGGGGGAACGTGTTAAATTGTCCAAACGTGTTGGGTTTTATTTTTATTTATTTAAAATTATTGCACAAGGACAATATTGAAATGGCTGACTGAACTCATGAGACAAATTAAATTAAACAGAGAATAAAATTGTGCAATACGATACGATACAAAACAATATGATATGTTACGATATTATTTGATATGATTGATATGATTATATGATATTATGCAATACAATATAATATGTTACAATGTATGACAGGATATGATATAATATATGGTCTGATATTATATGAGATACAATATGATATATTACAATGCAATATGATCATTTTTACGAAATGATATATGATATGATACAGTACAATTCGGCAGCATGTAAGGCATACTGATGTTTAATGTGTGATGCATTTCCTCGGCTTTAAATCATTATTTTCTTTATACCTAGTTGAATTTAAATGGTTTTGTAAGAAAGACGTGGTGACACATGCATTAACACACTCTGGGGGGAACTAGCGGGAGAGCAGCGGGGATCCATGAGCTGTTTGTCTTTCCTCAGAACTTCTCCTGATTCCCGTAGCTGGGTTAAAACACATTAAGCGCACATGGTGTGCTTCCTACAAGGGTACATTTGAGACACGTACGTTTGCATGGACGTTTTAGAAGACCAAATTCACCAGTAATTCCTCCACAACATTGAGTGGCAACAAAAACATCAAGAATGTCAAGAAAATTATTACAAATATTTGCTGAAGCATTATTACTGAAAATGAATGAATATAAATGACCATTCGTAAAGAGAAGAAACCCAAGTGCCAGGGCTCAGGCTCGCATCTGGGCTCGTTTGCCCAAAATGTTTGGGAACGCCAGCTTTAGAGTCTCATAAACATCAGCTAATCATATTACCACATAGTTCAGAGTTCTTCGTATGTCCCGTTGAGGAACCCTTAAAGGTTCTATAACAGTGTTTTCATATCAACAAGAACCCTTTAAGAGACTAATGACCCCGAAAGAACCCTTTTTGTCTCACAGTGTGCATCACGGCACATTGTCCCACTCTGACGTGTAAGATTTATAATAGATGTGAAATGAGAAGTGCACTAATCCGTGCTGAGGGAACTTTCACTCTATAACTTTTAATCATGGTGTTAATGAGTCACAGGAATCCTCCTACACGGAACATCTCCCGCTGGACGTGTTAAACCCCGGAGGACGACGAACAATAGGGACAAAAAAGTCATGAAACTAGTGAAAAGGCAGAAAATCCTCTCGTTCTCCCACACACGGAGGTGTAGAAAGGACAGCTGGACAAACTTAATTTATATATTTTCTTTCATGTGCTAGGACGGTGAAGCAAAAGTGTTGTTTTTTAAATCTTTTTTAAGTCTACTTTTTGATTTTGCAGAAGAAGAACAAGGGATCGAAAACAAGGATAAATATTGATACATGTTCAGTGCGTATAATGGAGTGAAGAATAAAAACACTGTATTTATAGTTTGATAGTTTCAGGTATTCAGCCAGAGCTTGTTATATAAAACCTTTTTCTATTTAAGAATGCAATTTTCAGTCCAGTCTTTTCAGATGCTGAATGACGAGTGCTTTAGTGCTGCGTAAAAGCCTTCTGGCATTCATTAGTCCAGCTTCTCAACTCATTTCATCCTTGACCATTAAATCACAACCTGAAAAGAAACCTGACTTAAATTTAATCCTTTTCATTTATTTTAAGCATTTGCGCAGTAAGAGGCCGAGTCTCCATGCACTAAAACGCAAAACAAATGAAAGTGCAACAAGGACTAAAAGACGAACATATAAAAATACATTTCACTTTGAAATTTTCGTTTAGAGGCCATTTGAGAAACGATCCCGTTTTTAAATGGCGAGTGTCTTTTAGACTGGACACGTTTACGTGAGCATTTCTAAAACTTTATACAAATGAAAATACGAGCTGATGGAAGAAAGAGAAGCCACTTCTGCACTGAATGTAATGAAACACCACTCTTAGAGGGAAGGAGCCGTTGAATATCACTCGCTTTAAGGGATAAAGAGAAATGAGACGCAGACAAGACAACACTGTCAAGCCTTTATGGCGTTTTAAGATCATATACGTCACTTGTTTTGTGAGCGGAATCGGCCGAATGAAACACAGCCCTTGTCCATCACTTCACTGGTGCTTTTTTGTCAGATGTGAAATGAGACACAACTCTATAATAAAAAAATTTAAAAACCCGTGATATAAATGGGGAATAGTAGAGGGCCTAAGAGAGAACCTAGAGGGACCCCAGCTCATACCTGACTTTATACATCATGTGTATGTTGTGTGAAATGAGCCAATTGCCAATCTAGCACTAAGGAATAATCATTTGCTATCAGGTGTATTGGGGACACAGATCCCATGCTTGACTTGCTGTAAGAGATAGAGCTTCAATCACGCGATCATTGGCAGGGTAAAACCTATTCCCATGCTTGCCAGAAGTGAAATGAGACATGACCATCTGAGAGACAAAGAAAACACGGCACGCAACGACTGCATCACTCGCTTCAAGGCATAAAGCTTTAAGCAAAGTGTGAAGCGAGGGACCAGCGCTCATCTTCAGCGCACTTCCACTTCACTTCACTCACGCTCCATTCCCGTGCTAGCCAGCGGCAACAAAGAGAGAGAGAGAGAGAGAGAGAGAGAGAGAGAGAGAGAGAGAGAGAGAGAGAGAGAGAGAGAGAGAGAGAG
>JAQMYM010000009.1:635375-663685 GCA_030014255.1 Parauchenoglanis ngamensis | reverse complement strand
GTGTGTGGGGGGGGGGGGGGCTGGCCAGATGAGTCTCATAAAACCACTGAACGAGGCGAAACAGAGATGTTGGTGATTTAATGAAAATGTTTTCTTTCCTCAGCAGGAAGAAGCAAATGCCCCGCAGGCAAAAGTGCAGAAAGGTGAGTTTATCGGAGGCTTCGATCCCACATTTAATTTTCACTACAAGTAACAATATTTTTTTGAAACAGGTCAAGTTTTATTACTCCTGCATTGTAACCTAATGCCTGAAGTTTACAGTATTTCTGTTTTTATTTCTACCTGTAAGTGGGGGAGAACCAAGACAAGGATGCGGAGCACGCCGCGGAGAACGCCACTGAGAGCGCTAACGGCCAAGAGCCTGCTGCAGAACCTCAGGTCTTGGACAAGGACCGGGATCAGCGCGAGTATCTTCGATCCCTGTTCGACGTTGTGATCATGATGGGACGGCAGAACATCCCTCTGCAGGGCCACTCCGATAAAGAGCCGAGGAGCAAAGCCTTCACGCCGAGCAACTTCCAGGCGCTGCTGGAGTTCCGCATCAACGCCGGCGACGAAGCGCTCCGGAGGAGGTTCGAGATGTCGCCCGCCAATTTGGAGTTCTGCTCGTCCACGCAGCTGAGCCAGATCCTGGAGGTGGGTGAGAAGTGCGTCTGTGAGGAGCTGCTCTCCGAGGTGAAGGAGGCACGCTTTTTCTCTCTGGTCATGGAAAATGTCGTGGAGATCGCCGGGGAGAACAGAATTCCCACCTTCATCCGCTTTGTGGATCAGAACAACTGTCTGCGTGAAGAGTTTCTAGGATTCCTGCTCTTCGAAGGAGACGTGGAAAGCATCGTGGAAAACCTCTGTTCTGAAATATCAGAGAAGAACGGACTGAGCATGGAGGACTGCAGAGGGCAGGCGTACTTCAGCACCGGCGTCCACGCGGCCAAAGCCAAAGCCGTTGCCGCGAAGCTCAGCGAGCGCTACCCGTTAGCGGTGCTCACGCCCAGCTCCGGACACGCCCTGAACATCAGCCTGGCCAACAGCCTGGACTTCATGAGCGTGCACCTCGTCATGTCGACCCTGAAGAAGATCGACGCCTTCTTCAGCAGGTCTCCTCTTCTGCTGGAACAGCTGGAGAGCGCCATTTCGATTTATTACCAGGGGAACGAGGAGAAGGCGAGCGCTCTCAAGCAGGCGTGTAGCACCGACTGGACGCAGCAGCACGACGCCTTCGAGCTGGCTGTCGACCTCCTGGAGTCTCTGCTCCTCTGCATGGACAGTGTCCACGACAATGAGGAGCTGAAGTGGAGTGACGAGATCGCTCACGAGGCCTTCGTTGTCTCCGAGGCGCTGGCGGACTTCGAGTTCGTGATGGCGCTGGTGGTCTTGAAGAACACGCTCTCGTTTTCCAGGGCGTTCGGGAAGAACCTGCAGGGCCAAACCAGCGAGGTCTTCTTCGCCGCCAACAGCTTGACAGCCGTCCTGCACTCGCTCAACGAGGTCCTCGAGAACATCGAGGTGTATCACGAGTTCTGGTTCGAGGAAGCCATCAACCTCGCCGCCGCCTTGGAGATTCCTGTCAAAATCCCCAGGCTCTTCTTTAGGAAGCAGCGCCCCGACGCTGGAGACGAGATCCAACCCGAGACCTACTTCAAGGTCCATCTGACCTTCCCTGTCGTCACTCAGGTCATCAAGGAGCTGAGCGAGTTCTTCTCTGAGAATCACCTCAACGCGCTCAGGTCCCTGTCCTTCGTCCCGGCGATCATGTCGCAGCTGAAGTTCAACACGGACGAGAACAGCGCCGATGTCTACAAGAACGACCTTCCCAACCCGGAGACGCTCCCCACCGAGCTCAACTGCTGGAAGATCAAGTGGAAACACGGCACTAAGAACGTCACGCTGCCCTCCACCATCTACGAGACGCTCCAGCTTTCTGATGTCAAGTTTTTCCCCAATGTGTGTGCGCTCCTCAAGGTCCTGCACTGCCTCCCGGTGCTGTCGCTCACGGAGGAGAAGGGCGGCGAAGCGAGGAGGCGCCTGACGGCGTACCTGCGGGACACGCCCTCCAAACACAGACACAAGAGCCTGGCGCTGTTTAGCATTAACTGCACAGTGAGGGTGGATGTGGACCTGATGGTGGAGGCGTATCTCACAGCGTATCCAGACAAAGAGACGACGGAGGACCCTGCGTGATTAACACGCACACTTAACACCAGAAACATGAATTAGAGCTTGGTGTAGTTTTGTTGGTTTGGCTGCTTTGTTTAGCAGAGTCACAGGTGTTGCTATGGGAACAAGGGTGGACTTTAAATATGTTTGAACAGCCAATCACAACCATGATCTCATCACACCAGAACTGGGCGTTGGCTATAACTGTTCACATAACACTTTCTTTCTTCCCTTAACTTTCCATTCTCTCTTTTTTCTTTCCTTGTTTCTGTCTTTCTTTCTTCTTTACGCTCTTAGGTTCCTGCCCTAAATTTTTTACTTTCTATTTCTTTCTTTAGCATTTGTTCCCTAACAGTCGTCTCCTCCGTCGCAGGGTAACTACAGCGAGCTGATGTCGGCGTTACTCTCCAGCAACAGCGGGCTGCGGTTAAATGCTTTTAAAAGCTGGTGATGATAACGTTTGTTTCTGATTGGCTGATCAAATGTAAATGAAGCTCCGCCCACTCTGACCCAGGTGACCAAGGTCACAAAGTTCCTGTACAGAGACACACGTCCTTCTTCCCCTCCCTTACTCTGTTTTTATATTTTTTCTTTTGTGCATTCAGCTGTGTGTGTGTGTGTGAGAGAGAGAGGTGCACTGGGAGTGGATCAGAAACAGACTCTCTTGTGTGTTATGAAGTTGTATTTCTTTTCTCAGCAGCTGATAAAAAAACCATTTCTGCTTTTTTGCTTTCAGTAGGGTAAAAAGAAATGAATATTTTTCTTTGCCATCACAGTTCATGCTGTTGCATGTGTGTGCATGTCTGTGTGTGTGTGAGAAATATCAGTCTCACCACAAAGAAAGTAGAAAGCAGTGTGTACTAGAATTCTATTTAATACCCGAGTTTCTTGTTTATATTTCTGCTGTATTTTCATGGTTTAGAGGATTTTGTACTAAAATCACGAGTTTCAGCTGAGTTAACGAAGTGTTTAAATTCACTCATTTTCATCTGTTCTGATTTTTATAACAGTGTTGCATTACAAACTAATAAATGAGTCTATGAAAAGTGCTTTATTAAAAAATCATCATTTTTCTTCATTGCACTCCATAGTTCACTGTTTTCTTTCCCTCTTTTTCTCTTCCCTCCTTCGCCCTCTACTCCTCTTACCCAGTCACTCCCCCTTTTTCTTCTCTCTGTTTATTCACCTTGTCTTTATGTTCTATTTCTTTATTCTGTTCGGTGTTTTTTCTTTTCTGTCTCCTTATTGCACTTCACCTGCCTTACCCTTTCTTTCTTTTCTTTGTTTCCTTGAATTTACATCCTTCCTTTCATTGGAGTGGGGCTGTCCTTATTACATTCTTTAAGCTCTTTGCAATTCCTTCTGGAAAAACCTTGTATCATACTACCACTAATAATAATAATAACAACACAAACACTACATTCAGCTCTACCGATTATTTAAAAAAAACCACATTACTATTTTAGATTTTTCAGTGTGAGAAACAAATAAAGAAATAAATGAGCATGCTGTAAATAAATAATATGGCTGGTGTTTCTGCGCGTGAGCGCTAATGTTTAAGGAAGCGCTCCCGCGTGTCCCTCGCGCGCACTGTTCATTTCCGCTCTGCCGCGCTGTTCACTTCCGGCTCGGATCAAGCAGCCCTGCTACAATCTCGCAGTGAAATCTCTCTCACACACACATACACACATCACAACAAGGAAACGATGCTTTGGCTTTAAACGCTGCGATCTGGCCGCGCGCGCGCACCTGAGCGTTAACGTTAGATGATTGGCACAGCGGGAGGTCTGGGTTTCTCTCCTGGCCATGCACAATTTACTCTTTTGACTGAACAGGAGCGCAGTTTAAGTCCAAAATGCCCGACTGCTGCGCCGCAGCCGACTGTAAGCAGAGCTCCGAGCAGCGCAACGTCTCCTTCTTCAGGTTTCCTCTGGACCCCGAGCGGTGAGGCCACTCAGCTCAGCTCAGCTCACTCTTTATTCATTCTGCCTCTCTTTATGCTTATTTTACGCTCACTCCGGCCGCGGTGGGGGGGTTTAATTGTTCTGTTCGGAATGAACCAAAATTAGCATCCTTGCTAGCGAGTTAGCCCCTTAGCTTGCTAATTCCTCCCCTTTGATTCAATGAATGTAAGCTAGCTCGCTAATCCATCTGTTTTGCTCAGCTCTGTGCTAAATGTTCAACCAACACGTTTCGTTAAGGTTTATCTTGAACATTTGCATTTCCTGCATCGTCACTCTTTTGTCTATGAGTTGATAAATTTGGCTTTTTTTTCCACTTTTTTTTTTCACGGTGACTCCACGAGCGCGCTCGAGCGCCCTCTTCAGGCCCGCCTCAAAACGGCAGCCTTCATTTATTAATCTGTAAATAAATCAAAAATTGGTGTTTTAGAGCTTTTATTTCTAATTGTCTAGTCGTATTATCCACAACAATTCCATAAAATATGTACAAAAATAGCTTTACAGATTGTTTCTTAATTTTAGGATTCATCACTTGAACATTTTTGATGACTCATCCTGTACTAGTCTTGTGTCCATCCAATTTAATGCTTTCTGTAAGGTATATGCCCCGCCCCCAGGGGGCGTGCTCCTGCCCTTCACTAGTGGCTTGTTAGCAGTAAACATGGTCCGTCTGCGTGCTTTTGGCCGTGTGTCTTCCTGGACACTTCTCGTTTCTTAAGATCACTGGGTGGAGAATGAATGATTGGAGTTTATTGATGGGGAAGTGGGCGGAGTTTGTGTGAATTGGCAACTGTGAGGTCTGTTTTACTGATCTGGGGGCAGTTCATTACTGGAACGTCGCTCTCTCGGACTGATTCTATCCCTGTACTCCGTCAGGGCTTCTCCATCAGTAAGAGTCAGACCTCAGACACGTCTCCCGCTGGGTAGAATCAAACCATGTCTGTCTCAGCTTTCCGTTTGGACTTTAAGTCCAGTTATATGATGCATGTTTGTACATGCTCAGTATTTAATTATGAATATAATCACAGCGGCAAAATTCCTACCCATTAGTGAACCCGAGGGCCGTATTCAGGTGACGTTGTGTTGTCATGAATGTAGTAGAAATTATTAATGATATTTTATTATAATGTTGTTCCTCTTTTGTGCTGCTATATTGTGTGTAATATAACTGTTTTAATTTAAACAATTGGCTTAAACTATTCTTGGTTGTTTTCACTTATTTTGGAAGAATCTTAAGAGGTTATGTTTTGGTTTTTTGGAGGTTTCTTTATGCATATATTGAATGCTGGGTTTTTTTTGTGTGTGTGTTTGGATCTCTTTTTATCATTGTGCATTAACCTCCATAACTGATTAAATTGTACTGAATCTTTACAGAATCAGACCAAACCATCTGTGGGTTTTTTTTGGGCAGGTTCTAAGGGGAAAGTCCAATAACCTCCATGGATTAAAAGTTTAACTATTAATCTTTGTATCCTGCCAATATTATTACAGTTATGAGTGACTGAATTACAGCAAAACATACAATTCTAGATATAATATAAACATCTCGCACTGGGGAATTGGATGATCTCCCCCCATATTGGGGTTGTGAATGGTCCGTTCCCTATCAGATTCCATGTGTTTTAATGAATGAGTTAGCTCTCTCAGATGATTTCTATTCATTGATATGGAAGTAAATAATGTTTTTTTTCCCCACTCTGTTCTCAGATGTCAACAGTGGGTGGGGAACTGTCGCAGACCGGACCTGCAGACCAAGACGCCCGAGTACTTGCACAGGAACTTTAAACTGTGCTCCAGACACTTTGAGGCGTCTCTGATACAGAAGGAAGTAAGTCTGCATCCTCTGTCTTTTTCTAGTTTTGATGTTTTGGCTATTGGAGGTCTGAATGTTTAAAAATATTAATGCAAATTTTTTTTGTTCTGTTGTGTGTTTCAGAGTGAGCTCAGGACGGTTTTAAAGGACGGAGCCATCCCTACCATATTTGACTTCACGTCCAAGAAGGGCAATGCACAGAACAGTAACAGCAACAGGAAACGAAAGATACAAGCTGTACGTTTTTAAGAGAGCCTGTTTTCTACCTTTTATTCATTTGTTCAGATTTGAATACCTGTTAAACCGCTTCACTACACAGGGATTGTGTTAAACAAGAATTTCTTGTCATGTGATGAATTTTAAAAGCATTGACAGAAAATTCGGAAGGCTGTCTGTCGTTTCGATGGATGCAAAATAGCCAGGAATGTGCGCACTGTATATGTGTTCTGCTATAGATGTAGGACGTCAGAAACATGCTGACAGCGCTAGAGCTTTCACTTATTTCCCGCCGAAGAGCCTGTGAACGCCATATGCGTTCATTTGACTCACGAACAGATGGAACATTTTTTGGTCAATTTTCTTTAACTCAGACATTGCTTATTGGACCTGCTCCTGCTGCAGACTCCGATTGCACAGCCGTTTTTCCTCCAGATAAGTGAACGTTTCTGTTCAATACTGGATGTGACGGCACGCTCGATGCCTATGTGGCTGGAAAAGTCTCCACCTAAGATGTTATGAAAGTTATTCAATTATATTTTTATTATTGCATAAGGTACCAAAACTTTTTGCCAGTCTGCTTGTACCATTGGACACCAATCTAGTATCAGAGGTGCTGTATTGTTTTTGGCGTCAGGGCGAGAGGGCACCAACAGAGGTCTTATGGAAATATGGGGGCGGGGTTTGCTACAGAGCTCAATGCTGATTGGTTGGTTGTTTCACACACACTGGTTCCTATTTGGCCCAGCTCTTGTTTTGAAAGTGCATCCTTAGCCATCTTTTATTTATTACTTACAAGCAGACTCACATTTTGCAGCACGTTCAGTAATGTCTTTCTTTTCTTTCTCCAACTCTGCTTTCAGACTGCAGCTGATTCTGTGGAAGCAAAAAAGGTGAAAGGTTAGTGATCGAGTGTTACTGATGTACAATGTGACTGAAACATTTTATACTTTACAAAAGATATAAAATCTGAATGTTTTCTTTCCCCTTCAAGATGAGACCCAGCCGGTGACGGTGCCACAGAATGCGACAGAAGACACACCAGAGAATGCTGTTCAGCAGGAGCCTACGCGAGTCAGACCAGAGAAGGAGGATCCTGCTACATCGAAAGCCAAGGAGATCCTGAAGATCCACTTTAAGGAGACGTTAGCATTCACTGGCTTCAGCATCATCAACAGTGTCACCGTCGGAGCTACAAAGTCGATGGGGGGCGGCGCCGTGGGGCCACTCGCGGTCGATCCTGTCTGTGCGGAAAAGATCGACCCAAAAGACGTGCTGAGACTTGGAGAGGAAGTGATGTGTGAGGAGATCCGCAACAGTTTGCGAATGGCTCGCTTCTTCTCCATTCTTCTCCAGGACAAGACGACCATCGAAGGCAAGGATCAGCTGCCCGTGTTCATCCGTTCTGTCAGTAACGACGGGTTTCCCCAGAAGCACCTGCTGGGGTTCCTGCCCTGCGATGTGGATTCAGACAGCCTGTACCTCATGCTCGTTTCCGAGATCCGCAACAAGTGGGGACTCCGGATGGAGCACTGCCGGGGGTTCACTTACCTGACAACGGGCAGCTTATGTCAGAAGCTGAAAGAGTTCTCATGTCGGATGCTCCGTGATTTCCCGCAGGTTGTCCTGGCTCCCAGCGACCCTTATGCTTTCAACATGTGGCTGATCCGCTCCTTGCCCGTTCTTTCAGTACAGGATGTGGTCAACACTGTAGAGGAAGTGGCCTCCGTCCTGAAGCAGTCCGAGACGCTTAGGAAAAAACTGCTCGCTAAGATCACAGCGGCGTACAGTCACATCAAAGGCGAGGTGGATCGTGTCAAGGACTCTTGCCAGAACAATTGGGAGTTCGGCACGGATGCCTTCCAGACGATGCTGGATATCCTGGAGCCTCTGCTGAACAGCATCGGAGAGATGTGCACCAGTGCGCTGTCGGAGGTGGACGCCACCGTCATGGAACAACTGCTCAAGCTCAAGGAGAAGCTCAAGAACTTCAACTTCATCATCACCCTGGTGATCCTGAAGAACACTCTGTGCTGCGTGAGCATCCTGAACCCGAGCCTAAGGGGGATCATAAGCATCAGCAGCACATTGCAATACACTATCTCCAATGCCTTAAAACTGCTCAACAAGCACCTGCAGGAAATCCCTATATTCCACAGGAAGTGGTTCTCAGATGCTGTGGGCAGGGCCAAAAAGCTGGGCGTGTCGGTCACTCTGCCGGCGGACATGGCTGAGAACGGTGACTCCGAAACCAAAACGCCGACCTCGCCAGAGGACTACTACAGGGAAACACTAAGCAAAATGGTCCTCCAATACCTCATAGACGAGGTGAAGAGAGTCCTCGGCATCGAGATGGTCCGAATACTGAGATGGCTGTCTTTAGTGCCGTCGTACATGGCCGACCACAATTTCAGCATCCGCAAGGACAAGGTGGCCGACGCGAACCTGAACAACCTGGCCCGCCCCGACTCCTTCTACGATGAGCTCGGCTGCTGGGAAGTCAAGTGGAGGCACGCGAGCAAGCGCAGGATCCTGCCTACCGGCGTCTTTGCCACCTTGAAGATCCCCGATATCGGGTTCTATCCCAACGTGCAGAGTCTGCTGAGGGTCCTGGGTTCGATCCCTTGCATCAACGCCGACGCAGACGTGTACGTGCAATATGATATGGTGCTGGACAGGTATCACTCCTACATGAAGGTGATGCCCGAAGAGAAAAGACTGTGCAACATGGCGTTCATTTACGTCAATCAGGACGTGCACCTCAACATCGACGACATGGTGCAGTCGTACGTGGAAGGTCATCCGGACATACTGCAGCTGCTTTGTAAGGTAAACAGTTGACAGCATAGTGCATACCATTTGTTATATTACTGATGGTGAATGGAGGCGGTTATTCATTTAGTCAATTTCAAAATTATTGGCACCCATCATGAAAATGACCAGCACTTGAAATGTGTGATATTTAAAGCCATTATAAAACTCTATATTCTCTTTTGCTATTTATATTCAGACATGGTGCTGTTTTCTCTGTGAAATGCTGGTTTTGAAAATTAACCAGTATCAGACTTCTTATGACCCTGATCGTGCCTTATGCCGTGTTAAATTGTTTATGCATTCCTAAACTCATTATCTGATTTGTTTGTGATGGATGAACAAACCTCATATCTCAGGGGAAACAAGAATAGTTTAAAACCTAGATATTTCCTAAAAAATAATGAGAATCAACACTTACAAGTAAGTGTAAGTGGAAGTTACATATTAATCTAATCTATTTTAGATACGCTTTAATAAAGTGAAAGTAAGATATTAAGTTATTTTTTGTAGATGAAATGTGAGACTTTTTTTATTGAGTGGTAATGTATAATTATTGTTTTATACACTAGTTTTTAATCATGTGGGGGGCCAATAATTATGGCCTTTTTTTTTTTTTTTTTTTTTAAATAAGTGATTAACTTTAAAACAACTGTCAGTTCATTTCACAGTACACCAGTTGTAACGGATGTTTTTTTTGTGTGTTTTCAGGATGATGTAGTGGAAGTTCAACCTTCAGGTATAATAAAACCCAAGACTGTTCTCATCATTTCTAAATGATTAATTCATATTAATAGTTGCGCATGATTCACTATCATATCTTGTTTTTGCATGTTTTCCAGCAACAGAAAATAATGCAAATGATGCCTCCAAGGAAGATATGGAGGAACCGAGAGAAATCATTTTGGACATGGAGTTTGAGAGGCCAAAACCTGCGGAGTGCTCAGGGACCGATAAAGAGGCGTTAAAATCGGCGCTGAAAGCGGCCCTCACTGCAGCGTGCAACAGCCAGAGCAGGCAGTTTCAGGGAGGCCTGGAGGGCGAGGTCGAGTACGTGACCAAATCTGAAATGAACGAAGTTTTGAAAGTTTGCTCGGACATCGTGAGAGATGGGATTCTTTCAGAAGCAGGAAATTCATTCTTTTCGCTGTTCGTTGATCGAGTGGTGAGGTTTGGCGAAACGGACTTCCTCCCGCTGTTTCTCAGGTTTGTGGACAGTTTCGATGTCATGCGTTTGGAACTGATGGGGTTCGTGGAAGCAAACCTCGATACAGAGGCAATGTGCGAGCGCCTTTTTGACATCGTCACCAAAGAATGGCGTCTCGATTTCAAATACTGCAGAGGGCAGGCATACTTGGGTTCTGGGGAAATCTCATACAAGCTTAAGGCCTTTGCATGCAAAGTTCAGGAGAAGTACCCTCTCGCAATATGCACCCACTGTTCTTGTTACTCTTTTAACACGTGGTGGTCGAGGTCGGTTCCGGTGCCCTCCATCGACAGAGCTCTAGATATACTCGAGAAGATAGTGGTGTTTTTCAGCAGCTCGCCCGAACTTGAAAAACAGCTGGACCAAGTCATAGCTATAGGCCTGCGTGAGAGCTACGAGAAGATCCACGAGTTTCAAGGGAACTTCTGTTCCTCTTGGCAGGAGAAGCATGACTCCTATGATGTCTTCTCTCAGATACTGGAACCTCTAGTCGATTGTCTGGAGAGGTTCCATAGCAGCAGTCCACCGATGTGGAGCTTAGCTGTGATCAACCAAGCAAAGAAACTGCTGCAACTGATCCGAGACTTTGACTTCATCGTGGCGATAGTGGCGCTAAAGAACATCTCATCTTTCACCAGAGAACTGAGCGCAGCTCTGCAGAAAGACCATTTCGGTGCCGCCTCACAGCTCTGCCAGATCAGCGGCATTGTAGCCACACTCAACCGACTCAAGACTAACATAAAAGTCTTCCACCAAAACTGGTTTGACGAAGCGTGTGCCATTGCTCAAAGCTTAGGTGTGCAGGTTAAAGTGCCTGAGAGTGTACCATGTCCCAGGGATAGCCTGCTGAAACCGGGAGGATACTATAAAGATGCGGTCAGTGTCCCTTTAGTCGACCACATTATCAACTCTGTCAAGGACCACTTCTCCGATGACCACAAAGAGGCTCTCAACTTCTTATCTCTGGTCCCGAGCTCTGTGACCATGAGTTACACTTTTGAAAGCCTGAAGTCGAAGCCGCCGTTGTACGTTGGTGACCTTCCAGATCCTGACAACTTCTTCACGGAACTTTCTTGCTGGAAGGTGAAATGGAAAACTAAAGTGGTTTCCCCGACGATACCAGACACTATTTTTCAGACTCTCCGCCTGCCACTCATGCAGTATTTCGCCAACATTAACACGTTGCTGAAGATCATGTCAGTGTTACCGAGTACCACCCTGGAGCATTGTGGGGAGGTAAAACGCCATAAAATGTTTCAGGACTACCTGGGGAGCACGTATGCCAAGGACAGGACTCTGTGTTTGGCCATGCTCCAGGTGGGCACCAACTTTAACAGAGATCTGGACAGGATGGTGACACAATGTTTGAAAGTCACTCCCAAGACACTGGAAGGCATCTGCCTGGTAAGGTTCCTTTTATCATTTTTTTTTATCCTATATTAAATAATGTTAACATACTTGGGACTATTGACAACTACTTATTCCACCCAGGACAAAGAAGCAAAAACCCTGAGGAATTCTGAAATAAGAGCAGAAGGTATGTCAGCATTTCTTAATTCTTTCTCTCACGATGGCTCGTTTCAACTTGTTTTTTTATACTTGGCCATGTTTAAAAATCATTCTAAGCACTTCTTCTACTGCCTTTTATGATAGACAACCATAACGATGAGGAGATGGAGGTTCAACAGGACAGATCAACTAAGAAACTCCCAGACTTCAATGAGTTAAAGGCAGAGGGTATGTTTTCTTTTCCTGAACATAATTTGCATTATACGGTTTTAACGTTTTCCGGTAACATTAATATTTCCGTTCTTTTGTAGATGACCGCATTGCTGCATCCAACAGAATTGAGACACAGCAGGTTCCTGAAGTTGCATCTGCCGTAGTTACGGCGGGACAGCATACGGAACTTATGGATGAGAACGGTCAGTCTGACCAGCCTGCAGACAGTCTTCAGAAAGTCTTCATGGTTGCAGCCAGACTGGCCCGGAAAAAAGGGCTGTTTTTAGACCTCCCCAAGGAAGAGCAAGACCGTGTCATCCAAGAGCTTGGTATGTGTCACTGGGCCCAGGAGAACACGAAGGATTTATCTGACGTGGATACACTAGAGAGTATTGTGAAGTCTATGAGAGAAACGATCCTCTCTGAAGTTCAAGAATCTCCATTTTTTTCCATTATCACCGACAAGGTGGTGTCTGTGGATGACAAGAAGCATGTTCCCGTGTTTGTCCGTTATGTGGACAGTTTCACCCCAAAAGTGGAGCTTTTAGGGTTTCTGCCCTTGGACTTAAGTTCTGATGCAGATACCCAAGCTAAGACTCTCTCAAGCATCCTCTCCGAGCAATGGGGACTCCAGATGGGATGCTGCCGTGGCCAGTCCTTTACGTGCATGGGTGCTGGGGGTCAAGGTCTGCGAAAGCTGTCTTTAGGATTCTTGGAGAACTTTCCCCTCGCTGTGAACACACCCAGTGAGTCCTGTGGACTTGCATATTGGCTGGCAGTAAGCCTTCACAACGACCCCATCGCAAAGGTGCTCGGCGTAGTCGAGGACCTGTTACTCTTCTTTGATCAGTCACCAAGACTGCATGTTGCGCTTTCTCAGACAAGGGAAGGTCTCTTGAACACTCCTCGGGAAGCCCTCGCGGAAGTCCCAGAAACGTGTTTGTCAAAGTGGAAAAAAACAGAGGATTTCTTTGACATTTTGGTGGATATGCTGGAGGGAGTCCTGAGTTGCCTTGACTCTGTTAGCAGCAATGCAGACGGGTCATGGAGTAATAGCATGTCGATACATGCACTGATGCTTTCCACAGCCATTAGGGAATCAGATTTTGTCATTTCCCTTGTAATCCTGAAGAATGCCTGTGCTCCCCTGCGGAATTGCAGCACGGTATTCCGTTGTGGCAATCCAGCTGATATCATCTGCGAGCTGGAGAAGATTCCTTTTATAATAGAGTCCTTTGTAAAGATGTTGGAGAATGTCACTGTAGTGCACAGTACCTGGTTCGAGGAGGCAACCCAGCTTGCTGCCAAAGTTGCTGGAGCCCTCTCGTATCCAGACATGGTTGGCAGCTATGATTCCCCGGAGGTGGGCTACAGAGAGACGGTTAGCATACCTGTCTTGACTGGTCTGATTGAGGAAATGAAGTTTAACTTTTCTGAGTGTCACCTGAAAGCCCTCAGGGTTCTTTCTTTGCTTCCCACATGCAATCCTCTGCCCATTCTCCCAGATGCACCAGATAAGCTCTACACTATCTACCAAAGTGATCTACCTGAACCAGACATGGCAGAGGAAGAGATAAATGCCTGGGCCACTGTTTGGCGAGAGAAGTATCAAGACATCTCACTGCCCACCTCAATCTCGGAGACTCTGCACCACCCTGAAGCTAAGGGTCACCCTAATGTGATGACTCTTCTGAGGCTTGTTGCTGTGCTACCTAGCATTAGCATGGAGTGTGATCTGATGAAGACCACTCTTAACTCGTTGCGGAGGTTGTTCAGGATTGACTACAACAGCACTAGCAAGACCAACACAGTAATGCTTCTAATGCATCATCCCATGCTGAGAACACTGGAGCAAGTTATCAACAATTGTATGGAACTTGATGCAACGAGCCATGGCTTTCTTTCTCTGGTGTGTATCCATGCATAGTAATAACATGTTCAGAGATTTAATTAGGTTTATCCTGTGGTTGTTATGCTAAAGCTGTGTCTGGTGTTTAACATTTGTAGGTGAAGGAGCGTCTCCGTGTTGTGAAAATGGATAGCGGTGAGTAGTTTTTCTTTTGGACACATTAAAGTGTGGCGAAATGTAAGGATAATGTTATTGTATTTTTTTTCTTTTAGAGTTAGATGGGGTTCCTTCAGAAGAAAAACTCGATGCTATCAGCTGTGGGGTTTCGGAGATATTTAATGGCACAGTCCCAGTCGCCCCACAAGACCAGCCCGCAACTACAGCTCGATGCGACACTGGAGGTGTGCAACGTAATCGTGCCTTTGTAATCTTCACACCAATGACAAATTTGTTTCATCTTTATTTTTCTTGTCATAACTATACTTTTTCATCTGTTTCCAGAGATTGGCACTTCTGCACTATACAGTACCACTGCAACTCCAAAGGACAATGCCATGGAAATCAAAACTTCCAACGGACAAGCTGGGATACAAGAAACTTCTCCCATTAGCGCAGATAGTCAGTTAACCGCTACACATCCGAATGAGACTGAAATTAGTTCGTCTGCAGTGAGTGTGTCTGACAGTGCACCAGGAGAACAGGATGTTCCCAAAGAGCACAAGGCAACAGCCCAAGGTTTAAGCGCAGAGCTACAAAATGGAAATGCAGAGCGTTTAACTGAATTGGCAGCCCAAAGTATCACCACTGAGCTTGTTGCAGTTTCTGAGGATGCCACCATGGAGGTTGTAGAAACAGTTACAAAAGTGGCAGCTGAGGATGTCCTCACAAAATCAGCAGTGGCAGACCAGATTTCAGAACCAGTCACCACAGAACCAATCACGGCAGACAAGGATGCGACCATGGAAGTCACGGCGGTGTTGCAAGATGCTGCCACAAAGCCAGAAGTGGCAGCCCGGGGAGTCGCAGTACAGCCGGTAATATCAGCACAGGATGTCATTCCAAAGCCAGGTACAGGTGCTGTGGATGTCTCCATGGAGTATGAAGAACCTGTAACTGGAGTGGCAGCCAAGGATGTCATTACTGAGCAAAGTGTCAACATGGAACCTGTGTCGGAAATGGCAGATCAGGTTGCCACCGTAGAGCCTGTCGCATCATCCAAGGATGTCCCAAAAGAGCCCATGGTAGTGGCAGAGGATTTCACTTCTGAGCCTGTTGGAGGAGACGGACCCATTACTGTGGAACGCAAAGCAGCAGAACAAGGTGTCTCGAGTGTGTCGGAAGTGGCAGCTCAGAGTGGCATCGGAGAGACTGTTGATGTTGCAGAGGGTGTCACCAAGAATGTAACCGCAGAAGCTGCATCCCTGGGTGTCACTGCCAAGGAGCCATCACCAGCAATCCATGGTATCAGAACAAACCCAGTTGCACCCCAGGAGATCACCAAGGAGCTTGTTGCAACCGGACAAGATGCCACTACTACAAAGCATGATGCCCAGGGAATCACTACAGAGCCTGGTGTGGGAGTCCAGAGTGTGACGGCAGAACAGGGTGTCACCATAGAGCCTGTAACATCAGCACAAAGCATGACCATGAAGTCAGGTACAGCAGTTGAGGGTATCTCCGTAGAATTTGTTCCAGCAACAGCACAGCATACAACCACCAAGTCCTCAACAACTGCCCAGAATGAAGCCCCAGATCATGGAACAGCATCTGGAGACTCAACAATGGAACTCCCAAAACCTCAAGGTGTCACCCCCAGTAATGAACCCACAACAGCCCTGGAAGTGACCGTGAAACCTGTAACGTTACCTCAGGATACCAGCAGTGAGACAAACACTGCTCAGGGTGTCATGTCTGTGAGTGCATTAGAAGCCAAGAATCCTTCCAGAGCAGAAGTACAGAATGTCACCACACAACCTGCAACAACGGGACATGGTGCTGCATTAGACGGCCAAAGTGTCCCCAAAGAACCAATAACGGTATCCCCGGATGCCACAAATCCAACAGTTGCAGTGCAGTGCGAGGGGTCTGTTACAGCTGAGCAAGAGGTCACCTTGAAGAGCGTTCCAGCGGCCGAAGATGTCGGTGCGGCTTGTGCCGAAGCAGATCAGGGTGGTGCCTTACAACCCAAAGTAACAGCCAAGGCTATTCTTGTTCCTGCAGCTTCGACAGCCGAACATGTCCCTATGGAGCTTGATGCAGCGTCAGAAGAAATGACAGCAGAAACAGTCCTGGATGTTGTGATGGAGAGCCAAGATGGATCCGAAGGAGTGGTCCCGGACACCAATGTCACCACTGAGCCAATCGCAGAAATCCAGTATCCCACTGAAGACCTCAATGCAGAAACTCAAGACACTGGCCTAAAGGCTCAGGTTACCCATCAGGCCATGGCACCTGCTGAGAATGGGACTTGCGAGTCCAAAATACTTGCTTCAGATGGCATAGATAAGGCCATACCTGCCACTAAAGTCTGTGCTGTCGAGACTACCACGTCAACAAAGGATGCCAAGGGTGATGTAAACAACTCCACAGTAGCCGATGTCAAGTGTACAACTGGTCAAGATGATCTCGAACAATCCTATGCAATAGCTCAAGATGAGACGGATCCCTCCAAAGCAGTAGCACAAGCAGAGGCTGAAGATAGCGCTGAACCCCACAAGGGGGTCTTGTCGTTTTACAGCACCCCTGCTCAAGAGGCATTTTACAGCGAAATTCAAAATGCAAAGTTCTTTTCTATTATATGTGAACAGCAAATCGAGATAGAAGGACATACATATATACCTGTAGGGATCTGTTACCTGGATAAACGAAAGACGCCATGCGAGGATGTGTTGGCTTATGTTCCGCTTGACCAAGACATTGATGTATTTGTGGATTCCATGGCAGCAGCTCTGTCTGAGAAGTGGGGTTTGAACTTGGCATTCTGTCGGGGACAAAGCCTGCTGACGGTAGGTGCTGCGGGTGCGCAAGTGAGAGCAGCGGCATCATTGTTGTCTCAGAGGTACCCGTACGCTGTACGCACTTTCAGCTCCTCCGTGCCCCTGAACACATGGCTGGCCAAATCATGCATCATCTCTGAGATAGCGGACAGCTACACATGGGTGGAGAGGATGCTCCAGTGGGTGACGGAGGACGAAGGGAAACGGGCTATATTACATAAAATGGTCGCATCCCTGTTCCAACACGATGCGGTGAAGCACAGTGACCTGACTGATAGGCTGAGCAGAAGCCAATGGGAGAGAAGCCATGACACTTTGGATCTTACCATAGAAGTTCTGGAAGCCATCATGCTCAGTTTGAACAATATAAAGGAAAACCATGAAATCCAGTCAGAACGAACACAGGCTGGTGACTTCCTGATCATTCTGCAGAACTTTGAGTTCATCTTGACACTCGTGATCATGAAAAACGTCCTGGGTCCGACAAAAAGTTTAAGCCAGAGCCTCCAGGGCCAACCTCTTGATGTGTATCAAGCTGTGAACAGTCTGTCCGAAGTGCTTTCTTCATTGAGTGATATGAAGACCAACATTGATGCTCACCTTCAGAGCTGGTACCAAGAAGCAGTGGTGTTCGCCTCCAAGTTGCAGATCGCCGTCGACCACACTTCACAGGAGTGCTTGCTCATTTATTGCAGAGACATCATCAGCAAAGAAGCGATCGATCACTCCATTTGCGAGATCACCGAGCTTTTCTCGGAATGCGCTCTGTCACCGGTGCGCTGTTTGCAGGTTGTGCCTTATGTCATATCCAAGACGGAAGGAGGATGCACGGACGCTGACCTTTTCAAGATGTACCAGGATGAGTTCCCAGACTCGAGCTCACTGCAGGCGGAGCTTCTAAAGTGGCGGGAAAAGTGGTTGGATGCTGATCCCGCTCAACAGCCTCTTCCAGCTGGTCTTCTAGACACGCTCAATGCCACAGACGTCGAGTCCTTCCCCAACATTGAGATGCTTCTCAGGCTCCTCATGGTTTTGCCTTGTTTCAGAAGAGAGGACTTGATCAGACAGGGAAAGAAGAGTCTCATAGAGTTCAACCAACAGAGATCTTTACTCGAACTGTATCCTCTATAGAACGGTAATCGTCAACCTGTCAACCCTCAACTGCCCCCTAAAACTAGCTTTCCATTAATTAGGGTGTCGTGTACTGCTGAAGTCTTCAGTGTGTTACTCACTGTATCCCTGGTTACAGCTGATCAAATCTGAGCGTAGGTTTCAGTAGGTCGTTTTTGTTTTTTTGGGTTTTTTTTGTTTGTTTTTTTGTTTGTTTTTTTAAATTAGAGATCTAATTAGAACTGTACACTTTAAGTATAATCTAATTGTTTTGTTATTTTGTTTCATTGTCTTATTTCTATCTTGTGTGACGTGGACTAAGAAAGAGGACTGCCTACAGGGACCAATGTCTTGCCAAAAAAAAAGTGGAAAAAGGAAGGAAAAAAAAAAAACCACGCCCTAGCCAGGGCTCTAACGCTTTTGTGCCTTTATGCAAAACCTTACCCTGACTCTTGGAACATAAGGACTAAGTTTGTCTGCAAGAATGCTTTCAAGCCAAGCTTTTTTGAAGCTTCCCAGCATCTTCAGGAACTTTTACAATTCTTTTTTTTTTTTTTTTTTTTTTTTTTTAAATCATGTAAATCCTATAAAAAGAAATAATCCAGACATGTTCAATCCAGCTACACTCATTTAGTCCTGATCTGAGGGTTTCTAATCACCTGAATCATGTCACGGTCATCCACACGGCACAAATTCTGAAATGCTACGTTCCATTATGTGTCAAAAACAAGTTTCATTTGTTTGCAGTTTGACTTGGATGCATTGGTTTCTGTAAACACTTTCTCCCAAAAATCCTTCTCATGGAAAGAAGGATTCAAATATATATATTTGACTAAAATAAATAAAAATGGTTTAAATGAAACCCCTTTTTCCACACTTGATTCTGCAGCATCTGAAAATGTCCACAAGAGGGCAGTCTTGTCTTTGTGTTGTGCAAGGAGGGATGGGTCCCGTAACCACAATTGCAAATCTCCAGCGTCTCCTCACTTTGTTTACTTTGAATATGTGCGTGCTGATGATTATTATAGTATAATTATTAAAGCTTTCTTTTGAGGATAAAGCTAACAACAACTTGCAAATATTTTCCAGTCATATTTTCTGGTGGTTTCTGTTCTGTTCTTGTCTTTAGGCATTGCTTTGTGTTTCAATTTGTTTGTAATATCCTGTTTTCAGCATTCAGAAGCTTAAACGGAGTGTCAAAGGGAAATGCATCCTGCTCCATCTTAATGCAGCGACACGGTGCTGTTTTTCCATGAATCGCGAAAGAATTGTTGGTTAAAATTGACAGTAAACACCAGACAAACAGGTTCTGGAATTTTGGACCTTAATATCTGAACGTGATGGTCTAAAAATCACAGATTGTCACAAGCGAATCTTAAAGGCTTTGTTCTCTGTGACCTGCAATAAACATCAAGTAAAATAGTGTTTAGTCAGGAAATGTCTGGACACTTTGGTCACTTTGTGCCTCATTAGTATAGTCTTGTGTCAAGATATTGCTTGAAGACTTTTTAAGGTTTAACAAACCCAAAAGGCAATCTTAGCTGAAAATGTTATATAAAATACAAAGTTGCGTTTGTTTGTTTGTTTTTTAAATGATACTTTTTTCTGTTTTGTCTGTGCGCAGACGTTACTCAGCTCGGTGTCGTCACTGCCTTCGGGCTGCTGTTTGGGTGGATCAGAGTGGAGCATTGAGATCCACCCGACTTGTTACGGTGTGTTAGGTATGTGGTGATGATTCATTTTCTATAACAGCAACTCTGACGGTACAGTGGATGAGCTTCATATTCGTATGTGTATATGTGTGTGTGTGTGTATGCATAAAACACACACCCTTTATACTGTACACTTTGAGTCAACTTATTCACAGGGACGTTTATGGCAGATGCTCTGTATTGAACTAAAAAAAAGTTGAGTATTTTAAGGAGACGTTTATGTAACGTTCATAAAGGAGTCTCCAGTGTCGGTGCTTTTCTTTTTTCAGGACAGAGGAGTTTACACTTTGCTGTTCGCGGTTACTCGACAGTGTGCTTATTTTTTTCTTATTAACGTCAAGAGAGCGAATAAAGGGAGTCTGGTGGGGGAACGAATGTTTACAGCTCCTATAATGTAAGTGAGAACAGGAACTAACTTGTTTTTCCAACCTGATTCTGAATGGATGCGAAGTTTGCCATGTTATTAAATAAATAAAAAGTGCTAAATGTTGGTAAATTGCTGTGATGTAAGAGAAATAAAACGCAGCGTTGTGCTGTTGTAGGAAAATAATCAACTTCTGTGTGATCGCAGTAACTCCGCTTCATCACCCCACCCCAGCACTGATTATTTTCCTGATACAGTGTGGCCTGTCGTGTGTTATTCATTACATATCGGACCTCAGGACCAACAAAGTAACCTGCTGTCAGGCGATCAACTGGAAAAGTAACCACACGGATGAAACCTGGAATAATGAATCCGCTCCTTTTGCTTGTGAAGTCTGAGAATGAGCAGACGTTGCTATATTAACTTGCGATATTTCTCAAAAAAGGGCCGAGGCTATGCACAGATTTAATTAAATACGTTACGGTGTTTAGATGTTATGGGACTAAAATAATGTGCTAGATATTCTCCTGAATTTCCAGATGCTGAAAGCAGTGAAGTTGATGGCGAATACAACGCTGCGGCTTGCGCTTAAAAACGAATTGCAGCGTCTTCTTACGAGGACACGAGGTCTCGTGAGGTTAAGTTTAATTGTTTGCTTGAGTGTAATGTATGGAGCGCTGATACTTGTTCAGTTGCTCGTGTCGTGGTGTTTTTTTTTCTTTTCCAGTTTTTACATCCTGAATGCTTTATTTGTTCTTCCATTTAAAAAAAAAAAAAGCATTGGCATAAATCCTACTTTAGACCACCACTTCCTACCGCAGTCCTCTATTCATTCGCTGGGTTAAACAAAGTTAATCATTAATCCTTTTCCTCTGGAGGCTTGTTTAGTTTTTTGTTCTTTTGCTTTTCAAACAGTGGGCACGGCTCGCTGCAGCATGTCGATGATTTGCAGCACGACTCTGAAAGGGAAAGAGCGCAGATCCATCACGGAGTACTGTTTTCAGAGGTGGATCTTTAGGATGTCGCTGAGAAGCAATCAGTCTCCCATTTTCCTTTACCCTCGGACCCGGGATCCGCTTCAGGGGGCGATGACCTCTGACCTTTTTAGGATTGTTGCTTGTGAGAATGGCGGCGGGGTTAGAGAGCAAAGTCATAGAGGAGCGGTAACGAGACCGTCCTGTGGTAATTGCGGCCACAAATCAAAGAAGAGTGTATTAAGTTAATTGTGAAGGAGCGCTTTTGTGACCCGACAATGCGTGACTTTTTCTGTGTGCGTTTCTCCCGAGAGTTTTTCCCGAGGTCGATGGTTTACAGTTTTTTTAGGAGCTTCAGCTGAATAACCAAACAATTCCATACAAATCAGTTCATTTGGTGTAAACTTTGCAGAGATGTTGATTGGAAGCCTATTGCTATACACATCACCGTGATAAATGTGCGCTCTCTGGGGACGTATTACATTTAAAACAATAAATAAAAATAACTGCCCCAAAAACAATTCCTCATTCGCTGTTTTCCTGAAGAGTCCGTTTCCACACACGATCCGGATCCAGATTGTCGTCTCTCTCATCCGCAAATGTGTTTTCCATCCGACTGCAGAATCTGTGTCCTTTTTTCCCCGGTGCAATCAATTATTTTTATTTGTGTGATCTCGAACCCGTGTTTCGTCTTCATTATTTCTTACAATCACAACACTCGGACGAGTCCCGGTTCTGCGCAACGTGTTCAACACGTGTTCATGTTTAAACACAATGACTAATGAATTTCGGAACAGAGTTCTTCTCTCTTTAAGGTGGACGAGGTGACTGATCTGCATCCCAAAGTAAAATGTACAGATTTAAAGGAAAATTCCTGCAGTTTTTGACCCCTATGGGTTCAAACTGTAAAGTTTGAAAATGAAAGTGGAGGAAAAGAAGTTGGTATTTTATCAACACGCTAGCCAGCTCACTGTGATGCGAGGTGTGTGTTTCCCTCAGAACAGTGAACTGTAGAGTCAGTGTTACAGATTTAAGAAGTGAAGATATCTGTATGTAAAGCACACATACCTTTCTCCTACACACACCTCTGTCACAGTCCGAGTGTATGTACCGTGTTTCTCTGATGCACACTGTAAAAAGCAAACATTACCAACAGAAGAAGAGAAAGCAAAAAAGTGGTGTATTGTGTGTGTGTGTGTGTGTGTGTGTGTGTGTTATAACTCCTGTAAAGGTAAGAAGTGCTGCTGATACTCTGAGCGGCCATGTTGATTTGACATGGATAGGAGTTTAGAAGACGGTCCCAAGTTTCCGTTTAGGAATCCCGGTGATGTTTCACAAGATTGAGTTGAATGCAGCATTAGCCTTTTTTATCATGACACAATTTTAATCATGAGCTCAGGGCTTGGACTTGTTGACTCTGCATGTGTGTAACTGAATGGATGATGATGATGATGATGATGATAATAATAGTAATAGTAATAATAATAATAATAATAGCAATATGCCAGTCCAGTAGGTGGGAGTAGCGACATTTGGAGACCAGTTAACCGAAGTGCAAAATACAGAATAAGGATGTTTTAAAACATTTTTTGCTTATGTCTCATGCTTCCAACATCAGCATTAAACATTAACAAAGCTCTTCTTCTCTTGAGGTCACCATGTTGCAAACTGCTGAGCTTTCCTCTTGCGTTCTTGATTTGATCTTCGGGGCTTTTGTGCTCTTTGCCGCTCCTGGTGGGTCAGGCGGGATATTCCAGTTAAGTTGTAGTCCGCTGAAGTATCCGACTGCCTTTAGTCCTTTAGTCTGTCTGCTCAAACGGATCAGCTTCCAAAGCTTGAAATCTCATGAGAACATGGCCATCAACGCCGTCCTGCTCATCATCTCCTGGATCGGAACTAGCGGAGTGGAGTCTCTGCTGTAACTCCGTATTTTTGCATCGCAATCTGAAGCTTTGAGTGCGGTATTGGCACCTGCGGCACCGCTAAATAACACTAAGGTTTTGTACATGTTCTTCCCACTCATGCTTACGTTGAAAAGTCAGAATGGTACGACATTTATCCACATCCACAAAACTCCATAAGAGGCAACGCTCACAGAGCTGAAACTGACCAAATGAAGAGTAATCGGTAAAAGAGTGCCAAATGTTTGTCGTAATTCATGCATTTATTTTGAATCGCTTTCTGTCAAGTCATTAATATGAAACTTAAAATATACTTAAATGTTCATTAAACTGCTGTGTAATTAAAGCGATTTAAACTTGACCGTGTAAACCGTCTGTAAATCGCAGCAACTCGTTGGCGGGTATGTGACTCGGCGCTGTCGCTTTGCTCGGTTTGGCGAGTCCCCTCACCGTGTTCATAAGATTTACCAGTTAATCCGGTCGAATCCAGTGTGATGTGTGAGGCACTTAACAGTGCTGGAAAATCAAGTTCTCGTTTTTAACAGCCGAACCTTGCCGTGTCGCTTAGGCTTCAATAAGTGATTCCCTTTATGTTTGAGAACATCAATTTTTTATTTTATTTATTTATTTTTTATTTTTTTCAATTTACTAAACACTATAGTCAGTGCGCTGGAATGGCCGTGACCCCATGAACACGACACGCACTCGCCAACGTCTCACAGCAATAACAATAACACGTTAAGCAACAAATTGGCGAAATAATTTAATATAAACATGTTTAAAAGGAATTTTTCCTGTGTTGTGTAAACGCAGTCCCAAGGTCATGCATTCTGTTAACATTTTGCACGAACCACTGAAGCGTCTGTCTTGTGCTCTTGAGCCTGGGATTAGTGTCTTTCCTGTTCTTCCCCTTTCACTCCAACCGAAAGATGTTCTCTTTTCAGCTGTTCCTCAGGACCACGCTCGCTCTGTGATCTCGGCCGACGCGACCGCTGTCCGTAACTGAAACAGGGCTTCTCCTTTCCCTTCCCCCAGAACAAGGGCCTGATTGTCGAGCTTCCCGTCGGTGTGAAAGCAGAATCTCTTTGTGTGTCTCGGAGGTTCATCCCATCAGCAAACGGATCCATCTCCCCCGAGAGCCTCCGGCCCGTTTACACACAGGATTATTCCTGCATTCTGAGGTTCCCTTTCTGCAGTCGAGGAATTTTAATGCAAAATTTATCAGCGGCATCTCGCCTCCCCGTAGCTTAAAACCTCTTCTGCTTTATCAGGAGTTATGAAAACCGAGAGGACGAGTGGCTCGGCCTTGCTCCCGGCTACGAGGGCAGGTCTGCGGCGTCAGCGGACGTTGCTGGATGCTAGCTAGAGGACAGGAACTCCGAAGCAAACCCTCTTTTCTGTGGTAACGACAGCAAAATGTTTAATTCCTCACAGATTCTAGGCATTAAGACGAAAATAATGAGCAATCATTTGTCTGGGTAAGTGCACTTGAAAATGGTTCTTTAAGGTTTAATTGTGTAATTAAAGGGTCTTAGCATCCTTAGTAGTTTAGCAAAATACACAGCACCTAGGAGCTGTCAGATGTTTAGCTAAACCCTCTGTTGGACTAGAACCCATCTGAGAGAATAAGAACTCTGTTTTGTAAGTCTACCGAGAATCTACATGTAACTAAACCCCTGACAGGTTCCAGGTGCTAAGAAGAAAATAACAAACAATAGTTTACCTTTTGTATTGCACACTTGCCCAGGTAACTCCTGCACTCATTTAAAAAAAAAAAAAAAAAACATTTCTGGAACACTGTGTTGAAGGATTGCTCCAGAGGGAGAACCAGAGAACTCTTAGAGTTGTAAATGTTGCGTTCTACACGGTGTAGAGTATTATGAGAACACAAGTTAAAAACGTTCCTGTGCTGTTTTTCTGACGTTTGTTTTGTTTGTTGTAGAAACGAGCAGAAACATCGCCTTTATTAGTTTGCCATTTTCAGCTTGATGGAACTTTTAAGGGTTCTTCCGGAGGAACAACCGACCAGCCTTAAGGACTGTAATTATTTTAAAAGTGTAGGAACCACAGAGGTGACAACTGTGCTAATCAGAGAGTTCTCGGCTGGCAGGCGGAGTGGAAAAATACCATTTTTACCACAAATTAAATCCGTGCGCGTGTCTGTGGAGGAGACTTTTTTTTTCTTTTCTTTTTTTTTTCAGAACAAGGTAAAAATGGGTTTCCTTCCACAAACAATGAGGCGGCAGTCCTGCTTTCTTATCTCACACTGACTCCAAGATCAACGTTCATGAAATAACAGGTGGAAGGTCACCTACGTCTGTCGGTAATCTGCAGAACTGGTAGAGAACGACTCGACTCGAACCCTGGAGCTGTTGACCATAAGCGCTGAGCTCGAGTGTAACCGTGTCCTAACGCAGGACCCAGGCGAAGAAATTAACTGAATTTCATTCCGAGTTCTCCGTATGAGTACAGACTCGGACTCTCGGGTTCACGACGAGTAAAACGACCTCGTCGCCAAGATCCGATCTGCAGCACACACCAAATCACAGTAACCCAAACTGACGGTCTCCACTTTCCTTCTTTCTTCCTTCATTTCTCTCTCTCTCTCTCTCTCTCTCTCTCTCTCTCTCTCTCTCTCTCTCTCTCTCTCTCTCTCTCTCTCTCTCTAACGCTCCCTCCTTTGGCTTCAGCATGGCTTGCTTGCTTTCTTTGTTCCCCCTCCTCCCTCTCCCCACGTTTTCCTTTCCCTCTTTCTTTCTCTTCCCACTTCTCTTTATTTTTCTCTTCCTTTGTGCTGCGTATTTGAACAGAGACGTGTGTAACCCCCGGGAGATTACAGTAGAATTCCTAAAATAATTGTGTTTCTCGGCCTCTTCACTTCAAGCGTATTAGGAATGTGTGCCGCTGATTAATTGGGTTCGTTTTGAGAGGCAGTGTCGGGTTTGAGCGAGGCTCTGAGCAGGATTTACCCCGAGAGTCGGAGTGATTGGGAGTGATTTGGAGTGATTGAGTTACGGCCCTGTCGGCTTTAACCCCCCCTCGGTGCGGATTGGCTTTCAGCTCCTCATAACCGAGTTCTGATTTCTCTTCTCTAATCCTGGCCCAGGCGTATCGATCAGAAACAGATGTGGTGGCACAATTTATCTATTGTTCCGTCCCGTGGCCACATTGTGCCCCTTAAATCTACACGGCATTAGCGTGTTCAACGCCAGGCCCTGGTCTTTACCTCCCACAGAGTGTTGTGCATTCCTCACGTCTCAGGTGGGACTTAACGCTGCGATTATAACGTTCCCACAATGACCTCAAGATGTTCTCTCGCGCACCTGCTGACGTTCTCCAAGGAAGAAATGCTTCAATATTCAGCTCTTTTTGTGGCTTATTAAAGGAACGGCAGGTTCACTGTGGAAGCCGTTTTGATTTCTGCATCTTTACTTTGGAAAACACTTCATCTTCGACAGAAGGAAGCGTCCCGGAACGACAATAACGAGTGTGTCTCATCCGTACCCACCCTCTCACACCGCCCCTCACCAGATGACCACTACTTTCATCTTGTTATTCAGGAAGCAATCAAAAATGTTCAGGAACATGGACACACACACACACACACACGACTGTAGAGAATTTGGCCCTCTTGCTGGACTGCAGTTTAATTTTTCACCCATGTTTCATGCTGACTCGGGAACAAGCCTCCATTGTTTCACATCTTACACTTCCTTGTTTCTCCCACCTATTTTATCATTCACAAGTGGCAAGATCAAACACAGCACCAGAGAAACAGTGCATTGTGGAGCCAGGGGTGTGTGTGTGTGTGTGTTTCTGTGTTTCTCTGCGGAGAGAAAATGAGATGTTGAGACTTTCCGAGACGTTTCAAACTGTGAAAGAACTCAAATAAAAAAAAATGGAAAGTTTCTGCTGAATTTCTACAACTAAAATTCCCAGCCTTGGCGTTACACAGTTCTTGCAGGAATAACAATCAACGGGTAGGTAGATTCCTAAAGTGCAAGCATCACGGCGCAGGGCAGGAACAGCGTAGGGACGATTAGAACCGTGAGGAAACCGCGTTCTCAAATCACCAAGCAAACAGGACAGGTTCGAAGTCTTAGTTTTTAAAGTTTTACACTTAAAACACTTAACAGATTCTTCTGCTTGTCCTTCTAATTCATTTAGAACCAGAGTGTTCGCCTGCTCCAGGAAGTAACGCTGCAGGACGTTATCTTATTATTAGTGAGCGTATCTGCAAAGCGTTGTACATGCTAAACGCCGCGCGTTCCCGCTCTTCTGAAACCTTTAGCACGGTTGCTGGACGAATCATGACACTAACAACGGAAGATGTAAATGCAGACCAAACACATGAGCAGCACATTTTCAGTCACACACGCCGCTGAACTTATTTGTAAAATTCTGCTCAGCGTGGTGTGACGCAGTGTGCTAACGGCGCTGCAGCCGCGTGACCTCAGCGCGACCGGACCGTGCTCTCTGTACCGTGAGTCCAGTCACCTGTGTCCCCGAAGCCACTGAAGTCGACAGGACGTGTTTAGACAAGCGGCTCCCATCTGCCACATGAAAGGAAGCCGAGGCCTGAGAGATGGAGAAGTGCTCCGAAACAAATGGCACCCTCTGAAGAGCAGCGGCTGTGTGGCCCCGGAACTGGCCGCTCCTGCTGAGACGGGTTCTCCTCGGGTGTGCTTTCACAACTGCGCACACACACACATGTACACACCAGCTCACAACTCAAGCCAACGTTTTGTTTTTAATAACAAATGTGAGACTAATGAGAGATCAGAATAATGCGTAATGCAAACAAAGCAATCAGATACGGTCAGCGAAACGTCAATGTTGACCGTTTTCACTTCATGCTTTAAAAAAAAAAAGAAAAGCATGCAGCACTTCCTCGGAAAATAATAAACGTTTATGTTTAGGTGTTTGAGAGTTAGACAATCTATTTGTGGGGCGTCTCTCTGTGGCCTGTTTATATGATTAAATGGCTTGATAAAATTCGACAAATTTCAAAAGAAAGGCGGCGGCGTCGCAGCTCAAATAAACGGAGAAGGAGCTTATTTACTGCAGCTGTAATGATGTATTTCCTCTCAGTTCAAACAGTCAGGCAGCAGAAGCCCCTCCGTCTCTCTCACACACACACACACACACACACACACACACACAGAGCAGGGCTTTTGATGTCACACACTCATTCCTGCTATGTTTGTATTGCAATAACAGACATTTGAAGACACAAAGCCGCCTGAACATCTGAAATGGAGAATGATGCTCCATGCTGTATACTTTCTGTTTTAGTCATGTTTATAGATTTATACTGTTTATATTTCCTTTTCCTATTTTTTTTTTTTTCATTTCTTTTATTTTTATTTAGATGTAACATTGAGATGAAAAGCAAGTAAAACTGATTTGAGCTGTGTGTGTGTGTGTGTGTGTGTGTGTGTGTGTGTGTGTGAGTGTGACTGAGACTGACATGAAAGTGGCTTTAATCATAAACGGTCCACTGTAGAGCACCACACACTG
>JAQMYM010000009.1:612544-624105 GCA_030014255.1 Parauchenoglanis ngamensis | reverse complement strand
GTGCGAGTGTGTGTGTGTGCGTGTGTGTGAGTGTGTGTGTGCGCGAGTGTGTGTGTGTGTGTGTGTGTGTGTGCGAGTGTGTGTGCGAGTGTGTGTGTACGTGTGTGAGTGTATGTGCGCGAGTGTGTGTGTGTACGTGTGTGTGAGTGTGTGTGTGTGTGAGCGCGAGTGTGTGTGCGAGTGTGTGTGCGAGTGTGTGTGTATGTGTGTGTGAGTGTGTGTGCGAGTGTGTGTGCGAGTGTGTGTTAGACAGAGGCATGGGGTACGAAACAAACGCAAGCGTAGATAATGTAATTTATTCCAGTCTTAAGGCCAGCGAGCCGCTGCGTGTGTCTTGGTGCTGCTCTTTAATGTCCTGATGACTTTTGTTTAAAAGTTTTTTCCCAAATTTTTTTTTGCATGACGTCTGAAGATTTAGCAAACGTAGCCATAATTGTCTGCAATATAATTAGCGTTTTCTAAACATTTTGTCCATTTTACGGTCATATTTGTAAGAACAGTAAATGTGCTGTAGAGGGTTAAAGCTTTGGAAGCGATTCACATGTCGATGAATTGAAACCTCTGGCGTCGTCTCGCAGCCATTCCGCCAGATCCGCTGGGAAAAAGCCCTTCTTTCCACTGGCAATCAGTATCCCATCCTCTTCCTGCCAGATCTCCCTGCTAACGACGCCAAAAAATTCCCGTTATTATCCCGTGTGCCGGTGACGCCACGTCCTCCTCCTTCCTGCACTTTATCATATCTCTCATGCGTGACCCAGAGACGTATGAAAAGCAGCTCGAGCTCCGTGTCACAATTATGTAGGTTATAAATCACATCTGGAGGACGTTAACGTGACGAGATGCACAAAAACACGTCAGTGTAGCAGCGTTTCAGCTCGGTTTAAAACATTTATTAGAAACTAATTGAATTAAATATTAACTAAATATAATCACTGTAATAAAATAATAAAAATCCAAAATAAAGCTTGATCAGTTATTGACCGATAACGTGGATTTTCATTTAATTTATGCATTTTTAATTAAGAAAACCTATAAATCACATGACGATTGTGCTAAAGATGATGCAAGGTCTGAAAATATAATGAACATATAATGTTTACAATAACACATTACAAATCTAAAATAATTAGGGTTAGAAAAGGAGATTTTAAATATTACTTCCTTATTACATTTATTCACTGCAAATTAATTATATGTGATTTCCTATTAAACAATTCTTGTTTTTATTCACAAACATTTGTATTTTTTGTGCATATTTAATGATCAGGGTTTATTTATGTTTATATATTTGATCTTAAATTGTTATTTTGTAATATCATGTTTGTACATTGTGTCAGTTAAAGCTGATATTAGCTCAGTGTTGTCTCATGTTTATTCGTGTGTGTGTGTGTGCTTCAGAGCTTTGTCCCAGACGACGGAGCACATTAATAAGACGCAGCAGTGTAAGACGCTCCCGGGCCTGGTGTCCTCGCAGGCTCAGCTCTGCCGCACTAACCTGGAGCTCATGCAGATCATCGTCCAGGCCACACGGGAGGTCAAAAAGACGTGCCAGAAAACCTTCTCCGACATGCGCTGGAACTGCTCGTCCATCGACGCTCCCAAATACCTCCCGGACCTGGAGAGAGGTCAGAGTCACCGCAGAGTCAATCATAAAACCCTTAATGTATATCTCACGATCAAAATGAACAACAGCTTCCTGATGAGAGGAAACGAAAGCTTCAGCTTCACAGCATTATTCAATTTCAATCATTTCAGTAATGTGTTTGTGATGCAGCTCAAAAATGCCATGAAAGCGCAGTGCAGTGTAAACTCCTCTGTCCTGGAGATGTGGGAACCCTGACCGCTTTCCCTCTGCCTGCTACACAGCGCTCACACTGGACTCTCCTCCTCTACACCACACACAAACAATCCCTGTGAATGAGCCGTTGCTATGGAAACGATAGCGTATCAGAGCGAGGGCATTAATATACAGCTGTGATGTGCAGCTGCACTACTGTCAGAGCTGCTGTTAGAGAAAGTTACTCAGCACCTGACGACCAATCACAATCCAGAACTCCGCAGCGTCGTGATGTGAAGGTTTATGATACAAAATCAGTTTATTTGTTGTTTTACAGCCTATAATGTGGCCACACACAGTTTAGGAGGGACGTCTTAATGGTCGTAATTACTGAGGGTAAAGTTTTATGGGGACAGTCACTGATTCAGTGCTGGATTAGCTCTGGTTTAGCGCTGGTTTAGCGGTGGATTAGCTCTGGTTTAGCGCTGGTTTAGCGGTGGATTAGCGCTGGTTTAGCGCTGGTTTAGCGGTGGATTAGCGCTGGTTTAGCTCTGGTTTAGCGCTGGTTTAGCGGTGGTTTAGCGGTGGATTAGCTCTGGTTTAGCGCTGGTTTAGCAGTGGATTAGCGCTGGTTTAGCGCTGGTTTAGCGGTGGATTAGCGCTGGTTTAGCGCTGGTTTAACGGTGGATTAGCGGTGAATTAGCTGTGGTTTAGCAGTGGTTTAGCACTGGTTTAGCGGTGGATTAGCAGTGGTTTAGCGCTGGTTTAGCGCTGGATTAGCGGTGGTTTAGCGCTGGTTTAGCGGTGGATTAGCGCTGGTTTAGCACTGGTTTAGCGCTGGTTTAGCGGTGGATTAGCGCTGGTTTAGCGGTGGATTAACGCTGGTTTAGCACTGGTTTAGCGGTGGATTAGCGCTGGATTAGCGCTGGATTAGCGCTGGTTTAGCGGTGGATTAGCGCTGGTTTAGCGGTGGATTAGCGCTGGTTTAGCGCTGGTTTAGCACTGGTTTTAAACACTTCTCATCTTTCTCCAAAGGCCAGAATTCAAGCGCTCTCTCTGTGGAGCGTCCCTGTTACTCGTGATGGTGAACAATAGCGTCCTTTCTGCTCAGATGATCCGCTCTGTCATGGCGCAGGTCCCATGCCGAGTCGTTTCGTGCCCACTTTTGCGAATGTATTTTTCTAGTTTGTTTGTTAGAGGTCTGTATCCGGCTGTTTATGTGTACGTCATGTTCTGCCCTACAGTAATGACCCCTCTTTAGCACAAAGACGCTGACGTGAGCTTACACGTGCACTTGCACAATATCTAAGTGTCTTGTTTACACATTTGTTTACATATATTTCATTTTTTTCAATTAGGTTTATCTCTGAATGTTTCTTGTTTACCACACCTGTAAATGTTGCAGTTTCGCTCAGGATCAATACAGAGTTCCCACACTGAACAACAGTCCAACAGTCTGCTAATTAAATCAAAACTTTTGGAGCTGAGTGTGTGTGTGTGTGTGTGTGTGTGTGTGTGTGTGTGTGTGTGTGTGTGTGTGTGTGTGTGTGCTTTCTGTGCAGTCTCAGTATTAGTCACACTGAATTGAAGCGAAGCTGAAAGATGATACGGACATTTCTCTCATTTGTCATGACGCATAGCCGTATACTGTATTTATATTTATAAGCCGAGATATTTCAGATATTTTAGTGGCTAAAACGAGTCTGTGAAGAAAATCTGAAACTGTGGCACCAGTAACGTTATGCTACATTGTTACAGCTAATCAGATCATGTGACATCCAGGTGTTGTGAATTCAGCGTCTTGTGATCAAAACGTGGAAGTTCACCTGAGAACGCTGCTTTGTGTCTGTCAGGAACGAGGGAGTCTGCGTTCGTGTACGCTCTCTCCGCTGCCGCCGTCAGCCACACCATCGCTCGAGCGTGCACCAGCGGAGATCTGAGGCTGTGTACCTGCGGCCTGATCCCAGATCAGGCTCTGGAACCTGGGCACAGGTGGGGCGGCTGCGCTGACAACCTCCACTACGGCCTCGTGATGGGAGCAAAGTTCTCAGATGCTCCTATGAAGATGAAGAAGAAAACCGGGTTACACCCAAACAAACTGATGCACCTGCACAACAGTGAAGTGGGACGACAGGTAACACCACCTGACCTGTAACACCACCTGACCTGTAACACCACCTGACCTGTAACACCAAACCTCACCTGTAACGCCAAACCACATATTTGAGTTCCTTTCTTTTCATCATTTCCTTTAGTAAGTCTTCTCCATGTCTCCTCTCAGGCCCTGAAGGAAGCTCTGGTGATGAAATGTAAGTGTCACGGCGTCTCGGGCTCCTGCTCCATCCGCACCTGTTGGCGAGGGCTCCAGGATCTGAAGGAAATCGCTCAGGACCTGAAGACAAAGTACCTGTCGGCCACCAGAGTGAAGCACCAGCCTACAGGGACGCGCAAACAGCTCGTCCCCAAGGACATCGACGTGCGACCGGTGCGAGAGAATGAGCTGGTGTACCTGCAGAGCTCGCCCGACTTCTGCACCAAGAACGAAAAGATGGGATCCATCGGCACTCAGGACAGGTGAGACGACTCGGCCGCTGGTGGTAAAGCTGTAGTAAAAAAGGTTTGTTTTATCTTCAGATAAACAGAAACGGTAAGAGGACAGAAATATTTAAGAGACCTTCTGGCACAGGGATTGTTTTTAACTTTCTCAGCTGCATGTGTGTGTAAACGTGCATTTTTTATTTAAGTAATTTGAGCATGAAAAATAATTCCCCGTTCTGCAAATTGTTTCTGCATTTTTCTAGATCAAACTGTTTCATTCTAATCGTGGAGCAAATTATTCCCGTAACCTGGACACCCAGCTGTGAGATTTCACGCATTAGAATTAGCGCTCAGTGTGCACGTGCCTCTGACATGGCTGCAGTGACGCTGGCCTCTCGGTGTGTTATCTCAGTGTGTGTGTGTGTGTGTGTGTGTGTGTGTGTGTGTGAATAATGTGGCTATTCGGGGAGCCAAAAGTTTCTGCTGATATCGGCCCTCGGAGGAAACGGCTGGCTGAGATTAAGGCGACTAACACACACAGCGCACACTGCCAAATCCTCCCGGAGCCGCTTCAGAGGGCTGCGAATCAGATGCAGACGAGTCACATTAATTAATCCTTTCGTACGCGCGTCCGGAAACCTTCCTGTTGGGTTCAGCGCCCGGTCCCGCAGAGACGCGTTCATTCCGTGTCGTTGCCCTGAACATCGTCTCGCTGTTGTACATTTTTCAAAATAAAACCGATTTTAACCGATAAAGATTCTTGGTGGAAAAATATTTTTTTTCCCTTTTTTTCAGCGGAACAGTAAAATGAAATGAGATGAAGTTAATGAGCATTGTGTAGCGGGTCTGTGGAGGTCGAAAGGTCAAAGCTGCACATCCGAGCCACACAGACACGACACGGTGCTGCTGATGCTTCAGAGAAGATTCAGTTTTAAAGATCCATGGCATAAACATTCTCTAAGCAGGTTAAAGTATTTCACTTCATGCTTTGAGAGTAAAAAATAGACGTGACAAAGTCTGTAGCCTCTTTAAAGGCGTTAAAATGGTAGCAGGAGCAATTTTTTTTTAACAATTGTTCAAGTTCATTTCTGCAGTTTACTACAATAATTATAATAATCTTCATTCCTCACACCTGTTTCACATACATCATACTTATTTTAATAGAAGTCCTTGGTAGTTGCTTGAGGTGTTGTTGTCATGGTTATTAAATGGCCCCGCCTCCAAGCCCTGTACGTCTCTGAATCGGCCGGACTGCAGGAAGTGAACTGATACACACAATCACACACGCAATACACACAATCACACACGCAATACACACAATCACACACGCAATACACACAATCACACACGCAGCACACACAATCACACACGCAGCACACACAATCACACACGCAATACACACAATCACACACGCAGCACACACAATCACACACGCAATACACACAATTACGCCCACTGCAGACTGTCCTACGCACTGATCAGTTCTGTCTCCTCATGTATATTTGGTCGTGTGCTCTCAGTCATGCGGCAGTTCTGGCTTTCGTAACCGTTAGCGATGTGGACAGTGCGGCGTGTGACCGTGCGGCTGTGAGGGTGGTCTCAGGAGAACCGAGACATTTGAAACCCATTAAGCCCCTGATTACACCCTGAAACACACTCCGCTCACTCTCCTCCATCCTCCGTCCTCTAATTTCCTCTCTGTGTTGAGTTTCCATGTCTCGCTGTTCAAAAACAGGTCATGGAGCTTCTTATCTCGCCGACTTCGGATAAACTTAGCGCCGGTGTTGCTTTAGCTTGGGAGCTTGAGTGACTCGCTGAAGTGCGCACTTATCTCGTCTCTTCCTGACTAGCAAATGCGCTCACTCGTTCGTGTCCTGGCTTTAGCACAAGGACAGCGTTTAGATTTAAGCCTGAAAAACATCCTGCGGCTTAGCGATGATCAGTATCTCTGAAAAAAAAACAGGTGAAGAGGGGGTGATATTAGCAAGAATTCCATTTGCTATTTACAGCTAGCACGGGAGGGCCTAGCTACTACACTAATTAGCAGCTTGTGAATCTGATTAGCACACTGCATAAACAAGCAGACACTGATAACAGCCTGAAAGAGCGAACAGGATGCTAAACACTTGTGCTATTATTTTACAGATAACGTAGCTGGCGCTAGCTTTATTCAGGCCTTACTGCTGTAGCCAAACACTAACAAAGTGGCTTTTAGCTTCAAAGCTTGTTTTGGTATTTTTTGGTTATAGGAGCTTCAAAGTGATTTGCCAAGAGGTACATTTTTTATTTATAATAATTTTTTTATCTGTTTATTGTTACCTTTAATGTTGTGAAACATCCACCAGACAAGTTAGTTCTCACTTACATTACAGCAGCTATAACAGTCGTTCCCTCACCAGCCTCTGTTCTTACTCTCTCTCGAAGACAAAAAAAATTCTGTCTAGCTAATACGCTAATGCTCTAATGCTCTAATACTCTAATATGCTAATACTCTGCTTGTGTGTGAGATTGGCGCTCTGCGTAAACACGCGCAAGTACAAGACTGAAATTAAAAACAACGATGCTAAACACCTATGCTATGTTAGAGATAAAGTAGCTAGTTCTATTTATGCTTTGCTGCTCGTAGCAATTTCTCAGTGCTAAAGCTAACAAGCGAACACTGTTCAAGTACTCAAAATAAAATAAATAAGTAAATAAATAAATATAATAATCATCTTGAAAAAAAAAAAAGGTTATTGTATGTAATGCTAATACTTTCTGGCGTCTGTTCCAGTCAGGACAGTAACTAGCCACATGACAGGGCTTTTAGTTTCAACAATAGCTGTCCCAGTTTTAAATAACAACATTCCTCCTCCTCCTCCTCCTCCTCCTCTTCTCTCTCTCTCTCTCCCTCTCTCTTTCAGCACACAGGCCATTAACGGCCCACAATTATAAAACAATGCACTCACGGCGAGGGGCTCGAGAGAGTGATTTATGACATTGCTATTCTCTGCTCACTTTAGCAGCCTCAGGCTTTAGCGTGAACAAAAAGGCCGAGTTCAGAATGCAGTCCCGCTGGACTCGTTCCTCTGGACAACAAATCCAATGTCTCTGAAAGTTTGTGGAGGTTCAGTGTCAAGGATTTAATTTTACAACAACCCAGAATTTTAAACACGGAGGAGGAGGAGGAGGAGGAGGAGTGCTAGCAGCAGCTCATGTTCATTCCCTGGACTGAATGAATTTTACCCAAGATATAAAGCAAAATGCAGATATTTACTAGCTAGGGTTAGGGTTAGGGTTAGCTAGTAAATATTTGCATTTTGCTAACTAGTGCATTTTAAACATAGCTAATTATTAGCTCACTGTTCTATATAGCTGAACAACCTTCTGTAAATTAGCATGCTAGGTAGTTAGCGCTCTTAGTGGTCTAATAACCTGAGAATATAGTTCTTTTTTATATTATAATAAAGTTGGACCCTCTAATGCTGCTAGATTACAGTGAATTAGCTAGCTGACAAGCTAATACAGTTAGCTAATGGGCTACAGAGCTCACACCTGCTAACAGTTAGCTGATATTAATTAGCTTAGCTTTTCTATGTTACCTGAAATTGTTGCTTTGGTTCATGGCTAGGTACATATGCTAACTCTTGTTTTTATATATGTAATAACTCTTATTGTTATGATTATTTTTTGTATGCTATGTGCTGTAGTTAGCATGGGATTTGGGAAGGCGGGAAATGTAATTCCCACTTTCTGACTGGGAAAACGCGTAAACCCCGACTTCTGATTTACAACAAAAATCTAATTACTATTTTCTGACTGGGAAAAAACTAGCGCACTGTATCACTCCCAGGTTTGTTAGAGTCGTACTCTCTGCGGGAATTACAAGTCGGCAGCTTTTTTTTTTCCGACGCAGCCTGTTTCTCTGACCAAATATGGAAGTGAGGCGTCTACATGAACATATTATGTGTCCGAGGAAATCAATTCTGAAAACAGGAATTTTAGCTTACATTTCATCTTATAATGAATTCCAGCTTATAAATTCCACCGCCCGCTTAAGATCTACTGAAGATTATGTAGATAGCTACATGCTAATGCTAGCTGACGTTAGATCAAAACTGCACGGAATAACAGGAATTTTGCCCAGCTCTCCTCCTGTGTGACGTCGCAGCTAAGCACGGTAACCTGGGCTGTCGTATTGTATTCATCTGCTCTTTAGTGCAGTAATGTGTAATTTGGGACGCAGCCCGGCGCTCTCGTGATGATGTCATCGTGTTGCTCCTCTTATGAGCCTTAGAGGATGGAAATACTGAGCGTTCTGCCAAGCGTTTCAGAATCTGGCGTAACGTTTGGACACAAACTTGGCCCAAAGACGGTGTTTTCAAGTCTGTGCGTTTCGGCAGCTTGTAGTGATGATATCTAACGACGACTCTTGATTTTGTTCCCCTGATCTGTATCGCAGGCAGTGCAACAAGACGTCGAGTGGGAGCGACAGCTGCGATCTGATGTGCTGCGGCCGCGGCTACAATCCGTACACGGAGAAGGTGGTGGAGCGCTGCCACTGCAAGTACCACTGGTGCTGCTACGTCACCTGTAAGAAGTGTGAGAGGACTGTGGAGAGATACGTGTGTAAATGAGTCTCACACACACACACACACACACACACAGGTGATCCGAGCTGGAATTCTACCACATATTCATCTATAACTCTTATACATGTCTGCATTTGGGAGCTCTGATTAACCAAAAGCACTACGTTACAAAGAAAGCTGACGTTTGTCTTCAGTGGGGGTTTTTTTTTAGTGGTTTGTTTTTTTTAAGTCTTTAAATATTTTTTCCCTAGAAGATTTTTTTTAAACATTTTTTGTATGTATATTGCTCAGAACTCAGACCAACCCAGTGACTAGACTATTCTGCATTTTCCAATTTTTTTTGTTTTATTTTTTTTCAACAACAACTGGCCGTCCTCTTTGTTTTTAACATCATATCCGGAGTTTGATTCTCGTATGATCTCAAGGAGAAATATAAATTGCTATTGCAAAAAACAATGCAGTTACTTTACTGTTTTGCATTTTGTAAATTCTTTGTTGCCAATCAGCAGCTGTCCTAACATGAGCAGTATCATCATTTGTAAGAGTTTATTTTCTTATATGATATTCTAAAAGAAAAGTTTTATTTTGGGGTTTGGTTTTTTTTTGCAGACTATTTTTCACTTTCCAAACATCTCCTTTACATCGTTTAAAACAGCCGGCCTCCTTAACGAAAACTCTGTAATTCTTTTAATGCGCAGCTTTTATTCCCAGTTCATGTTCGTTGTATGATACAGAGAAATGTTTTATTTTTGTTTAATTTTGTGAAAAAAGCAAACCAGAGATTGGACTTTATTGGCTTTTTTTTTTCTTTTTCTAATGACCAGCCATTCTAAAGAGAACTTTTCAAAGCACATCTTACATCTGGATATTAAAGGTTTATTTTCTTATACAGTACACAAGGAGAAATGTTCTTTGGTATAAATATTGCAAAAAAACAAAAAAGAAAAACTAGCTTGGACTATTTTCCTGTTTCTCCCAGTGACCAGCTATAATAAGGAGAACTTTGTCATCTTTTTTTTTTTTTAAATCTTGTAAAAGCGTATCTTATATCTGGACATGGAGAGTTTATTTTCCTGTACGATACTCGGCATCTCTCTGTAACGGTGCCTTCTCACTCGTCTGGACCTCTCTTCTGGAAATGGACACGCTTCAAGTGGATTCCAGTTTCGAATTCGGGGAAATTAGCACGCTTTGGGAGACGGTGCTTTGTTTTTTATTTTATTTTTGCAAGAGTGTTTATTGGACGAATAAGAAAGACTGAACCAGACGTGAACTTGTGAAATGGCTTCCGTGTCTCGGTCTGAGTAATCCACAAATATGATTTTAATGGGAGAAAATATCCGCATTTATATATTTATCCTCAGCAGGATGGTCGGACTGCATGTGTTTTATTCCTTGATTTTAATCCACCGTGCAGAAGTTTAAAAAAAAAAAACAAACAAACAAACTACAACCAGCACCACATCATGAACCACTTATCAGTGGATGTACATACTGTCCTTTTGTATGCTGAATTAAAAAAAAAAAGAAATATTTATAGAGTAATTAAAGATTCTTTACCAGAATTTTTACCTAGTTCTGCTTTGTCTTTTATTTTCAGTGTTGTTTTAGCTCAGGAATGATTGAGGACGTTGTGGTGGGTTGCAGGTTTAAATGGTCAGCATTACTGTAATCAATTTAAGTTGCCTCTCTTGAACAAATACAATTCATCACAATTTGGCCTGATGCTAGTATAAATCAGTTGAAGCTTGCTACGAGGCCAAGCAGCGGCCGCTTAAAATGCTAACAACCCTGGGAAAGTGTTTGGGAGTACAGTGGGAATAAGCACAGCGGGCGTTTCTGAAACGCTTTCCCTATGTTCCTGCTGTTGTATATTCGGTGTGTATATTCTTTCATGGATGCACTCTTAGAAATAACATTCCAGGGTTCTTCGGTTTGGGCCTCTGAGGGAACCCTCAGGACTCTCTGGAGGAAAAACAAAAGTGGGCCAAACAAAAAGGGTGGGATGTTTAGTATTTTTAATTTAGCAATGAACTAAAATGAATAAAAATTAACAGACTAATAAAGACTGAAGTACCATGCAACATAAATACATACAGAATTATTTACATTTTTATTTGAGAATTTTTAATTGGAGGAATTGAAAAATCGAAAACAATGGAAAAATAGTTTTTGAACGTGACTGGGTTGGCATTGCTTCTGCTGTATGGCATAAAACTGAAGGTCACTATATTCCCCCTTACTCACTCTGACCAATGAGCATGGAGACGTTGTACCACATGACCTCACCCACATACACGCACACACACACGCACACATACACGCACACGCACACACACACGCACACACCCTGAAGCTCAGCGAGCCTACTGAAGTAAAAAGAGGAGAAACAACGTTGTAAAGCTCTGAGTGAATTTTAAAGCGATACAAGAGCCCACTTGTAGTGAGAAGGACCAAATTCGTCCTAAACACATTTTTAATATTAAACAATAAACATTAAATCACTGATCAAATAAAGACTGAAATGAATGAATGAGGTTAGTGAGTTGTGGTTGCACATACTATCTTGCAACAACAATTATTTTGAAAAGTCTTGCATCCTGAAAAGTTTGTGCTGATTGTGACAGGTACCTACTGGGTTGCACAAATATAGTTTTGGTTTTACTGCATCACGT
>JAQMYM010000009.1:553240-568995 GCA_030014255.1 Parauchenoglanis ngamensis | reverse complement strand
CCCGCCTCTCGCCCCAAGATGCTGGGATTGGCTCCAGCTTCCCCGCGACCCAGACGGATAAAGCGGAATAGATAATGGATGGATGGATAGTTACAGTTAATATTGTGAGACATCAGTGATACAAGCTGTTTCTGCTGTTAAGTGCAGGATTTCCTGCAGGAGTCACACGTGGGGGCAGAGCTCTGCAGTAATCAGTGTAGTGGAAATCCTAAAGCCAGGTCATTACCATAAGATCGGATACTTTCAGGAATCTGGCTCTAAAGCCTTCACAAGTGTAATCAATCACTCAGAAAACACACACACACACGGGTCACACTGTCCACTCTCACGCAAAATGTGTGCTGAATGACAGCTGTGCGTTTCAACTTCAGTAAGCCCAACTGTCTGAGGAGGACTAGAACACACACACAAACACAAACACACAAACACGCACACACACACACAAATTCACAGTGAAAAAGAGAGAAAGGAACTTACTAGTTAATTACTTTGTTTTCTCCAGCAAAGAGTTTTATATTAAGTCTAACAATCATTATTCATTCTTTCTCTTTTGTCCTCTCTCTCTCTCACACACATGCACACACACACGCACACACACCTGTCCTTCTGTGTTTTTCCAGTTCTGAGCTGTTGAAATCTCCCTATGACAGAATGCTCCCTTTACCCCAGTAAAAATAGCACGCGCGCACACACACACACACACACACACACACAAACCCACACACACACACACATGACCTAAACTACCCCAAGATGATGCCTACAAACTCCAAACTACTTCTATCTACCACTAACTACCCCAAATAAACCTCATCTAAGGCATACAACAAGTTGTCCTGGTCCCAGAACAACTCCCAAACTACCCCCGACAACTTCAAACTACAACTTAGCATCCATAAACTGCTCCCTGCTACCCCAAACTAACCCCCAACAATACCAGAGGTTACTACCCCAGAAATGCCAGACTATCACCAACAATTGCAAACTACCCCAGAACCACGTAAACTGCACCTAACCTACCTCAAACAAGCCCAAATTACCATAAACAACTAGACCTGAAGTACCCCAACAGCCTCAAATGACACAAACAAATGTGACACCTACACAAATCCCTGGGTATGACATATTGCCTCAATAACCCCTAATTTACCTGCAGTGACAGCAAAAAACCCCAGACAAAAGTCCATGGAACCCCACAGTCCTAATAGCCACAGTCCACCCCAACAACCCAAAAATACTTCATCTCAAATCTCAAGCTAACTCAGAAACACCTTCCCACTTAAGCATGACCACAGACCACCACAGAGTACCCTCAACAACCCCAAACCAAACCCCAGACCGTGGGGTTCAATGACCCCAAACTACCACTAATGATCTTAAACAACTCCCCACAAATGACCCCAATCTACCAATTACCAATCACAGATCACTCCAAACTACTCTAACAACCCTAAATAAACCCCACTGAACTACCCTAACAAACCCAAACAAACCTCAGTGGCTCCAAACTGCCCTAGACAAAAAGCCCCACAACACTCCAAGCCCCAAACTACACTGAACTACCTACTGCCAGTGACTAAAACAATAATTACACCCTACAACTCCAAATTACTTTAAATTAGCCCCTATGACCCCAAACTACCTCACCTGAATCATCCTCACAGCATAATTCCCTCAAACACTCCAAACCTCAGACAATCTCCAATCACCCCAAACTACCGCTGATGATTCCAAACTACCTACAAGCAATGCTTACGCTCAGCAAGTTACCTCAAATGACCCCAACCCTCCCCACAAAACTTTCTCCAGCAATCCTTTCCAGTTACCCCAAACTGCTTCTAATGATCCCCTAAATGACTCAAATGATTCCAAATTACCTACAATGCTTACACTCCAGAAGCTACCTTAAATGACCCTAAGCTGCACTAACCTACCCCCAAAACTTCCCTACATTACCACAGACTCCTTGCGACAAACACTTCCAGTTACCCCACCACAACACAGACCCGTAGCCAACATCAAACAACCGCACATGACTTCAAACTAATCCCAAACTACCTTCCATAACTAATCCTTACAATGTAAAACTACCCCAGATGGCCCCAAACAACCCTAATCTTACCCCAAATATTATCATAGACCCCTCAACAAGAACAAACCACCTCCAATCCCCCCAAACTACCCTAACGACCCTGGATGACCCACAGTGACCCCACTCTACCACAAATTACCACAAACAACAAAACTACCCCAAACTAATCTCGGAGTACGCCGTGTGCAATCCGGCGTATCTGATCCCAACACCTATTTCACCCCACCCAAGTACCTAAACTCTACAGCGTGTTACTTCCGGCTGTCGTCATGGTGATATGATACCCCAGGATGGGCGAGGCACTATGAGTTTAGGTTTTCATTAAGCACATGTAATGTTTGCGCAAAATAAATATTAGCACAGGAACTGAAGGAACTTACAACATTAGCATGCGTGCTCTCTCCAGCAGTCTCGCTTCAACTCCTATTCACAATCATGAATGAAAGGAGACCGCAGAACCGCCGTCTGCGTCATCTCTTCTACACGATATCCTCGCCAGCAGCATCGTCTACTTAATCTAGGTACGCAGGTGGAACTCGAGCTGGTTGGGAACGCCATCTCTCTCCTGGGTGAAGTCATGTCAGGATGAAGCACCCGCTGTGGGGAACACATGTAATCCTGCCCGGGACAAAAGCGTGAGTTGTAACCAGGATAGGATCTTCTCCTTTCTTCTCATTATGGAGCGCAGTATCAGGTTCCCGCTCGGACTCTATTTTTAGCAGGCTTTTGTTCGGCCCAAGCACTAGCATGAGGAGAACCGCGTTATTGTTACAGCGCTTCCACTTTAAGGAAGATCTCAAGTTTATAGCGTGGTGTAAAAAGCCAGACTTCATTGAGTTTCAGCACGTCTCACGTATAAAAACGTTATTATTGTGAGGAAGTCGTGATTGAAGAGTGATGTAAACCTAGTGTAAGGATATCAGGTGATCGGTGTGGCTGCGATGCTCCGAGACACGAACAGCGACCATAATGACCTCAGATAATAACCGGGTTTCAGGCAAAAGTTCTAACTTCATGCTGGAGAAGTTCTCTTTCACCCTTTCTCTGTCTCTTCTTTCTTTCATCCTTAATTTTGTCTTTCTTTCATTCTTTCAAGATTTGTTCTCCTTTGTCAGGGTCTCTTTCTTTAGTTCTTTGGTTCATTCTTTTCCTTGATTTTGTTTCTTTCATTATTTCTTTATTTCAAGATCTGCCCTGCTTCTTTCCATTCTTCCTTGCTTGTTTGTTTCTTCCTTCCTACGCCTTATCTTTTATTCTTTCTCTTGTTGTTCCTTCTTTCCTATTTTCATTTCCCCATCATGTTTTTTTCCCTCATCACCCCTTCCTTCTATTTTCCTCTACCTCCTTCCTGGTATCCCTGCTCTTTCTCATTTTGATTCATTCCCTCCTCTTTCATTGCATATTTCTCTCTCCCCCACCATATTTCTTTTTCCATCATTCTCTCTTTTTTTATTTATTCGTCTTCCCTTTTTTCTTTCTTTTCCCTTCTTTCTGTCCTTCTGCCTTTTTGTCTTTCAAGCAAAGAAACAAGCAAACAAACACTCCTGAACAATCCCAGGAGTCCAGTGCAGCGTGATCGGATCAGGTTTCCAGGATAAAGCCTCTCCCGTTACAGCTAAACTGGAGGATTGAGACTTTTCTCTGTGAAGATCATCATTCTGTTCATCACACTGCAGATGAATGAAACTTTATAATCAGTGCACATGGTTAGTCAGTGACTTGCTAGCCCTCTGCGATATTCTGTAAACGCTAGCGTGTGTGTAGCCGCAGTAAACAGTGGTAGCTTGGGGGTAGGTTAAAGCACTGATCACTGAGCTAGCGTTGACATTAGGCTTCTGATCAGAAGGTTGCGAGGCGAAAACCCAGAGCCGCCGAGCTGCCACTGCCCTTACCCCCCTCACCTGCTCAGCTGTGTAAAGAAGATAAATGGAAGTAAACATTTCTGCTGATGATAAACAAGTGAGTGTCCCATGTGTAGTGCAAGTAGAAATAAGCAAGTACTGTCTTTACCAAGCAGACTGAGCTGGAACGTGACATCTAGCGAGGTTCTTTTATGGTTAAAAAGCTTTCCAATGTGACAAGAGCAATTTAAAGAAGGCGTTTAATAGGAAATCTGATCCTGAAGAGTTTTTCCTCCATTTCTCTCTCATGGCTCTCAGCCTATTTCACCTGATCCTGCAGCTACGGCTCTCTCTGATCCAGCGTCTTCCAGCCAGCCGGAGCCAAATCCGTCTGCCCAAGTCCGCACGCTGCAACCATAAAGTGTTTTTTTGAATCGCACAGAGCCAAAGGTCATCAGTCAAAATACGGCCTTCCTAAAAGCTGCTGCGTTTATTACGACATATCACAGCCGGCCATTTTCTCAAGGACTGGAATCCATTAAAAATGAGGAACGCTTTTCATCTTGGGCTGATGTGAACTCCCCGTGGATGCGATGTGCTGCTTGAATGCGAGTTGCACAATGGCCGGATCTTCTGTCATGAAGGTCATGAAAAGCAAACGGACAGTGAACACAGTTATTTAGAACAGAAACAATAAATTAGGAGGACATCAAACGATGAAAGAAATGAAAGTGAAAAAGTCGTTCTGTTGCGATACACAAGATGGATGACGATGTAGCGAGTCACAGACTCTGGAACTGATTCATTCCAGGCTTATTCGGAAAAGCAGGAAACCTTCGAGTGCCACGTTCCAACACTCGGGCCATAAAGAAAGAACACAACAAAGAAAGAGTCGTACTGAAACAGAGCTTTATCTCCATAATCTCAGGGATTAATGATGCTGTACAACACAAATCACCCTGAAACTGGGCACGAGATCTTTATAAATCTGCCCTTTACTCAGAGTATCCATATCCTGCTTTACCACTGTTCTGACCTTTAACCTTTAAAGGAATAGTTCAGCGAAAAATGAAATGTACACAGAGTCCCTTTAGCCCAAATGCACTCAATCTCTCTTGAAAAAATAAAGGAAAGCTTGTCAGGCAAAGCATAAACCTCTCCGTCCTGAAGACGTTCCAGCTTTACCTCGGGCTGTTACACAGCGCTGACGCCGGAGACTCCTTCACACAGGACGCGCTAGACTTTCACCATGTCACTGATGACCTCTGAATCCGTTCCCGCCCCTGTGAAGGAGCAGTTCCCATAGAAACGATAACGTGTCACAACAAATCTGCTGTTGTAGCAAACTAATCCTCAACACCGACCAATCAGAATGCAGAATTCAGCAGCGCTGTGGGGTCAGTCCGCTTATGCACGCACACATTGGTTTATAAACAAATTGCCGATCCAGTAAAGTGAACGCAACCACCTGAGATGATAGACCTGCTACATACCACCAAACCACGTCTCCTTAAATCCATCTTCCACTAAAAGTCGTTATGAAAAGAAAATCTGCTTCCGAGTTATTTTATTTTATTTTGGCTTCAGCAGCGCAGATGTTCGCTGTGGGAGCTGAATTCATTTTGACCATTGAGACAAACAAAAGAGGGATTTATGTAGCAGTCTGAAAATAACGCAGACATAAGACAGGAGTAAAATATTACAACTCCAATATCTCTGGCTTTCCGTCGTGCAGCTTTGAAGTGTGCCTGAAAGACAGGCTTTATTAAAGACACGGGATCCGAGAGGGATTGATTAAAGCCATCCATCACCGTGCTGATGTCCTACAGCGCTGCGTACAGTGCCCACAGTAACCAAAACCCACTCGGCATCTCGCTCAAGGTTTAACACAACATTTATACGACGTGGCCTTCGACATGGGGCCGTAAAAGCGTAGAACAATGCTGTCTTTCAGTGCTTTCCGTTTCAAACCCGGTTCATATTTAACGCGTGCTGCACGTCAACAGGAGTCCTCAAGGTTGGAGAGATGGAAAAAGACAGGTACGAGGTTCAGATGGTGGGTGTTAACACACCCCTAACACACTCCAGGCCTTGAAAGGGGCCGCTCCGATCAGCGCTACTCATCACCTTACATGTCCAGATCATCTTCATACAATCCAGGAGAAATAAGGCTCACATGGGAACACGGTGCGGAGGTAAAAGGTGTTCCGCGTTCACCTCGGAGACACCGTGACTCTGGCAACGTCTTTGATCCCGGAATGGACCACCAAGTCCGCAACGAGAAGCGAGAGCTCGCGCAGATGAAGTGCTACTGTTCAGAGGAGACGACTTAAATCGCAAAATCCCCCGTACCCTCTCTCATCCTACCGCTCGCCCCGCGGGTCAGACACTGACTCAAAACAGCTTTGCACAGAGCCTCCGGTGTTTCTCACAGATTTCTCTAATCTCACGGTTGCAAATTCGCACCCTTTGTGCTGGTGCTCATACATTTTTGTTTTTTTTAACCACTTGAGCTGTTAGGATCCTGACAAATGTGGCATGAGATCTGGTTGGTTGATGCAGGAGATGTAAAACATCACCGAAATAACCACCACAGGCATGAGGTCACGCATGCAAGCAACCCGAACGCCGATCTGAAACGCTTGTTTTTGTTTCATGGTGTGTTTGTGTAAGAGGAAATATGTCCGCCGCCTCTGAAAAAAAGTCTCCCAAAAGCCCCATCAGAGCTCACAAACGAATTTCTGTTTACAGGGAACTCATGGTCGGTATATTCCGGCTCATTCTCCAAAAAATTACACACTCCATTTTCCAGATTAGCTGATGGGAGCCAGAACAGTGGAGTGAAGACTTCACTCAGCGTCTTCTAAACAACGCAGATACAAACAAGATTTTAAACCTTTCAAACATGATTCCTTTTGATGGCTGAATCACTGATTTGGGCGTGTGTGGGACGGAGACTGCTGCTTCCTCTTGCAGTAAACCAACTCGGTGCTGGAGTCGCGCAGACTGCCTGGAACTCACACAGATGGCTTTGTCGAGGCGTCGGAGATCATGACCATGAGCTCTCTCAGCGGCATGGAGAACCCACGTTCTGTACATCTGTAAATTCAAGATCTTCATGAGGTTTAATCAGCATGTCTCCGCACCCTCATCACCTACTGCGTTTGGGAAATGTTATATCATCTTCCTACTTTTATAAACTTGATTAGATAAAGTGTTTCTATGGTCATTTGCAAACAATTATAAGTTACATTGAGTGGTGCTGAAATCCATGAAGATGCTGGAAACCTTCCAGTTCCAGCTTTACCTGTGACTGTTACTGGAGACTCCTTCCATAAAGAAATCTCACCTTATCAACTATTACACTTCATTTATTCGTTACTTTTATAACAACACATCTATTTATTAGAAGTAGATTATATGGAACGTCCATCATACAAGCTAAAACTGCTCTGGAAATCAGGACCACCCACTGCACCACCCGGCCCAGACGTAAACACCATCACACACATCTCTGCTTCCATCACACTGCGGGATTTACACACACTCACTCTCTCTCTCTCACTCTCGCTCGCTCTCTCGGTAATCAGACAGTTGTGGTTTTGCGGTTAGTCACTCAACAACAGAGCGTGTTTAATTATGCACACCCTGACTGGCGGTCATCAGCAATCTGAGTGGAAAAGTTGAGTTCAGTAAAAATGCGCTGACTCACATCAGTTAACAAAAAACCAACATCATGGCAGCTCTCTTATATCCAAACTCTAATCCGTACCGACACCCGTAGAGAATTCTGATCGGCTGGAAGTCTGACGTCTGGAGCTCCAAGATCCATTTCAGCTCAGACACCTCACAAGCTCCCACAGCTCTAATATCCAGATCAACTGCAGCTTTAAACTTCAGTTCAGCTGGAGTCAGAGTTAGGCTTTAAATCCATCTCGAGCTTCGAAGTCCAGATCAACAGGCGCTCTAGAAACAACTAGAATTCTCCAGTCCTTGGAGCAACTGGAGCTCTAGATGTAGGTGACTCAAAGTGCACTTTAACTGGAGTTCCCACAGTCTAATCCACACACGCAGTGATTAATTCCAGCTGCCGTGAACATCGCACTGTATCCCGTCACAAGTGCTGCGGAGATCTCGGCGGTTTAGAAGCCAACGTCTCGTTAGTGCGTACAGTCCATGAGAGTGAGGAGACGACGACGTGAAGGCGAAGGACACAAAAACAAACCACAAGTGTGACTAATATGTCTTAGAAAATCCCACCAGGCCACAGTGGCAGCGTCGTACTCCAGGTCCTCATGTTCAAACCCAGCGCGTTAACGCTCTTTGAAAACGATCCTGTTGGTCATTTTATAATGGAGCAGTCATATTGCAGCATTAAGCTCCTCATGATTACCATTTTTACTGTGAAACCAGACACGGTCTGAACAAGTGCCAGCTGTTTGTATCGCCAAATAATGGGGATTAGTGTGAAATAAACCCATTTCATCTGGGATAAGAGGTGGCACATGTCATTATCGACAGAGACGTCGTATTCGGTTGCTTTAATCAGTCAGAAATCCAGAAAATCCCCTTAATGTCAATGCATCATCGGAGGCTACGCCGAGCCATACCACTGAAAGAAAGTCTTTTTCTTAATCAGTTTTTTAGTCAGTCTTCCTTTAGCATCTCCGCTCAGCGTTTGATCAGAATGTGCTCTACATACAACGGCGTCTGGTTCAGGCCCACGTATGCTCCTGTTTAGTAGATTTCCCTTTTAAATAACACCACTTTGCAACGTAATACTTTACACGTGAGATCGGAAATCTCTAGCCTCTTCATCTCCCTCCAGAATCCTCATCTTCATCACACGAGCTGCCCGATTTTGTTCTTCTCCCAATCTGTGGAGCATCAGAACATCACACAATGCCCGACTCACCACAAAAAACGTTTCTAGAAAACACGATAATGTGAATAATTTCCTCGCTTAATCGAGCCAAGAAATCCGAATAGACGTGTTGACGCATCCAAATAAAAACCAGGAGCGGGAAGCTTTTGAAGAACAAGAAGAACCACTCTGGACCTCCAAGACTGTAATAAAGTGATTACAGGACATTACAAAGGGCTGAAAAATGACAAGAATAAATAGAAAACAGTGATGAGGAGGGAAACAGAGAGACATAAATCCCCTCCGTTAGACTTGTATTAAATTATTAGTGGTTTTCAGACACGTTATCATTAATAATTATTATCTCAGTTATAAAATAGCATTTTATTGAAGTCGTGGCAAACTCAATCCTAATACTGTGGCTATTGAATCATAATAATAACATTTATTTATACAGCGCCTCATATATGTATTTAAAATTCAATGTGAAGTAAAAGGAAAGTGAGAGAAAGGGAAGATAAATAATATAAAAGGGAATAAAAATGAAATAGCAGAGACATAAAACAGAATATAATACAATATAATATATAAAATATACAAAGTATGATAATTAAATGATATAAAAGCAATGTAGGAGGGCCAGTAAGAGGAAAACGTAGTAGAGCTGTCTTTATTAACCAGAGACAGATGAAGCCTGATGAAGGGTGCGGCTGATTTTTCATTTCAGCTCCAGATGAATTTACAGCAGGAGCACAAACAGGAGTGAGGAATGAAGCTGATGAACTTTGTTTCTCTGTTATGCTTGTTTACACTCGTTTCATGCGGTTTATATCTGGATGTGTGGAAGTTCTTGCACTTCTGTGTTTACTTACAGCAAAACCTGACCAGTATCAATACCAATATCGCCATCCCGCACTATCGCCATCCCGCACTATCGCCATCCCGCTCAACCCCTATCGCCATCCCGCACTATCGCCATCCCGCAATTCCTCACATATTTTTTCAACTGGTGCAGAATTCCAGGTGATGTGTTCACCTGCAGAGGCCTAGCTTGGCCGCACGGGCCGTGACACCAGAGCGACATGGACGCTAAACTCCACCAACCAACAAATCATCACCAGAATCACCAACCACGTGCCAGGAGTTTCACTATAAACATGAGTGTGTTTCAGGCTGGAGCTCAACTTTAATATGCCAGGAACAGTCAGGAAATTGGTGGAGCTGCAAAACCTTTAGAGCTGCCTAACATCCAATACTTTCACACTGTCAAAGCAGAACCACCCACACACACCCTGCTAATCAGCAGCTCTGTGTACAGCAGCGCCGCGGCGGCCATTTTGTAAAAATCCCTCAGATCCCTCACCTGAGGAACATGTGGCTAGCTGAATGAGCAGAGGAAGGAGTTGTTTTAAAAACAGTCTATTCTCTTTTAAAGCTTATAATGGAACTGAAGTCTGCTCGTTTTGCTCGGTAGGTGAATAAATCCGAGGAAAGGTCAGGCGAAGCGATGAGGGAGAATCTAAAATCAGCGATTTCACCTGAACTGCTGTGAATGTAAAGTTCACCTCGCGCAACAACAAGAAACAAAAACCTGTGTGAAATGGACGTGTTAAACCTAAACACCAGAATAAATGTACTTACGCAGTGACGGTGTTCAGAGTGCTGAGTAATGAGGGCAGGTTTACACGCTGCTGTGAGGATTATACAGAGCTAAACATTCCTGTATGTGGAAGAAGTTTTGTGGTTTATGATCACCGGCTGTTTATAAAAGCACACAGACACCGAATATTCAGGGAAGCGCGTGATATCTCTCATGTTACAGTGATCAGAACCAAGTGCAAGAAGAGTAACGAACACTAACTAACACACACACACTTCAGCCACAGCTTTCTCTCGACAGACAAATATCTCTCTCTCTCTCTCTCTCTCTCTCCCCTTTTACTCCATCAGTGTTAATGCTATAAACTCTTTTCAAGGGAAAGTAACCAATCAGGGACGAGGCGCAAAAAAGTCACAATAACGCACCAAGTGACGTCACATTCTCGTTTGCATATTCATTAATTCGTCATGGGCGTTTGTATAGCAAAATGTGTTATATAACAATTTAATATAAGACTTGTAAAATAGAACATACTAGAATATAACCGCTCTTATAGAAAGGAGTCATGCGGGCAGGAAAAACTCTCCATTTACATATTTACATAATTCTGTAATTTCTATATTAGTACACAGAAATAATAAGACAGACCTGAAGGAAGCAGTTACAGAAGAACTCCACTTTATTCATGTAAATATCACCAAGAAAAGAGTTTAAACCCAACAACAAAGTGGACAAACACTGGTGCAGTGACTGGTCATCAGGGACAGCTTCACACGAGCGCCAAATAACCCGGTGAGAAAAGGTCTCATATGCATCTAATTAGCATGAAGCACGCCCCAAGTTACTCTCATATGCATCTAATTAGCATGAAGCATGCCCCAATTTGTTCCATTTAAATTGGATGTGTATGAGGTAAACACATATGAGAGGTATATAAGGGCAGGTGGACGGAGCTCGTGTCCCCCCAGATGAAGCTGATTCACTGTCTGTGCTGGTTCGGACCTTGTACAACTGTATCAGACACGGAACCAGACACAGATTTGTTCATCTTCTGCTTTAGTCACCGCTGTGATGAATAAGGTTCTTCACTGTGAGAACTCGCTGCAGTGGATTTACTGACGTGAGGAACGACGGCGTCTCGCTGGAGAAAAATAAACTAAAATAAACTGTAATCCTGTTAGAGAGTCACTCGTGGTATTTAACCAGATGGTGACAAAATAAAGTGAAGTGTGTGTGTGTAGCAGCTGTGCTGGAGGTCCAGTGAGATGAGGACACTCTGGCTCTGCGAAGCGCGGCTGCTCCGCAGCGTGACGCTGTGATAAACATTTCCGTTGGTTCTCCTGCTAAAGCACTCCAGCGGCGAGTTCCTGTGCCAGCTTCGCGCACACACGCACGCACGCACGGACGCACACACACAGAGACAAAATGCAAAATTAGGAGAAATAAAAACACCTTGTAGAGAAAGACCAGGCACAGTGAACTATGAAGTGTGTGTGTGAAGAAAGACAGCAAAAGAAGGTGTGCGAGATATTCACCGCGCACACACACACACACATATATACACACACACACACTAAATCAGTTCCTTCATTACGGTGTGAGCTCAGATGTTAGTGTAACCCTGATAACCCTCACCCTCTCTCACACACAGACACTCACACCCCTCCATCATCTCCACCCGTCTTCTCTCCAACACTCCTCTGCTCCTTCTTTCACCACAGCTCCATTCATCATTTCCCTGTTCCACTCATTTCATCACTCATCTTCTTCCTCCTTCTCGCCGTCTGTCAGTTAGCGTTAGCGCTCAGAGCCAAAAGAGCACCCATAAATACAGTGGATCAGAGGTCAAAAGTCAAAAAAGAGGGGGAGCAAAATGATTTTTACAAAGACTTTCCATCTCAAAAGAATTTCTTTCCGAGGATCCGGAATCTCACCCAGAAACCGATGAACATTTGATGCCTGTAAAATAATAATTTAAGAGTCACTGATGGTAATTTTTTTGATGGTTAAGGCTTCTTCCACAAGTATATGAATATTTTCATACAGCGTTTTCAAAGACATGTGCAGCCACAGGAACGGCGTTTTCACAACATCTCCATCCACATGGAAACGCTCGGCTGAGCACGCCAGCGCAGCGCTCGTACATCATAAAGCCTTACCTCACACGGTTCAGGAATTACATCAAGAGCTGCTTATTGAGTGACAGAGAAGGAGAAATGCAGCAAAACACCAACATGGCTGAAGGGTCTGAAATGAAAAATGACAAACACGAAGAGGTGGAACTACTGCTTAAGTGTTCTCCTGGGTCTTATCCGAAACGTGCGCCATCAGGTATCCACAATGCCGTTTTCGTGTGAGCTGAGGCCAAAAGGAAAAAAAACCCAACAAAATATTCATATGTCTGAGGGTGGGGTCTTATTTACACCAGGACAAAGCATCAGGCTCACGGATACATGGAGATCAGTGTTCCCTGTGGCCCCGCCCCCTCGGGCTACATCAGCTCCCATCAGAGTTTTGCACGCCAACCGGATTGTGTGATTATTTTTTTAGATTTGTGATGATGTTCAGACTCGACTCGACTGAACTCTCGCTGATCTCTGATTCTTCACCTCAGCTGAAGAAGAAAAACCTCACAGCTCTGAGAAACCAAATTAACAATAACATGTGAATGGGTTTTATTGGCCGAGGGAGAGTCATTTTGGAGAAATTTGACTTGGCAGTGACTGACACACACACACTCACACACACACACACTCACACAGAGAGAGAGAAGAATAAAGTAGATAATATTTGGAGAAATAAAAGAATAGCTGAATTATTAGAGTTCATTTCAGTGTGAATGGAGGGATGGAAGGAGGAGGACAAAGGAAATGTGGTACATTTGTCCAAGACAAACACTTGCACGCACACACACCTGAGACACACACACCTTTCCATCACCTCAATCTGATTGTTACCTAGTGAACAAAAGATTCTGCTAGCAGTGATGACATCACTAACCACTCGCAATCACAGAAACACCCTCTCAGGACATCCCAGAATATCCAGCGGCATCTTGTTTCAGTGTCTTCCACCTCGACTTGTTCCCTGCATCTTCTAAATTCCCCTAAAAGCGTCCCCTGGTCCGTCCTCACAAGGCTTAGATTAACGCACTCTACGTAATGACCAGCGTGATTTTAATACCTGGATGATATTCTAGAGTCGCCGAGGAAGAACGTGTGGAACAGCGCAGTGGACACGCAGGCCACATTATTACAGCGCAGTCCCACTGTAAGGAACACTGAGGCGTGCTCTTCACATCGGGCTGATAAAAGTGTGTGTGTGTGTTTTCTATTGTTATCCACATATAGAATGGAAAAAAGCCCAAGGGTGTGTGTGATTTGTGAGGTGTTTAGGATGCTGGCCAGATATTCAGACAACTGATCCAGTCTCTCTCTCCCTCACTCATACACTCACACAGTTTAACGTTTGACATGCAGGATCCATTAACAACCACCCGTGTGACTCGTGTATTTAACATTCTCATTAAAATACTTGGCACTTTTTTCTTTTGCATCATTCATTTATAAGCTGATCACACAGATATGAAACTGTCCGAGTGGGCGTGGCTTAATATTGTATCAAGACGTTTAATTGACAGAGGTTGACATTAGTTTCGCTAGTTCTGATGATAGCTGTGTGAGAGTTTCTTGTGAGGGTGGGGCTTATGCAAACTGCACATAGGATTAGCTCCTCCCACTTTACAGCTTCTATTTAGTTTAGAATATTAAATGTCATGTACTGTCTCCATAACCACACCCTGTTCACTATATAGGACACTAGTTAATAATTCCTGGCTGAGTGTGGGGTAGAATATCCAGCACCGGTGCAGGTTTAAGGGAAAATTTTGCATGGGCGGGGCAGACTAAGGCTAAGCAAAGGGTTGGACTGGTCTGATTGGGTGGGCTTGTTCAGTGGGCGGGGCCAAGGCTGTTTTAACACTTAAATACAAAAAAGTGAACATAAAGGAAACTCTAATACACTTCTGTCGGCTCACAAGTTTCCTGCTGTCTGTTTCTGAGTGACTGAAGTTCTAACGGTTCGCCCCATCTGCTCTGTGCGTGTGTACGTGTGTGTGTGTGTGTGTGAGAGAGTGTGTACACATCCCACAGTACATCACACACATTCACACATTCCTCCAATTGCTGGATTTGTCTGTGTCAATCTCAGAATTCAACACACCTGTGGCGGATTAGTTCTTGCTCACAAAGTGCCTTTCCTATCCAGGAGGAGTGTGTGTGTGTGTGTGTGTGTGTGAGAGAGTGTGTGTGTTTGATGTCAGACATGAGCATGAACAGTTGCTTCCTTTCAAATGAGCCCAGCAACATGTGACCATTCTATCTCTCTCACACACGCACACACATGCACACGCACTAACACACACGCACTTCTGAAAATGTCATTAGTTTTTTTACTTTACGTTTGTTTTTCTTTCAGCTCAATGACATATATACAAGATGATCCTTTTTCCTTGAATGTAGTTGAGACACAAAGGTGCTAAAACTTTTACTCTCCTTGTTAAATTCATATTATATTAGTATGCAAATTAGGAAACACCCCCTACCACAAAACCACGCCCCTTTCCCTTTTCCCCTTTGACATTTTACAGAGTGAGATGTTCAGGGCCAGGAAAATCACTGCAGGGACGATTCTCACGTGATCACATGACCACGCAATTTTAACAAATGATAAAAAGCACCTACTGTGAACTGTTACAGGAACTAACACTGGTCTCATTACTTCTGCAGTTCCAGAAACAGTTTTGAAACTGTTCATGAACTGCTTAATGAAACCATCACAATACAGTTCATCAGACAGTTCCTATAATAGTTCCTTAAGTTGTAGACCACATGATCGCAGACTTTCTATCTATCTTTGTAGAGTTTCATCTGTTTTATTGTCATCATCATCATCACCCTCAATCCCGGCAAGTGTTTCAAACCCCGTCTCGTGCACGCACGCACGCGCGCGCGCGCACACACACACACACACACAGCAGTCAGTGAGTGGGAGATAAAGCGAGCTCTTAATAACACATGTCGTTAGAGATAAGCACACTGTGATAAGCTAATTACATCATCGCTCTGTGTTTAGTCTTCAAATAATCAGATGGGAAGTGAAGACACTAAATCCTCTAAATCCTTCACACACACACGCAGACACACACGCAGTGTCACAGTATCACTGAGATAAAGATCAACGGGACTTTAAAATAAATATTGCTGCTGTGAAACCTAAATACGGACTGTGTGTGTGTGTGTGTGTGTGTGTGTGTGTGTGTGTGTGTGTGTGTGTGTGTGTGTGTGTGTGTGTGTGTGT
>JAQMYM010000009.1:526265-540502 GCA_030014255.1 Parauchenoglanis ngamensis | reverse complement strand
TACAAACATGTGAGAGACAATCTATACAACAGAAATGTCTTGTAGGAAAAAGAAAGTGAATCTAACCTAAACCAACCTGATATATACATATATATACACCATATACTTGTCTGTACAACAGAACTTCCACAACTATCTCTCCAAATATACTGCCAATTCTCTCAAACACAAGCTAGCCATATGCCTCAAAACTCCCTCCTTGAACATCGCGGGGTTACAGTCTTTAAAAGGCCCGAAGGTGGGACATCTGGAGCAAGAGCCAATCATCGACGCTAGGAGGCGGGACATCTGAAGGCGGGACATCTGAAGGCTGAGATGAGTAGGAATGGAAAACGAGGAAGGAAGGGAAAACAAGCACCTTACGTGTCTCAGCATGTAACACCTGCTCTATACACACCTTCTATACACAACTGCTCTATATACACCCTATATACACACCTAATATATACACACCCTCTATACACAACTGCTCTATACACACCTGATCTTCACACACCTGCTCTGTACACACCTGATCTATACACACCTGCTCTATACACACCTGCTCTATACACACCCTCTATACACACCTGATCTATACACAGCTTATCTATACACACTTGCTCTATACACACCTGATCTATACACACCTTATCTATACACACTTGCTCTATACACACCTGATCTATACACGCCTGATCTATACACACCTCCCTGTGTAAGACTTATGAGAGAACTATGGAGAAATCATGGAAGAACTTTGGGGAACAGCCAGGGAATTCAGATCAAAGAAGGAACTAGGAACTAAGGAATTTGGGAACTAAGGAATAGAAATTAGAGAGGAAATGTGAGGGCAGTAGAGAGAAACTAGACAGGAACTAGAGAGGAACTAGGGACAACATGATTCCAAGCAAAGGAAATAATGACCAAATAAGGAAAGTATGAATCAGTGATCAGGTGTGATTGGTATAACAAATAAAGACAGCAGGGTTATTTAATGCTCTACTTCAGTGTGTTAATCACGTTATTAAATATAATCCTAGAGAAATGTTTGCTGAATAACAAGAATAAAATTCAGCATAGTCTAAGGAATAATGCTGAGCTGATGGTTAGGAGCATTTTAATAAACCTAAAAATACTGCGGTATTTCACTCTGCCAAAACACAGGCATGACTTTCTCAAGCCAAAAAAACCCACAAGGAAAAACAGGGAACATTAAAAGCGCGCTGATGTTGGCCAACAATAATAATAATGGGGAAGTTCACATCACACACAGGAGACTCCAGAAGTCTGACTGCACTAACACATTTATTCTTATTTCATTCATTATTATGTGTTAATCCAGCTAACTGTGCACTGATATCACATTACCACATCTCCATATCACTGCATGAAACTCTTATCACAGTTTACAATATTATCACGATGTTCTGTCTCCAGCTCATGTTCTTCAAACCTTTAGAAAGTGGATTTGGAAATTTCCATCAGAAACAGAAAGAGTACTGAAGAGGTACTGAACACGTGATCATCATCAGAAGAATAAACATATTTCAGTACTAATGAACACAGCGGCCATTTTACTGTGCTGATTACTACAACTCTGTGTGTGTGTGTGTGTGTTAATGATCTGCTCATTTCTGCCATGATGCAGAGACCTAATCCGAGCATAAATCATAAAATAGAGCGCTCACACTCATCCAAATGTAGTTCTTTATATCATCTGTTTCCCATAATCCCGCTTTAAAATTTCCCATACATGTGGCTCTTAAAGCAACACATTCCTCAGATAACGCTGAAGTCCACCACGTCCAGCTTTAACCCAACCTCCTGCTCCAATAATCACACACCGTTCACACAATTTACTCTCTTTACTCTCTTCTTACTGCACCTATAAATATTTAAGAGTCAAATTGTTTTCCCATTAATATGTAAAACAAAGTGATTCATGTGGAATAAAACATACAATAAAATATAAAATATAACTGAGATTATACAATAGAATCAAGAAAGCAATAGAATAGAATGATGGTTGAGATAAAAAAAAAATGTTATTTAGAGGTGTATTAACACCAATAAAATACTAAGATTGTACACACGGATTAGACACTCACGTTAAAAACTCAGCTAGCTGCTCAGATTAGACACTGTGTTATTGATGTTGAATCTGTGCTGGTGTTATAGTGCTGCTGTTGTTCTACACAGACTGAGTTACAGAATAATCTGGTGTTTAATAAATAATTGTGTTTGAGTGTTAATCAGAGTTTATCAGCTTTACTGCTGGAGAACCTGTGATTTAACCCAGGAGAACCCAAGAGAGAGAACCATGGAACCATTTTCTCTTTATATTAAAAAAAACTAGATCCCTTGTCATCGCAGACACAGGAACTCTGAACAGAAAGTGACATCAGTCCTACTTACATTTACATTTATGTCATTTGCCAGACACCCTTATCCAGAGTGACTTACATATATCTCATTTATACATCTGAGCAGTTGAGGGTTAAGGGCCTTGCTCAAGGGCCCATCAGCGATAACTTGGCAGTGCTGGGATTTGAACTCACGACCTTCCGACGAGAACTCACGATGAGATTTATAGACTGTATGGGTAAACTCACGGCACTGAAGGTTCTTTTCATACCATCAAATCTTCTAATTTATGATATTTCCCTTCCCAATACAGTCCTGTAAATGGCTGTTTATGAAAAGATTTCTGAAAGGGGGTTCTGTAGCCAAAGTATTTTGAGAGCCATCATTATACAATAATAATTATAGGTGAGTGAAAATGATGGTTTGAAAAAAATAAAGGACTAAACAGTACTGCTTAGAGCCAACCGAAGCCACGCCCACTTTTCCTGATCGTACTCAGAATATTACTGAGGTGCATAAAACGTTAATGAAAAACAGCGATGGTGGAAAAGTCGATGCATTTGTGTGTTTCTTTTAAACTCCAGCAAGGTCACTGAACGCACGAAGCGCCGACACGACCTTCGTCTTCTGCTCAAACTGACGGCGGTGTAAACTCCCCCTGACTGGGGCCATTTGGTAAGAATTATGATGATTTTCTGAGTTTATTCAGAACACTGATGAGAAACAAACAGTGATTAGCGCGAGTGCATTCCAGAAACTTCCGTAATATTTACCGCTTACGTTGACGCATTAGTCAATGAAGAGAGGCGCCACATTACGTTCCTATCTCCTAACTCAAAACAGTACATGATGCCTGCGTTAGAAATGTTTGGGACAATTTAAACAAAGATAAGCAGAGCGGTGATTGTTGTTATAGTAGATAAGTGTGTATATATGTATATATGTATATATTTATATATTTATATATATAGAGAGAGAGAGAGAGAGAGAGAGAGAGAGAGAGAGAGAGAGAGAGAGAGAGAGAGAGAGAGATCCGAGGAACGTGGCACAGACTTCGGGCCGATCGCAGGAGTGTCGAGTACACAAACAAAATCACAGCCTTAAACAGCGAAAGCAAAACGTTTCCCCTTCAAAAGATCCGTTACGAAGGACGTCCGCTTCAATTACTCCCATTTTGTCTCCTGAAAAGTAAACAAGTCGCTTGTTTTTCCTGTTAACCTTCTCATCTGTGGCATGTTTTGTTTTTCACCCCTGCCACGCTCAATTTGCCTTCCTGTCCTTAAAGGTTCACAGTCGTCTTTGACGTATATTGCAAGCGACAGTCCATACAAGGATCTCCTCTGTAATGAAGCGGCTGCATTCCGCGTGAGATCATTTCAGACCCGGGCTCATGTCAGCGCCCGAGTCACGGTGCTTCGGCTCAGCGCAGTTATTAGCATCAGCTGAAAAGTGTTTGGCCAGCTGCTGGAAAGACGGGACAAGGAGAGGAAGAAAGCAACCCGGAGACGACTTTTCATCAGGAGGTTCACCTTTCCCAGTGCACTACCATTTTTTTAATCCGGACCCCGGAGAGACCGAGTCCTTCAGAGGCTCTGGTGCAATTTACAATCAGAAAAAAATTAATCCGGTCCGAGACGCCGAAGAGGCGCAGCCTCGACTCGGATCGGCTATGAAAAGGCACATGTGGTAGGAGTTCTCCGTTTCGCAGGTTACCCGAGTGTTTCGTGTCCCTGGGGAAAGCAATCAAGGCGTCCGGATGCTCCGGACTTACCCTGCATCGGAGAGGCCTACGCAGGTGCAGCTAAGAAAGCGTCCACCGCGGGTAGGGGCCCTACTGAAGTCACACGCCGTACTCCGCATGGATGGAAAGTCGGCTTCCATTATTGTTATTCCGCGTTGGTCGGCCAGAACAGGTTTAACGCGTCTCCGTAGCCACTGGAGGACAAGAACCCTAATATTTTCACTCAACTTCGTTTTAGGAAACATGCCGAGAAATCATGCTGGGAAACTTGCTGAGATCACAACCGTTTAGGCTTGCGCTGACGGATAAATTACCGTGGAAACTCCCGAGATATAATAGTAGCCAAGCGACGGAAGACATGATGAGCTTTGGTTTTGGAGAGCTCGTTCTTCACCGTTACCTCTGGTCACTGCTCAACACAGTTCCGTCTCACGGACCTGGGCTGTCTCTTTATATTTGTCCAGCGATCCAATAGTTTCAAACATTTCGTTTAAAATCCCAAATCTGTCGCCTCTGTGTCGGTGATTAATGAACACATTCCAGAGATGGGAAAAAAGCTCTTCTGGATCCTGCTGATGGCAGGTGTGTCAGTCATAAAGACCGAAAATAACGCGAATGGTGAAAGAGCTCGAGTGTGAACCTTCAGCCCAGTGATCTGAGGACTTGCTTATGTAAAATGCAACACCCAAGCTCGCTGTAACATTAGCAGAAAGCAGGCATGCATTAAGCCTCATGAAGTCTCATGCATAATGTATGCCTCGCACGTGTTGCCTTAAGACAAGGTGGCACAGCAAGCGGTGACGAAAAGTGAAGTCAGAGGGGATGTCACTGTCTGTATGCCAGCACATACATTTGAATTAATGACGGACTCGTCTTTCGCGAGGATCACCTTTCGCCTCGGGTTATCCCACCGTGGCTCAGAGTTATTCTCACAGCGAGAGAAAGAGGACCTCAAGCAAAAGTATACACAGTAAAGATGGCTGGCTCGTCATCAGATGTTTACGCCAAGTGCAGACAGACTTCCTGCCCTGGACTCCGCTTCAGCGGAAAGGCTTGGTTTAATGCGAACCGTACCGTCTCCTTGTAAACACACGCTATTGTTTGCTAGCGTTAATGAAATTAGCCATGACAACTTGAGATGGACTGCGGTCACTGGCTCTTGTCCACTCAGGCCAGCCGAGGTCCCGGTTCCAGCCGTCCTCCACCGTATCACAAAAACAACGCCGCGTTTAACAGACAAGCGGAACATTCATTCCGACGTTTGTCTATGTTTGGGAGCACGTCTGCGGAATCCTTGGCATCTGAAGTACCGTTCGAACACGTTTCCGGACGCGTGCGTGTTCAGCGACGGTTCCAGAGAACATCCGTAGTAATTCCGATCGATTCGAACAGGATGTGAAATTCCCGTACAAACCTCAGCGATGGGCGTGTCTTTACGATGTTACACTAAAAACTCCACACGTACTACACACACCTCATTTTAATACACAGATCACTTTGCTCTTCTTGTTGAAGAGGGCATGGCTGCGCTTGATCGTTGGTAGGTCACATGACCATCACATGCCTGTAGTCTGTACCTGCACTCGGAACTCAAGAACTTCGAATCTAAAAGCTCTGACAGCGTCGCTTCTCCGACACGCCCTTTTAAACTTCCTCCGGATTTTATTTTGAAAGGTTTTCCATTTGGTTTTGGATACGTGACGACAGAAAACAGTGAACGCTTCCTGAAGCTTATTTATACTGAAGAAAAAGCACAAAACCTCTTTTCCCACAGGATACAACACGATCTTCACCATCACGCCAGTTCAGATGGAATTTATATCACCTGGAGTCGTTTCTACAGCTCGGTTTACAGCAAGGAAAAATATGTCTACGTGATGTCCGTAACGTGACTGGTTCGGACTAAAATCCCGGAGATACTCTGGGAAAGACAGAGATAATCACACTGCACACCTCTACATGGAAAACAAATCAAACGCCAGCAATGAACTGACACAAGTACTAAAAGGTTTTCAGGAACTAATATAGTAACACATTTCTTTGCACGTGCTGGGCGTGGCATGATGCCTGGCATGAGCTCCTGGTGTTAATTACACAATATCTTGCAGGTTAGCCACATTCGAGAAGCGGGTGAGCGAGCTCAACACTGCGCCATGTTAACGCTACATCTCCTGCCCTAGCTGTCGGGTTTGAGTAGCTAGATTAGCGTAAACATGTTAAGTAAAGTACTATATTGCACAATTAGCATTCAGGGTCAAGTTTATTAGCATGCTGCATAATTTCAAGGTAACGAAACAAGACCAGATCGTTACTCAAACCTCCGGTGCTGATGTGATTTCATAAACTGTCAGATTAGGCGATTTAATTTCATTTAAGCTCCGCCCCTCACTGGATTCCTGCAGCCCTGAATAAGAGATGTAAAAAAATAAGAGTGTTAAAGGGGGGGTTTTATATAAACATAGAGTATGTGTAACAGATGATCTGACACTCATTGACTGGGACACTTTAAAGCAGTCGCCGTGGGATCGTCTTATTCCACTTGACGTTTCCTGAAGCCGTACACGAGAGGGATAAATCAGAGTTCCTTTAAAGCTTCTCGGGTTTCAGCGTGGCACTGACCCCCGTCTCCCGTCCTCCCCTCAACCGAGCACTGCTTTCATCCCTCTCTTCCTCTCCTGCTCTCCCTCTCTCTCTCTCTCCCTCTCTCTCTCTCTCCCTCTCTCTCCGCACCATGGGTGATAATGGAACACAGTTGCGGCTCGGTCGCTCGGCGGCCGGCTTTAATCCGTCGGAACATTGGGGAGGATTACAGAGGCGCCGAAACATTCCACTCATTTACATAATTACGGCAAAGACTCGCTGAGACCAACTGGAAAGATAATTAGCAGCCCACCAGTGACAGACGCCAGCAGTTTCACACTGATCACAGCCAAACACACCCACACACACACACAACTCTGCGATTGTTATTACACCTGACGATCTGCTCCGAGTCTTACCGCGCTACCAGAAAGGCCCCAAGTGAGAATTTTAATTCATAAACCATTAAAACACATCTGTGTGCTCCATCTGTAAAGCAGCTTATTATTATTATTATTATTATTTAAATGTTAGAGGATGGAGTCTTTCTGCCAATACGCAGGAATTATATGTAAATGTGTGTCCAGTAAAAGACCACAATATCCAACAAACACCAGCATTTTATAAAAACCACTGTTTTCCTTCAGGCATCAGTCTCCATCAAAAACACCACCAAGGAAGACTTCGTACAAGCATCCCAACACCAGTACCTACATCAGAAAACATTCTACAATAAAAACACCAACATTCTCTACCAAACATCGCCAAGTCCTAGCACAAGATTACCACCATTTTCAACACCTCAAACACCAACAGCCTACAGACACCAGTCATTATCCAGCCAACACCAACCCCTCGCACCAAACCCCAACACCGGCTTCATTCTAACGTTCCTGAAACTTCCCAGAAGCCACACAAAGGGAAAAAGCTACAGCATGTACATGTTGGTGTTTAGTGCTTAGTGTTCCACGCTGGGTCAGCGATTGTTCCTGCAGTATTGGCGGTCCACAGTGGCGCCTGTTGGCTCGCCGTGTCGCTCCGCCGGGTCGCAGGGCCTCAATCCGCCCCGTGAACTCCGTGCCAGTAACACTAGACCCTTTTAACCCGGGGGAAGAGAAACTCAACACCAACAGGGGACACGCCAGGGTCGGATCGGCCTGTTAACACCACGGCAACGACATCGCACATCCATCTTACCCTCTCAGCAAGCAGCAGCGAAGCCAGACGCGACTCCAAGAAAACCCCGGATGTTTGATGAAGCGAATAAAGCGTGACGCGGGGCGGTGCGAGCGAGGGATTGGGTAATACAGAGAGATAAAAAAACGATTTCCACAATACATCATTACACAACGTTCAACTCTTCAGCTACGATCATTCAGGGGGTCGTTTGGCTTCGGATCGATCGAGGAAACGCTTTCGCCCAACAATAACGTGAAGGATAATAAAATAACAAGGCACAACGTGCGGTCATTCGTGGCTCTCTCTTTGAGCAGAACCGCCAAATTAAAGCATTAAACCCTGACTGTCCGTTTAGCGCCAGAAGTCTGCGGCGGTGTTTTATTATCACGGAATAAAATGCGTAGCGGGGTAGTTTATGAGGGGGTCGTTATGTTTCTGGAGAGGATGAGTTTCCATGAGGGAAAAGAGGGAATTAAGAGAAGAGGAAAAAAGGGAAGGGGGGTGCTATAGAGGAGAAGAGAAAAGCCAAGCAGCTCCACTCCATGCCTTAATACCCCCTCAGCTGCTTTTACCGACAGGGCAATTGGAGTCAGCGCTCTAATAGAGGGGCTTTACTACTGCGTGAGGGTTTCAGAGAGAGAAAAGGTTAGAGGTCAATCCGTGAGCATTCCTGTCCGACTCCCTCGGCAACACAAGTGCGTTTCCCCCCCAAAAAATGATGCCTACCGAAAATTTTCAGACTTCACCAAACTAAACCTGAAGCATATAAAATCCTGAGAAAAAATTCCTAAGCACAAAGGTGGAAAGTAGACGTGCGGCAGACAAGAGATTTATCACCTGACGTGCAGGACGGGTCTAAACCGCGGTTCGGGAAAGGCACGTGAAGAATGCGGCCCGGATCGACACCTACGGCTGCGTGTTTACGCTGCTGCGGCTGATTGCGTGTAATTACAGTCCGGACCACCGGGTGTTGAGAACAGCAAGCGGTTCAGACGGAGAGTCGGGGTTTTTCTGTTCTCCTGCTTTTGGCATCACAGCTTTGTGTTTTGAACGTCTCAGTACGAGGCTCAAAGAGTCGTCCTTCATCACACCCGGCCCATCTCCTCCTCATCTCAGACACAACATACTCGTCCTTTTAACGCCAGACGCGGATAAACCGGCAGCTGTGACTGATGCGATGATTACCGCTTGTCATAAACGCATCTGAAAAGATTTTCGGTTGGAACAAAAAGTGAGAAACAGAATCTGTAAATTAACTCTCGTCCACTGCGTCCCTCGACTTCTCGTTATTCCTTTATTCAAGCCCGAGAAAGTAAAGCTGAATGTTCTGTTCACTTTCTTATAGACAAATCATCATCCAGCTCTTTATTTTATTCAGAAGATAATTAGCATCCAGTGTTACAGCTTTATTATTATCCTAACATATCATTAACGTTCCAATAATTGCCCAGTGCGTGAGATGCAGCAACACACACACACACACACACACGAGGAGGAGGACGGTGAAGAGGAAGATGAGGAGGAAGCAGTGTGAGGAGTAACATCACTACACACACAGGAAGCATGAAGGCCACAGTGTGTGTACTATAAAGCGTGTATCCATCTCCCACAGCGCGCACGTTTCAGCTCCCTGCAGACGAGCACGCAGCAGAGCACCGGATCAGAGGTGTGTAACATACAACTGCGCATGAACCTTGACTGCAACACACACAGCGCCGTCACTGAGTGTTTAACCGAATATCAGAGTCTAGAGCCCTCACACTGCACGGGGTCATCTGCTTAAAGGGTCATATTAGAGAAGAGAGACTGCAGGAGATCAGGCCGAGAGCGCCAGGAGATCAGACGGACAGATGTGAGTGGAGTGTGAGGTTCTCCTCAGGTCCTGAATGAGAGCTGTAAAGTTTCTCTCGTGGAAACTCTTTACAGCTGAACGACTGCTACTGCCAATTAACTAATGCCAATTCGTGCAGGACTCACTCTGTGTGTGTGTGTGTGTGTGTGTGTGTGTGTGTGTTTCTATTCCCACCAGGCGAATGAAGTAGCGGCCCTTTTAAAGCTCACTGGTGTTTATTTAACAGCCACTTTCATTAACCACTCGACTGTAAAACCATTACTGAGAAACCGAGCAAGAGGAAATACGGGAAAGAGAGAGAGAGAGAGAGAGAGAGAGAGAGAGAGAGAGAGAGAGAAACAAAGATACAAAGAAAAAAAAAAAGAAGAGACAAGAGAGGAAGAAAGAGAAAGAAGAGAAACACAGTTAGGGAAAAAAGAAAGAAAAGTCTCTCTCTGTTGTATAAATCTGCAGCAGATGGCACGCAGTTCGTCTGCATGCAGGAAGATTTAGCTCTGCCCTTCCCCGTGTGTGCGCGCGTGTGTGTGTGTGCGTACGTGTAAAAGGAGATAGAGAGACAGAAGTAATTTATCTGTGACATGTTAGCGAGGAAAAGGGCTCAGGGCTTTAGGGTGAATGAACAAGAATAACAGTTTTACACACACACACACAAACACACACAGACACACACACAGACACAGACACCCTAAATGAACAGTATTTCAGCATTAATCAGCAGACAGTGAAGAAGTAAAGTGAGATGGCAGACGCACTACACGCTCCACACTGAGCCAGACAGAGAGACAGAAAGACATAGAGACAGACAGGATACGGGAGCAGCGTCGCTTCACTCGAACTGCACCTGAAGCTCCACTTCCCACAACACCGCAATAAAACACAGCGATTAAACATCTGTGTACTGAATGGAGAAACGTGTTGATTACTGCAGATGGAGTCGTGTGGCAGTCGGATGGATCCGCACGTGATGAAAACAATTAATCCGATCCTGTAAGAACCGGAAAAGTCTGGAAATGCGTTTCAAACAGCAACTTGTTTTAAGAGATGAAAACATATAAAAGATTCCAGATTGCATTTTGGTTAGGACTGATGTTTAAAACATTAAAGGTATGCTTTTCACTGTTCCTTCATGTTTTTACCATGCTTCAGTTTTTAAAAATGACTATAAAGCTCAACAGTGTTAAAGAAAACCGGATGAGCATGGATATCAGCTAATACTCCAGGTTCCAGAAAAGAGAAGCGGTGTTGTGATGTTTCTGTACATCCCTCACGGCTTTACTGGGCGGGGCTCCGGGTCCGTGCGGCTCTGGGGTTTGTGGAGAACAGAAGAGATCCGTCACTTAAAATATTAAAATGTGACTGTAATCGGGCTCAGAGCGCGGCGTTCTGCCCTACACAAACATCAACACCGCGTCACTCCTGAACTCGTTAACAACGTAATAAACACCACAAGACGGAGCCGAAGACATTCCCCAGTCTAAATCAGACCCGGCTCGGAGCCGCACAGGCGATGATTATCCAGCGGAAAAAAGAGGAAAATGTTCCAAACAGCAGCAGAGCCGTTAAAGTCAATAACGGAGATTCTCAGCCAAGTGTTTCCCACTTTCATAATGACATTTAGAGCCAAAAGGGGTCCACACACACACACACACACACACACACAGCAGGATTAGCAGTGTGCCCTACACACTGAGAAACTACCAGTTTAATTTTCCCCCATCCTGTTAACTTTTTGTTAATTACGTTTCATTCAAATGCAGTTGTAGGAAAAATGTGAGTGATAATTTAAAAAGAAATAAAAAAGCAGGACCCGGTGCTGGTTTGGGCTCAGAGCTCTCATTCGCTGGGAATTTGACGACGCTGAGGAACCTTTAACGAGCGCTCGCTTTCCGTACGCATGTAAATACACACAAGCCAAAAAAACACACTCGTGGTGGAACCCCAGGTGCTCCCTGTCCTTCCCCACACACACACACACACACGGAGCAGTGGCGTCTCTCTGCGGTGTGTTAAACTCTCCGCCTGTCGACCGCAAAACCGTGGAAATTCAATTAGAGCCACTTTAGTGTTTCATAAAGCGAGAGGAGGAATGCTCATAAACCCCGCCCCCCTCTCTCCGTCCATCTCCATCTCTCAGTCTCTCTCTCTCCGCCACAGGGACAGTGGAGGACATTTCTACTGCTCCACAGACGCTCGTAAATCAGGAGGATTTGGCCAAGCTCCCAGCTGACGGAGTGACCGCTGGGTTTCCTCCTGCAGATCACTGCTTATACAGCACACACACGCATACGCGCACACGCACACACATACAGACTGTACAGTCCAGTGAGGGATCAGTGAAGCCTCGGCCCCGTACCTGCAGACTGTGGCACTGAGAGGAGCTGGCTGCCTCTGCCGGGAGGTTACGACACGACTGCAGGTCCAGCTTTCAAAATAAAATAAAAATGAACACAGGATGAATCACCAAAAGCTAAACTGTGTGGAATATAGATCATTTCATTCTTTCTCTACTTCTTTTTTAAAATTTTTCATTTAAACATTTTTCCTCTCTTCCTCAGCATTCCTCCAATTCCACCTTTCCTCCCGTTTTTCTTCCCCCCTTGAAAGAATGAAGAAATAAAGAAATATTGCAGCTAAAATAAAACAGCATGACGTGTGTCTTCCTCTACTTTCCCACTTTTTTCAAACAATCTTTGATTTTAATGGCGTTTTTCCTCTCTCCCTTTTTAACCCTTCCATTTTGGGTAATTTTTTGCTTTTTTCTCTCTCCAAGCACAAGAAAAAAAAGAGAGAATAAATCTTGTGATGTTAAAACAGAATGGCGCTGTATTTAATAATTTCTTCCCTTTTCTTTATTTTCTTCAGCCCTCCCTCTCTCAGGGTGGCTTTGCAGAACTTCAGGGCAGGTGTTGGCTTCAAAAAAGTGTCATGAACCAGTAAATAAATACAAATACATGTCTAAATGTTCAAGTCCAAAAGAATCACCCATTTACAGCCATTAGGGTGCCAATACATATGAAGCTGACACATACTCTGACCTGAAACTCATCCAGGAACTGGATCATCCTTTTAGCTACTTAGAAAGTTCCAGAACATCAATAAGAAAAGCGCGCACACTCAAATGTACTAGTGCTAAAGGTTACTGTACAGCACAAAATCAGAAGTGTCAAGCTGTGATTAGACTGACGATCGGACCGACAACGATGTCACAGTGACACATGCACCGGCCGGCCAATCAGAGACAAGTATTTTGTGTAGCTGTGATGCAAGCTATTGTAGTAAATATAAAAAATGTGTTAATAAATAAACATCATCATGAAAACAGAAGCTATTAGACTGTGTGTGTGTGTTCATATGGTTTCCATCCAACAGCAGCTGAATGAGCTAATAGTCAGGGATGCGTTCACTGCCAAGTACATTTCACCCAGTCGCTGTGTGTGTGTGTGTGTGTGTGTGTGTGTGTGTGTGTGTGTGTGTGTGTGTGTGTGTGCACGCGTGCGTGTGTAGTGACTACTTCAAAGATGGTTCATTAAACGCACAGTCCCAAAAGTGCACAGTGAAGAGGAAGTGCAGTCCATTAACACACACATGCACACACGCACACACGCACACACGCACACACGCACACACGCACACACGCACACACGCACACACAGAACAACTACATATAGTGGCATGACACATACAACTTGAAGTGAAGCGTGCTGTATGTCAACAAGAAGATCGAGTGCGCATGTGTGTGTGTGTGTGGGCGTGTGCGCACGTGTTACCTGAGCGATGTTCTTGTTGAGCAGGTAAACACCGTACTCGAAGTGAAATCTCTCTCCGCGTGGATAAAGAGGAAACCTGAAACACACACAACGTTCATTTATATATCTAAATAATTCGGAAGCACTTTTCTGAAGTCAAACTAACAGACAGATTAATGAAAAGAGGCGTGGCCTCTATACATGTCATTCTGGGTTGAGGAGGCATGGCCTCTGCTGGTTTGGGTGAAGGGGGTGTGGCCTCTGTGCCAGTGAACAGGCTTCAGTAAAAGGACAATAAACAGATGAGAGCTGAATGTAAACTGAGAGTCAGTACTCAGTAAACACGTGTGTGTGAGGATTCTCTCTCGAGCTGGACGAGAATTCGTGTTCAGCACTGAGCTAACGGTTAGCGGTGCGCGGGTTTTTTCAAAAGCAGAAGTTCAGCATGAAGTCGTAAAGTCACTCCAAGCAGCTTTACTGCATTAGAGTTTGGGCTCGAGCCCTGAGACAGTCTAGAAAAGATGGAGTGATAGCAAAGGAGGAGGAAAGATTCACATGCTAACACATGTTCACTCCTAACACAGTCATCCTGCTCCGATCGGAACTCCGCTCCCTAGGGCCCTAGATAGGCAGCCTTTAGAGGCAGAATGAGCAGGAGAGCCACTCTGTTCAGGACGCAGTTCTACTTCCGCCTCAATTTAACCACATTTAAGGACACGTTCTAGCAGCGATAAACAGTCGCTCCCTCAGCAGCCTCTCTTTATTCTCCCTGTAAGTGAATAAGATAAAGCTG
>JAQMYM010000009.1:489764-492264 GCA_030014255.1 Parauchenoglanis ngamensis | reverse complement strand
TTATATTAAAGATATAGAATGCACTGATAAACATTTAAACTAAAATTAATTTTATTTACCAAACATGAAATGTGCAGTTATCATCCAGCTGTCTGGAGCTGTGAGGCTAATGTAGCTAACAGCTAATGGAAGGTCTCAGCTTACTTCAGCTAGCCGAAGATGACCTCTGTATGTAACTAAGGAGAAAGCAGATGTTGTGTAGAGAAGGCACTCAGCAGCTGGATGAACTCCAAAGATGAACACGCTACACAACCGAATCTGTGATTGGTTGCTGCTAGCGAAGCATGCGCATGCTAACTCATTCCAAAATGAGTGACTTTTCTGCAACCCATTGTAGTCGGAACACTGAAAAACACGACCTCTGACAATGGAAAAAGGTGCGATGGAACAGCCGTTCAACTCGGAATTCCAAGTTGAGAAACTGGGAAACATCCTCCTTGCCTGAGTTCTCTGACAGAATCCCACCTGAAGTCACAAGCCCAGAGCGCGCTCAGCCACAACATTATATTCTACCTGATAAATTCTACTTGGAATATTTTGAGATCAGAAATGAGGAAAACACATTTGGATCTGCAGCATAAGCAATCTTATAGTCAAGGAAATTATCGTGAAATTTGAACATCATCACATGCAGTACTCGAGCACTCATACAGGGCCGAGACTGCAAAACCTCAGCCTTGAATCATCTCAAAGCGCCGTCTCCTCAGGCGGCTTTGCTGGAGTGCTTTCTGACTCCGTAGGACAAGCTGCTGTCTTTAAACAAAAACACAAAGTCACACAGATTTAAAAAAAACATTCGCAGTGAAAATTCTCCCTCAGAACACAGGGTCAGGTAGGGGGCGTGGCCTAAAGTCAGAAGCCAGAGATTGTACATTAGTGATAATAATAATAGACTTCTTTCTAAAACTGTTTGTGATGAATATGGTGTTAGTGAGAAAAAGGATGTGAGACTGTACGATGAGTCACACACACACTCAACATTTAATTTAATTACTTTTAATTAGACTTTTTAAAAAGAGTACATATTAAATAGAAGGTTGGGGATTTTACAAAGCCTCATCTGTAGAGAAGGACATGTTGCTTTTCCAGAAGCTTCCAGAGGTCACATTCACAAATAAAAGATAAAACAGCATCAGCGGCGATGAAATGTTTAAATTTTTACAATCCTTTGTGTCTTTATGGCAGCTCTCTCTCTCTCTCTCTCTCTCTCTCTCTCGCTCTCGCTCTCACACACACACACACACACCTTCTGGCTCAGATGAAGACCAGGTGTGTGTCCTCAGGTACACCGTATTTCCCTTTCTGCTCCTCAAACAGCTGTGTGAGTTCGTGCATGTAGAGCTCGTGCAGAGCGTCCAGGTACTAAGTGGACTGCTTCTCATTTTTTTGCACTCTGATTGGTTTACAGACTGCAAGCAAGACACACACACACACACACACACACACACACACACACACACACACACACACACACACACAGACCACATGCAAATTAACTTTGTAATTTTAAAATAGCAGTCATAAATAACAACAACAAAAAAAACTATGTAAGGAGTGTAGAAGGGTTAAGGTTAAAGGTTCAAAGTGTAGGGGTTAGGGGTTAAGAGTTTAGGCGTGTAGGGGTTTAGGGGTTAGGGGTTTAGGGGTTAGGGGTTTAGGAGGTAGGGGTGTAGGGGTTTACTAATTTAGGACTATGGGGTGTGGGATTTAGGGGTCTATTTAGGGTTTGTTTTGCTTAATAATTTCTGAACATTTCCTGGACGTACCCACGGTGTTGATGGGTTTCCTGTAGGGCATGAGGCCAAAGCTGTACTGGAAAATCCCTCGAGCATGGAAAAGAGGAAGAGAAATGCCCATGATGCTTTGCAGGTGGTCCTGTATCCACCGTAACCAGGTCCCTCGGGGATTGGAGACCTGATCAAACAACTCGTTCTCTCCAAACGAATACACAGGAACCAGGCTGGCTCTGAAAGAGCGATGACAGAGTGCAAAAAAATTAGTAACCTCACCTGAAATATTTAAAATATTTAATCTTTATCAATCTAAACCACCATTTATGTTCATGAACTGGTGAGATTTTCTAACATCAGTTGTGTTTGTGTGCGTGAGATTCCGCATACAGATTCCATGCTAATTTAGTTATTGGTTAAAGCTATTTACTGTAATTTTAGTCGTATTGAGTTTTTTATTAGCATTCTACCAACACATCTGAGGTAAATGCTGACGTTCCGAATAATCCTGTAGCGCCTTCACTGCCACCGTGTGTCTTTACCCTGCATAAAATACTTATAGGTTCTTATAGGTACTTATAGGCAGATAGGTTCTAGCTAGCTAAATCTTCAACCGCAGCCATTACCTAGCATATTACATTAGCTCAGCCAGTTGCTTAGCAACAGTGTTCTCACAACTTTAATCACTTTAACAGCAAGCATGTCTTCCCTAAGCACCAACCAAAAAGTCATGAGACAGTGCTGCTGATTTTCCAGCATAGCTGGACCAA
>JAQMYM010000009.1:474764-487264 GCA_030014255.1 Parauchenoglanis ngamensis | reverse complement strand
TGAGCATCATCACGACTCCTGTTTCCTTGCGGAAAAATGTATGGCTTATACACCTCATACAGGGCACTATACATCCAACCCTGGCTGTGTGTGTACCTGAATGGGGAAGTAGTCCCTCATGTAGCTCCACATTGGGAGGCGGCACAGAAAGGGAACTTTCCTCCCTCCTCGAGAGGGCGTGTCCCAATCCACAAACCACCAGGTGGCGTAGAGCACACTGACCAACCAGAACCGAGTAAAGAGGAGGTAGAAGAAGAGCACAATGCAGCATGGGGCTGGGACACACACATACACACACACACACACACACACACACACACACACACACACACACACACACACACACAGAAGCAAGACTTGTAATTACATAAACCTGAGTGAACCATAACCAGTGGAGTGGATGCATATAAATGTATAAACAGTTTCATGAGTTATTAAGAAAGCTAATAATTAAAGCTACGTCAGACTGCAGCAATGCATTCTGGGTAAGCTGGGCTCCACAGTGACCAAACTATCACATACGCCTGGGAGGCGGAGCTTATAGATGGCAGGAAGTCCCACTGTGTGGAGATTTTAAGTAGCACAGACTCCAATTACGCATGTACTTTATATAGTTTATGTGTGTGATGATTTACACAGCATGCTAAACAGGAAGCAAAGCCTTTTCTGACTTGTTAGCTACATTAGCCTCATGGAGAAATGAAGGAAGCACACGTTCACACACGCCTCAGCTGATCCTGTATGCTGGATATACTGCTGATCTGTCTCTTTAAACTGACGTCTCTCGAGAACATCAGCTCTTTAAACTGAAGGAGGAACAATCTGGAATTCCTGATAGCCATGCGGTCGCCTTTAATCACCTGCTTCGTTTGTGATAACGTTGTGCAACAGCTTTCTGCACGCTGGCCAACGACACTTTACTGCCTGAAGTGTTCCTTAACCAAGTCTTGCAAAGAATAAAATTATGTAAAAGTGGAATCTATGACAAGAAAATGATGAGTTTTCCAGAAAATCCTTTTTTCTAGAAGTTTACTCATGATGACACAAACTCAGAAACACACCCCTACATGCATACGTTTATATTCTACATACAGTCCACTCACCCAGAGCAAGGAAGGAGAAGACCCACTGCAGCACGGCGATCGTCTGGAGCCTCCTCCTCATGGGTACTTGAAGCGGAGCAAAGCTAATCTTCATGGCTGGGCGAGTGAGACAGGACCGAGCTGGGAGACACACAGGCGCAAGAGATCAATCCAGAAAACAGAGCTCACTGCTGCAGGGTCAAAGTCTACCTTCATCCTCCTCCTCCTCCTCCTTCTCCTCCTTTTCCCACACGTCTTATCTGAATCGTCTCCTTGGGGTGTGCATTGATTACCCAGAAGCTGCGCTCTATCACTGACCTTTGACCCAAAGGCAAAGTGCTTCATACTCACACAAGTCAATAGTGTTCTGAAGTTGGGAGTTAGCAAGCTGCATTAGCAAGCTTTGTTACTATGACAACAGTGAGGTTTGGATGTTCCAGCGTCTGATATCTGCTGTACACTTTTCTTGCCACAAGCTTCAGGATCTTCAAGGATACAGTCTGATTGGCTCTGTGAACTTACTGTACGTGTGTAAACACTTCTGTGCCCCAGATCCCAGTCGGAAAAATGCAGCATGATACTCTCTTCAGAGAATAATTTGTGGATTGAAAAAAGTTCAAAACATTTACACATATTTTTTTTCAAAAGTTGTGTTTTTAATTAGTGGTGAGTAAACATTTTAAACTGCTTCTTTTTGTGAAAGCTAATGAAATGTAACGCACCTGACGTCACAGCGAGAACTAAACGTAAAAAAAATAGCCAAATTCCAGAATTTGATACAGAAGCAGATACATTTTATTATCAAGATCACATAAATAACATTTGCAACATTTCCACTGGAAAAGGAGCAACATGCGGTATGCAACCCCTAATGTGTTACATGGAAGGACTTCACATGAGCTGGTTCAGGGGTCAGGGTTCAAAGTCGACGTGAGGCAACAAATTAAATAGTTTGGTGTGTTTTGTCTTCATGAATAAAAGTGAGCACTGAAGACGGCTGTGTGTTTACTACAGATGAGATGGTTAGTGTGAGATGCTCCGGCCAACAGCACCATCAGTGTGAACACAGTGACCATCTGTTTGTTCAAAATAAATGTTCCCTTTAGCTGAAGCGCAACACGAGCCCCTCTGATACCTGCATTTATTATTGGTAATGATGAATGTGATTTAAAAAAATAGAAAAAAGAAAAGACAGTTCATTCATTTAAACCTCTGTACTGTTTTAAAGCTTACTGGCAGCCAGTTGATATTTGGGGTTGATATTTGTATTATAAAGCATTATAAAGCATATAGTCTTATAAGAGATTTTATAAGTTGTCTTAAAATTCACTATGACATTATGATGGATCATGGTGCACTTTTGGATGATGCACCTTCTGTAGTGCACTGACTGATGGGCTTTGATGCTAATTACCTGAAGGAGGACACTAGACTCTCATAGAAAACAGTGACACAAAAAGTGCGCTATTTTATTAAGAAGAATCATCATCATCTAAATCTAATTAATTAATTAATTAATTAATTACATGCACATAATAGATTGTCTAACTTATTTTCGAATTTGAAATGTAAATATTTAATATTAATTAATATTAAATGAATATTTATTAATATTTACTTTTTTTCAATTTAATCTCGACTGACCAATCAGAGAGGATGGTCAGACTCCGCACGAACTCCTCCTGGCCAATCACAAGGAAGCTAATTCAGAGTGGGCGTGGTCACGGAGGAGGGAACTAGCGAAGGTTTGTACCGTGCTCGCGAGGGGATGCTGAGGCGAGGCGCGCGCGGGGGGCAGGGCGAGGAGGGGCGGAGGAGGGGCCGCTGCACCACGCAGAAATTCTACCGTGTTGTTTGTTGTTATGGCTGGTCGAATCAGGAACGGTCAGGAGTCGACTCCGATTTTGATTCAATGTCATGAGTCATTCCTCATTGTTACTGTGGCAAGGCTGGATGCCCTTCATGATGAACCTGATAAACTTTACATGAGCGCTGGTTAAATCTGACTCCGTTCTAGCAAGTCAGATTTAACCAGCGCTCATCTAAATTTTATAAGTTTAAAGTTTATATTTAAAGGTCCACTATGTAGGATTTTGAGGGTATCTATTAGCTGAAATGGAGAATATTCGATAATAAGCCTATACTTACTTCAAGTAGGTTTACTTAACTAGCTACATAATTCATAAATATGTCCTCATTAGTGCATAATTACCTGTAGCTACGACCCGTTGTGTTTTCATAAGCTTTGAATGAGCCCTTTATATCTATATAGCAGACATCCCACCCTGCCAAAGCTCGTTTCAGGGAGGTCTACTTAGCAGAAAAAGAGAGACCAATCAGGATGCGCTCTCTCAGTTACTCTCTCGTTACGTTAGTCAGTCGCCCGCTCTCCTTCTCCAAACATTCTAGATAAGCTCTGGGATCTTTGCTCTCTTGCACACGCTCTCGCGCTAAAAAACTAATTTCCGAGATATTGTATATAATTTGTGGGCATCATGGAGCCACTATCAATTTGCGGGAGACTCCCGGAACTTCCGTAAGAGGTGCGACGTCTGACACAGGGAGCGGGTCCACCTCTATGGGCACATGACGGCCACCGTACATACCGTTCTAATAGACACTTGGAAAGGGATCAGCATTCAGGTAAAGGAGGGGGATTCGGGTAAAGGAGGGGGAGTCGGGTAAAGGAGGGGCATTCGGGTAAAGGAGGGGGAGTCAGGTAAAGGAGGGGCATTCGGGTAAAGGAGGGGCATTCGGGTAAAGGAGGGGGATTCGGGTAAAGGAGGGGGATTCGGGTAAAGGAGGGGGATTCGGGTAAAGGAGGGGGATTCGGGTGGCTGAATCCTAAATAGTGGACCTTTATATTTACTTTGTTTTCAGATTTCTATAAAGTAAATTTCAGACAGACTCTTATAAGATAGCTACTTGTATTGTAATGAGATGCATTTTTCACACAATAACAAAAGAATATCGTATTTTTTCACTTTGCATCGTACAGGTTCCTAAGTACCGGTACCGAACTGTACTTTTCCTTGTTAATGGGGTGGTACCATGTAGAGTACATGTTTTACCTGGAAAGGTGCATGTGGTTTAATCAGCTATTACACTTAAAGGTCCGTAAGGTCCGGTTATGTACCTTAAATTATTTTTGTTCCTTTGACTGTACCGCCACAGCGAGAAGGAAAAGAACACTTTGGTACCTTTATTTCTGAGAGTGTATGAGCCTATACGAACCGATTCAGTGTGTAGAGTCGACTCCAAAGGCTTTGAGGAATCAGAGAATCGGCTCTTTTTGGGATCGACTCCCCAGCCCTCGCTGTAGTGGATGTGCACGAGCGCAGCAGGACGAACGGCGGACAGAAAACGCGATCTGTTTAATGCGTTAAAAAAGAAACAAAAACAGAAAAGCCTCGATTTTCATCCGCATCAGCCTCTTCATTATCACCATAATCATCATCATCACTGCAGCGATGATTTTAAAATAACGGCGTTTTTAAGAAGACAGAGGAAATTCATTCTCTTTGCTATTCGGACATTTGGCGTTCTGCTGCCGTAAGGGCGATCGAGACGCACGAGATAACGGATTTCGTCCTGAATCGGTCTGAATTGCACCGGAGACGGAGTGTACAGGACTGGTTAAACCTGCGGATTAACACATAACCGCTATTGAAGCATGGCGTGGCCGTGTATCACCCGCGCGTGCTGCATGGCCCGGTTCTGGTCCCAGCTGGACAAGGCCGACATCTCGGTGCCTTTGGTCTTCACGAGCTACTCGGACGTGTGCGACACGGTCCAGTCGCGCGCTCAGCCCGGAGCAAGCGGGGTCGCCATAGAAACGCAGCCTGGCGGCATTGGGAGCGCGCAGGAGGTCGTCTCTAAAGGCCCGGACGCGCCCACGGCGGCCGCGTCCAGCGAGAACGCGCAGGGCTCCGTGATGCGCCAGGACTTCAAAGCGTGGAAAGTGCGTCGCGAGCCGAGCTGCAAGCCCAAGCGCGAGTACCACGGACCGGAAGTGCCCTTGGACACCGAGACGCAGTACCAGAAGGACTTTAAGCCGTGGCCGCTCCCGCGCAGGGACCACCCGTGGATCCCCAAAGCCAGCCGCGCGGAGCAGGACGGCGGCGTGGAGAAGGGCCAGATCGCCGACAGAGTGCAGGAGAAAGAGACCCTGAAGCGGAGGCAGGCCAAGAAGATGGAGGACCAGACCGTCAAGGGGTCAGAGTTGAAGCACGAGCCGCAGAAACTCGGAGGACGAGCGGCCGCAGATGCGCTCAATCGGCAGATCAAAGACGAGGTCGGCGCCGGAAGTTCCTACAGGTGACGTTTATTTCAGTCCATTAAGGAGCCCCGATTAAACTCACAGCCTTTTTGCCCTTTACAGTTTCACCTCACATGCAGTCAGTCAGAGAGTCTGTGCCTGGTCCAGCTTACAGCCTCTAGTTTAGCACGGTGCCGTAAACCTGTAACGTGCAGACGCTGTGCGCAGACACCTCTCTACACTCTTTACGGGTTCTTTTGATAGTTAAAGGTTCCTAGCTTCCTAAAGTAGTTCTGCTTGGAACCATTTGTGACAAGAAGGCACTCATTTGGAGGGTTCTACACAGGACCTTCAGGGTTCCACCAGAGCGACCACCAGCAGCATGAAAACTGTTATTCATCACAGTGTACAGAAGTGCTCAGGAGAAGGTTGTGGTGCATGAGAACGCCTCTGATTAATCAGGGACATATTAAAGGTATTCTGTAAGCAAAAATCGAAATGACCCCAATTTTTCCGTCATGTCAAATGTAGTGCCTGAGAGAAGTCATGTTTGTTTTGGAGCTAAGTGTGATGAAAGTTAGCGGGAGAAAGCGTACGATCTCATATTAACATCACATTCATGCTGGAAGGGTTTGATTCTGACTTTCCTTCCTCACTATGAGGCCAATGTAAAGAATACGTTTGCAGCCTATAGCCTATAGTTCAGCAGCAGACAAACTGGAGAGGGTTCTTATTGGCTGGAGGTCTACTGATGGCTCCGCCCCTTCAGCTGAGGGTTTGGGGTTCCTCACTTTCTCCTCTGTGCTTATAGCGCATGGTCCATGTATGAGTAATGCACTGAACATTTCAGTGGGTCTTTCAGTGTGAACACTGATTAAAACTGCACATGGAAGTGTGTGTGTGTGTGTGTGTGTGTGTGTGTGTGTGTGTGGTCAGTTACCCTCAATGAACCCACATCTCTATACACTGCCAGTGCATCACCATGGCGACAGGCCCTTTCGCAAAACCAGTGAAGTAGTAAAGACGTAGGAGTGTGTGTGCTTGTGTATGTGTGTGGGCGTGCGTGTGTGCATGTGTGTGTGTGCGTGCGTGTGTGCGTACTTGTGTATATGTGTGCGTGCGTGTGTGCATGTGTGTGTGTGTGTGTGTGTAAGTGTGTGTTGGGTTTAAGAGTCAGTACCAAGCAGAGATGAATCAGGACACCAGAGTCATTGTTATGAAGCTTTCTGCATGTCTGTCTCTCTCCCCTGTTTTTCTCTTGTCTCAGATGCTGATGTTGTTTCTCCTGTTTCGAGTAACGTAGAAGTAACATGTAACTTAGAATACACTCGGGCACGTGCTGCTACAGGAAAATAATCAGTGCCGGGGTGGCGTGAGTAAGCAGTTATTACAACCCAGAAGTAGATTATTTTCCTCGAACCGCGTGTCCCCGAGAGTTGTATTCCTCTTACACCACAGCAGATTTCCATCAATTACCATTTTATATTCATTAAAGAAAAACACATCATTTATATTTGTTTATAGTTACATTAGCAAAACAAGTTAGTTCCTTAGCAGCTATAAACACTCGTTCCCTCACCAGCCTCTCTTTTTTCTCTCTCTTTAAGTTAAAAAGACAAAAAAATGTGCAGTTTGACATGTTACCAAGGAACGACAAAGAAGTGTAAACTCCTGTGTCCTGAAGAAAACACCGTAATCTGTTCATCATCAGTGGAGCACGCGCTGAACACGTCCCTGGGAATGAGCTGTTACTATGGAAACGATATCCTCCTGGGCCACTGTATTGAACTGTAAAGCACATTTACAGTGTTACACCAGTTTAAACGCAGTGTTTACATTACAGGGATTCTTTACAGTGTGTTGCTGCTGTGATTCAGAGGATTAATTTGAGTAATGGTACTGTAGTGGTTTTTCCTCTGCTGCTCTCGGTTATTTTGTAATCGTGTTACTCGGTCGATAATTTCCTCTGCTTTGGGAATATGATGTGAGAGAGAGCGGGAGAGGGGAGAATGGAGAATCCACTGGAGCAAAAGTCACGAGTGAATAAATTCTATCAGAGTCCTCCGTATAGAAGCGTTCTGCGCTATAAATGGCATTATAAAGCTTCTATTTGATTTTATAATCTGAAATCTGATTGGTGATATACACACACCTGTTAGTGCAACACTTAAAGTGAATTCAGTATTAATGCACCAGGTTGTCCGTTATGTTGCTTAGCAACAGAAGGTTAAGTTTAACAGAGTGAATTGTGTGGTGTAAGAATTATTTATTATGAATATTATTAGGGTTAGGGTTAGAATATTATTATAATATTATAGTAGTAGTATTATTATTAATAATATTATACAATAATTTATTATATCTTTAATTAACAGGAATTTCTCATATGATTTAATTAATATTATTAAAGAATATTAATGAATGAATAATAATTCGTTTTTAATATTAATAATAAATTAGTGATTAATGAATGTTTTTAATAAACACAGGATTTTATCATAGGATTTTAGCACTGTCACCTCAGAGTAAGAAGGTTCTTGGTTCGAACCTGCCGGCTGACTGGGAGCTTAGAGTTTGCATGTGTGGAGTTTTCATGTTCTCCCCGTGCCCGGGTTTCCTCTGGGTGCTCCGGTTTCCTCCCGAAGTCCAAAGACATGCAGATGAGGTCACCTGATTACTCTAAATTGACCCAGAGGTGTGAATGTGGGTGTGAATGAGTGTTCGTCTGTGTGTTAGCCCTGTGATAGATTAGCGACCTGCCCAGGGCGTAACCCTGCCTCTCACCTGGCTGCAGCTTCCCCACGACCCTGACGGATAAGAGCTGGAGATAATGGATGGATGGATTTTCATGGTATTCAGCTGGAGAAATCTTGGCACAGTAAATGAGAGCTTTATGAATTATTAGGACAGCAGGAAAGTGTATTTCTGTGCTTATAAAAATGGCGCTTTGATACATTTCTCATTTCTTTGCTCGTACACACGCAGTAGAAGAGGTGAATCAGCTCATATTATGGATGTTGTAAAAGTGCTGTGTCATGACAACCCACGCTTTCCGACAGTACGGATTAACCTCATGCTCCTGATGGCTTTCAGCAGTTTGAGATGCTGCTGGAAAACTCTCTTTCACATCACACATCACACACACCAGCAGCGGAGGTGATTTCCAATAAATACAGCAGCAGTGTGTGCTGATCAAAGCTCGGACTCTGTTGTTTCTGTTTGTGTAAGTCAGAGGGCTTCAACCTTATCCACAGATTGATTCCACCTGATTGCACTTCATCAAGTCTCCATCAGCTCTTCAGTGTGCCTGCTGCTGGGCCCCAGCGGCTCTTTGCAGATAAGACCGAAGCCCCTGATTTAATGATCCTAATACATTTTTGCTTTCACTTACTGCTTCCAGTTGTGCCAGATAGTCAGGTTAATTTAGTAATTCTACACGTCATCTCATGCTGATTCTCTCCTCCATCTCCTCGTCTCTGATCTCATCCTATTTCTGCAATATTTTTTTGCAGGACGGAGTTTAAAGCGTACACGGATGTCAAACCGGCCAAGCTCATCCGTGCCAAATCTCAATACCAGCCCCCGGACGGAAAGACCGACCTGGAGACGAGCTACAGCGCCACCTACAGGGGAGAACAGGCCAAGGTGCAGCTGGCTGATAACAAGGCGCAGGAGAGGAGGAGAGTGCGCACGCTGTACAGCGAACCCTACATGGAGCCCACTAAAGTGAGACAGCATTCAGCTCATTCATACCTATAATATTCCATAGAGTGTATGTTAATGTGAGAAATGTACAATATGACAACGGGAAAAAAATGAAGTAAGTCCCTCCAGCTACATAAAGAAGATTGTGCTGTAGATCACTTAATACCTTGTCCACGCCTACTTTCAAAAAGCCGCACTAAAAGTCTATAATTAGTGCTTCTCTCAGTAAATTTTATGATTTAACTTTTCCTTGTAGGCGGACAGATCGAGTCTCCCGCGTTCCAAGCCGAAAAAGACGCCGTCCTCTTCATCCTCTCACGGTAAAGCGGCGAAGAGGTCGAAGGAGAAGCAGGCGGTGCCGGGGTCGGCACGTGGCTCCAAGAAGAAGAGCTCTGAGAACCAGCGGCCGAGCGACAAGGAGAAAAGTAAAGAGATGAACAACAAACTGGCTGAGGCGAAAGAGTAAACACCACCCCACTTCTCCTCTCACTTCCTCTCTTCTTCAAGGCAGCCGCCGAGGCTGGACCAATCAGCTAAGAGCTTTTCACTCAGCGACTCTTCCCTCACTGTAGTGCTCTTCCTCTCCTCCACACTCATCTGTCTCTCTCTCTCTCGCTCTCTCTCTCTCGCTCAGACACACAAACGTCCTGATCTTTCCAAATCACAGATGTCCCTGGATGGAAAGGGGTGGGGCTTAAATTAAATACAATTATCCAATTCCAAACTGTGTTGTATGACATCAGCACTAGCAGTTCTTCTTTAGCTCCATGTCCTGTTTAGAATAAGATACTAATAATCTAAGATTAGGTGAAGTATTATACGATATAAATTAAATTAAAAGCCATTTATCGTTAGCAAAACTGTTAACTAAGTTTACAATTAGGTAATGAGATTTGATTTAAGCTTCACCCTGTTTGACCCAGGGGCATGACAAGATCAGGACATATGTCTCTCCCTCTCTCTCTCTCTCTCTCCATCTCTCCCTCTCTCTCTGTCTCTATCGCTCTCACCCTCTCTCCGTCTCTCTCTCTCTCTCTCTCTCTCTCTCTCTCTCTCTCTCTCTCTCTCTGTCTCTGTCTGTCTCTCTGTCTCTCTCACTCTCTCTCTGTTTCTCTGTCTCTCTCACTTCTCCATCTAGGTGTGTGTCTGTCTCAGTGTCTGTCCCTCTCTCTGTCCCTTTCTCTTTCTCTCACTGTCTCCCTCTCTCCCTCTCTCTCTCTCTCTCTCTCTCTCTCTTTCTGTCTCCCTCTCTCCCTCTCTCCCTCTCCCTCTCTCTCGCTCTCTCCCTCTCTCTCGCTCTCTCTCTCTCTCTCTCTCTCTCTCTCTCTCTCTCTCTCTCTCGGTCCTCGGGTTCTTGTAATTATGAAATGTAAAACGTGTCCTCATTATGCAATCACTCATCATTTACATCTGTCTCAGCTCTGCCCACCTGCCCCATCCCACCCTGCCCCACCCTCGCTCCTCGTCTCCAATGGCGAGGTTTCCATGGCAACCACTACAACGGTTGGCCCATGGATGGTGTCGATGATGCTGGTGCTGATGCTGATGCTGGTTCTCTGCATGGAGCGGCTGACGGAATGCATTATTACGCTCGGGACACGTTTATCGAAGGAACTCGGACTCTATGTTCGTGTCAGTGATGAATTTGATGCAGCATGAACCCTAAACCAGACATTTCCATCTCTCCCAAAACAACAACAAGAAATATGACCCAATCCCTTTGATAAATGTGTGCATCCTCCCCGCCTGCTTGTGCTGTGTGTGTTTCTCTGCCTGTCTGAGCACGTGTCTGTGGCTGTGTCTCAAATCGCGTACTACATATCATAGTGCACTATTCGTACACAGACAAAGTGTCCTTGCAAAAGAGGAAACGCGTGCTACTCCTCCGTCACATTAAATCAACTTAATAAACTAAAAAATAAAAGTATTACAGTTATTAAATTATTATATTTTAATTTAGCAAAATTACAAACATTACAATCACAACCTGTGAATTGTAGTAAACTGGCTGATAAACCATAAAAATAAAACATTTTAGGAAAACAGACAATTATGTTTATTTCATAGACATATGTATTTTTATATAATTTGTTAGTTGTCATTTTAGCAATTATTATTGTGATAAAAAGCAAAATATAAGCTTATTACAGTAATACAATAAACCTTCTATTAGTCATTTCCAATAATAATTTTACAAGCTATATTTATTAATTATTTATTAAGAAATTAATTGTTATATTGTTTCATAATTAGTAATTATTTATTTACTTTACTATGTAATCTTACAATTTAATCTGATGAAGAAACAGTAAAAATAAGTAAAAACTGCAGATTTGAGAAGTGAAAATGTACAGATTTTATTAATGTTTCATTAATTAGCTCCTGTAGTCATGCCCTTATTTTATGTAATAAATGATGTTATAGAGTGATAGTGGCTAATATTTACTCAGCTAGCTACTCGGTAATTTATGCTAAACTGGTTGAGTGATAACCTCTGTGTTATGTTAGACAGCTAGCTGTGTTTAATATCTTCTCCTTGTAACTGTTAGCTAGCTAGCTGGGTGTGACAGAGGAAACCCTCCAGTCGCAACAAGCAGATTAAATTTGAATGACTAAATGGTGCGAGATTGGCTCACGCTAATCTGTGGTTTCTTATTAGCGCTAACCATTACTGCTGGATTTAGCACGGTGCTGCTGTAGAAAAGTCCAGCTACCACACAGTGAAATGTGTAGTATGAGAGTGTAGTGCACAGTGCGCGATTTGAGACGTGTCCTTGTTTTTTTTTTCATTATTACCATATAAGGAGTGATTAGAGGAAGTGCAGCTCTAACAGCACTGTGTAATGTAAATCATTTCCTCTGAACACTAGGGTGTGGATTTACACAGAAGTGCAATGGGGAACGAGGGGTGGGTCGCTGTTGCTATGACGATTAATTAGATGAGAGTAATGTGATTATGCATTATGGGATGTCGTGCGGATTTGTCTTTTGGGGAAACAGCGTAGATGAGACGTTAGATCACGGCTCTGTGGGTGTGTTAGAGAACAACAGAATAAAAGACGAAATCAGGAGGTGGTGATGATGAATGAAGTAAAATTTAACACACACACACACACACACACACACACACACACACATGCACTAGCTGCTTTTGTTGGGACGTGGGACACTCCCTGCAGCTGTCCAGAGATTATCTGTAGAGACTGAATCACAGTTGCTCTGTATTCAACCAGACAGTTTATTTATTATTAATGATGTTTTAATGTGAGACTGTTCCACACATCCTCCTCCTCTTCCTCCTTCTCCTCTTCTTCTTCCACATACCCTTCATCCCCTTCCTCCTCTTCCTCCTCCCCTTCCTCCTCCTCCTCCTCCTCCTTCTCTTCCTCCTCCTCATCCCCTTCCTCCTCCTCCTCTTCCTCCCCCTTCTTCATCCCCTTCCTCCTCCTCCTCTT
>JAQMYM010000009.1:445731-460755 GCA_030014255.1 Parauchenoglanis ngamensis | reverse complement strand
ACACACACACACACACACACACACACACACACACACACACACACACACACACACACACACACACACACACACAGCCCAACAGTGTCCTCTAGTGATGGTAAAGCTGTATACGTTCGTGTTTGGTTTTATTGTGTGTGTGTGTATAAAACACTTTCACACACAGAGTATTTGTGATGATTAGATTTATTCACCTGAATGAACTGTGCAGTACGCTATTCAACTCAGAACAGTTAGTATACAAAATATAATTCTATTATAGTAACGATAATAATCACAAATTGTAAATGTAAGTTGTATTCATATATCACTTTGTTTTTAAACATTATAACATTATAGATTTATAGTAAATTTCCATTGTAATGCAGCAGAGGATTTATACCTGATGAACATGCAGGGGAAATCTGAGGAGATTAAAAAGAGATTAAAATACAAAGAGAGAGAAAGTGAGAGAGATTAAATTATAAAGAAAAGCAGAGGAATTAAAATCGAATTGTTGAAAGAGAAAGCATGTTCCGTATGATGATGCTGCTGCTGATGACGAGGTGTAAATATTGCTCAGTAATAGTGACAGTAATATTCAGGCGGACTAACACACAGCAGCACACTACAACTTATTCAGTATGTTTATAAGCGGAGTAATGAAGAACAGGGATGGAGCGCGCGCAGGACTGAAGGTGTTCAGGTGTTTAGGTGTCGAAGACATGGTAGGTGAAGGTCTCCTCACGTGGTTTGAACTGGAAGTTGTAGTTTCCCGTTCTGCGTTTGCAGAACATAGCCACAGCTACGGCTCCGAGCGCCAACACACACACTCCCAACGCCAAGAGGATGAAGCCAATAGTGCGCATGTTCCACACCGTGTCCTGCGGAGTCACCTCTATACACACACACAGACACACACACACACACACACACAGTTACTGTTACCACCCCAGAGTTGATCATTTTCCTACAACTGCTACTATTTTTTCATCTATTGAAGAATGACACATCATACTTTTAATCTGTTTATAGCTGAATTTAAAGTGAGTTCCTGTCGTCAGTGACGTTCTAGCAGCGATAAACAGTCGCTCCCTCAGCAGCCTCTCTTTATTCTCCCGTTAAGTGAATAAGATAAAGCTGCAGCGTGTGATGTGAGTGAGAAAGCGCAGTGCAGTGTAAACTCCTCTGTCCTGGAGATGTGGGAACCCTGACCGCTTTCCCTCTGCCTGCTACACAGCGCTCACACTGGACTCTCCTCCTCTACACCACACATTTACACAAAACTTCACCAGATCAACAATAATTTATTCTGTTTATGTGGAAGGTCCACGATAAACCCATCCCTGTGAATGAGCAGTTACTATAGAAACAATAACATGTTCGAGCGAGCGTATTAAATGCTCACAGCTTTACAGTACATACTGATTTATAGCTGTTGTTCATTAAACACAGTGTAGTGTAGATGACAGATGATCTCCTCACCCGGACGTGACTTCAGCAGAGGGCCGTATGAGGCTTTAGCCATCCCCACCACGTTAGTGCCTCTGGAGGTTCTCGCCAGCCGGGAAACCGTGTCACATTCCTAATGCAGAGAAATTCAAACAACTACCTCATGTTCTACTGACACACAAAGTCTTAATGTGACACTTAATGTTAATGTCAGTTAGCCAATATTTCAACAGCAATAAAAGAAGCTTCTGCTAAAAATAGAATAGTCACGTGTATGGTCCTGTGTATTTCCTGTGTGGCTGTTATTATTAATGTTATTAATGTTAATCAATCTCAGATAAAGGTGTGATATAAACTCACAGGGCGACACGCGGCTGGGGATGTCTCAATGCAGATCTGAATCTGACAGTGCAGGTAAATAACGTCAAATTCCACCAGATGGTAAAGATTTACTGCCAGCAGAGAGCGAGTGGATTCACCGTTATGCAGCACTGTAGTGTACCTATCTGGGACGGGACAACTACGGACAGACAGTCAGACAGACGGATAGTCAGATGGACAGAGAGACAGACAGAGAGACAGACAGGCGAACAGGCAGGCAGACAGAGAGGCAGACAGGCAGGCAGACAGACAGAAAGACAGACGGACAGACAGAGAGGCAGACAGGCAGGCAGACAGACAGACAGAGAGACAGGCAGACAGAGAGATACAGAGAGACAGGCAGAGAGAGAGACAGGCAGACAAACAGACAGACAGGTGAGGCATGTGCAGTAGAATGAGTGCGGACCTGTTTTCCAGGAAGACATTGTTGGGCAGCTCAGCCGGGTTGTTGCTGGGATTGGCCCAGCATTTATTAATGACCACTTTAATCAGTGACATGTTGGAGCTCAGGCCCACTTCAATGATGATCTCATCTTCTGGTGACAGGGTGTAGTTCTGAGGCAGAGGGTTCGTCCCGTTCAACAATCGCACCATCACGTGGTACATCCCAGATCCCTCCACCACATTGTTTATCATATCGTACCTGCAGGAAGATGGAACAGTATTGAAATACCGACATATATTTACGTACATAGTAAAGTTGTGATGCAATAAAATGTAAAGGGCCATGCTGGGGACTCGACACTGCTCAGTACTACAGGAAAGGTAACGGCCTATCAGTGTGTTCAGCAGCTCAGCGGCAGGGGGAGGATGCGGTTGCCATGGCAGCATGGTACCCAGAGGAACTGTATCCCGTGGAGATGATAAAACTGTTGATGTAGGTGCAGATGACGGGAACCTGGAGCCGAGCGTCTGTGTTATAGAGAGTCACCTGCACTGTGCTGTTCTGGCTGTTATTCTGGAAATAAAATAAAATAAAAACAAACGAATAACCAGCAACTGTACAGCATGGTCAGGTAGGCGTGCAGGTAAAGTGATGTAGGCCTTGTCCACTTATCTCTGATTATAGAACATTTTGTTGTACTAAGAAAGTGTTCATTTTTATTTTCTAACATAATTAATAAATAACAAGAGCATGTACTTAAGTTTTTTTTGTTTGCTTTTTTTATTCCGATATTATCGCCCAAAATGTCATGTGGCTGTTTCTCAAAAAAAAAAAAAAAAGCACCTCAAACCCCAAACCATCCCAATCCAGAGTCAATGCATATGCAAATTTGAAATTTGCATGTTGGAATGTAACTGTCTCTAATTCTCCTGCTTTTCATTCAACTGCCCCTTTTATAATAAAAGAAATGCAACAAAATCACTGCAGTATTTTCTTCTAGTGAATTATATAATGACTTATTTAATCATACATGAAATCATCAAATTATGCAGAACACCTTTAATAAAATGCAGATGATGATGTTTTTAGTGAGCAGCAAGTGATATACACAACATGCACCATACTGTATTTATTTTAATAATAATGTTGATGTTCTTTTGTAGATTTGCTTAGGAATTTTGTCTTAATTGCATGAAACAACCTTTACCACAGTTTTATAACTTTATTTTGAAACATTTTGTTGAATCCTGGATCCTGATTGGTCGTCAGGTGTTGATTAGTTATGTGAAACATTTAATGTTTTGAAGGCATGTAACTATAAATGGATAAAAAGTATGAAGCATTTGTTTAATAAACAAAAAGATTTAACTGTTGGCAAGTAGCTGTGAGGAATCAAACATCTCAGATATGCTGTTGTAGAAAAATAATCAACTGCAGCTTGGTAACAGTAACCCCACTTCATCACCCCACACTATTCTTGATTATTTTCCACTAACAGCACCAAATGAAGTGATTTATTCAGTTTGATGCCCAAGCACAGAGAGGTTTAGGGTTATTTTCATAAATATTTTTCTATCAATTGTAATTTTAATGATAAGATCATGAAGGTATTTTGCGACTGACACTTAGCCACCGCTGCTATAGAGAACGGGGTGAATATCTTTAGCACTTACCCGCAGTTGAGTTCCACACACTCCCAAGGCCACGAAGAGCTTGACATGGGTGAGGTTCCCCTGAGTCTGGTTACAGCTGGGCACGCCCAGGTACAGCGAGGACTCCGAGATGTGCTTCAGCTCCAGGAAATTGCGTGACACGGATACGATCATGTAGCCAGGTCCGCACTCCACCGTGATGGACTCCGTTTGCGAGATGAGCGATGTGGAGGAGTGGGAGGTTGAAGCTGTTGTTTTAGTGGTTTGGGTGGAGGAAGTGGTGGATGGTGCGGTTGTTAATTCGCTGGCTTTGTTAACAGATGGCGCTGTTGTTGATGAGTTGAATGTTATATTGGTGCCTTGTGTTGCAGGTATGGAGTTTGATGATGATGAAGAGGATGCTGTAGTTTCATCAGTGATGGGAACAGATGTGCTCGTGATTGTGGTTGTGTTTTGGTTATGAGAGCTCGTATTGAATGTTGTAGAGATGACCACTGTAGACGGACTTGTGGCTGGAAATGGATAAAAACAGATGATATGCATCAGTTTAAGTGAAAAAAGAGCAGAAAACTTTTTTCCACTGTTGCAGAACTGAAAATCTGGTGATAATGAAACTACAAAAAACCCCAGACTGAGTACAGACTGTTTTTCTATTTTTCTCATCTGCTAATCATATGAACAGAATCTATATGATGGGAACGTGATATATTCACTCCAATCATCAAGCAAGACATAACCGGCTACAGGACAAGTTAAAGTGAACGTAGATGCTAATGGCCTGCAGTTTAGCGATGAGTAAATCAACACAATCACAAGGTGCCATCCTTCTCCTTTATTATTTGAATGTAAACACTGTCACTAAAAGCAGAATAAGTCAAATGTGAACTATTTTATTATCCAAATAAAAAATTATCCAAAAAAAAAATAAATCCACCTTTATACATTATGCCATGTCCCCTAACTGAGTCTTATGTCTTGGAATTATAATATAATATTTGTTGCTTACATTCGTGATATTTGACGGCATTTTCGCAAAGCAGAACACAATGATCAGGGAAAAGGAACTTTTATGACATATCTGATATTCATTTGTGTTCCAAGTTACATGTACAAATTTCATCATTTCAATTAGATTCATTTCAAAGACAGCATAAAGTAGACATATGCACACAATAAGGAAGGGAAAGGCCTGGGTTTGTTTTTACAAATCAAAGGCACCAACAGCTGTCGGTTTAAAGTTTCCGGTGGCTGTAAATGGAAGTTCAGAAGGTGAAAGCTTGGTAAACTGGCTGCTGCTGTACCTTGGCAGGTGCGTCCCGGCCTCTCGGGGTTTGCATCAGTGTAACCATAGGGACACACACAGGTGTACGAACCGAACCTATCCACACAGTCAGCCCAGGGGGAACAGTCGACCTCGCCCAGAGCGCACTCATTCACATCTGATAATGAGGAACTGACGTTAACACGCACCTCATTGCACAAACAAGCAGACAGTAACAGCAGTAACAGCTCACAAGAAAACACCTCCTATTATAACACACACACACACACACACACACACACACACACACACGCACACACACACACCATATCTCTCACACACACACGCACACAAACTTTATATCACACAGAAATACACACACCATCTGGGGGAACCCTTAAAGGATCTGCAACAAAGCATTTTCCTATTAGAAAGAGTTCCATGTAGAACCTTTTTTGGTAGCCAGGAACAAACCCTTTCAAGAACGCTTTCTCTAAAGGTCGAAATCTAGAACACTACTCTGGTGATATATGACTGAGAAGAAGGGAAGCATTGCGATAAACACCTAAAAGGAGTCAAGTATATTGCCAAAATATTGTGCTTGGATTTTCACTCGTGTGCACATCTTAATGAAGCCACGAGATGGAGGTCATGAAATCGTAATGTGTCCACAGTATTTATGTGATCGCATGTTTAATTAGCTATTTTGGTTTATGGCAGTAATGCTAACATGTGTGTTAATTCGATGCGCTCTCCTGCAAAGAAGACGCGCCCTGACCGAGCGCTGTACTGCTAAGATGAGATACCCATGATCTTGGTGCTGTTTGGGTCGACGGTGAACTGTGTGCTGTTCTGCAGGGACTCCATCAGCTTCCTGGCGATGCTGGAGATGTCCTGCGTGCTATCAGGAAGGAAGATGAGGGTGAACGTGACCACAACACTGCCTGGAGACAGATCAGTAATTAACACGGTCACCTTCCCAGAGAGAATTAAGTCCAGAATCCAGGAAGGAAGAGAATGAAGAGTCTGTGGAAGGGTGGAAGGAAGAGATGTGATGTACAAACTATTGTCATATTAGCTACCACTGAATGTGATATAATCCTGCTAATTTAGCAAAACACCAGCTTCTGAGATGCTCAGGATGCTCACGAAACAAATCTCACAGATATGATTTGCCAGAATCTAATTTGCATATTGACGGTGATATCAGTACAGCAATGACCAGTATTGTAAGAGCAGTTAGCAAACAGTGTATACTGCACAAGACTATCTTATTGCAAGATAGCTAGAGCTAAAGCTAGCAAGCTGACATCATCCACAGCAGAGTAATATCCATCAGGGGAAATTCATTTATTTTGCTTATTTTCTGTAGTGATTCCTGTAACTCTACTATTTTACTTAGACAGTCCGTACCTCATTCCTGACTTTTTCACTCAACATCTTGTACTCTTCGCTGTTCGGGTTCAGCAGAGCCTTGGTGAAGTTTATGTTGGTTATTCGAACAACTGCTTCGAGAATCTCTGCATCTACAATCAGACAACATGCCTGCTTTATTACGGTCATCGCTCTCAAATCTCTTTAGAGTTTACATAATGAGTAGAATTTCATGATCTTCATTATCAGTTCCTAATGGCCCTTGTTGGTCCTTTAATGGACGAGAGGCAGGAACCCGTCCTTCTCCGCTGCACATACCTGTCTTTACCTTCAGCTCGGTGGCGTTTCCACAGTAACCACACATACACAGGGCCACTTGAGCGGTGTACAGAACCCCAGGCTGAAGGCTGGTCCATGTCCAATCGGAGCGAGCCGTTACCCAGGTGCCCAGCTGATGAGTCCCATGGAAGAGGACAAGGCTTGGCGTGACGTTGATCTGAGACGGAACGTCCCACAACAGTTTGAAGGAGGAGCTTGTGACATTTTTAGCCCAGAGGTTGGTGATCTTAGGAATACCTACAAAACAAACACATCAGTATAATCTCTTTGATAACTAAATTGACAAACATGGATGACGATAAACATGGATAAAAGTGAAATGCACAGCTCTTGACACAAGTACGCGATCGTTTTCCTTCAGAATGACTGTGTTAATGTAAAAAACAAGAATATCACAAGTTACGTACTGAGCACAGGATTCAAGCTGGAATTTGAGCTGCATGGATTAACAGGTGGTGGAAAAGTAAAGGAAGTGTTGAAGACAGCGGTGGAGGATGTAGTAGGCGGTGTGCTGGATGTTGTAGCGGACAAAGTAGTGGAGATAATTTGTCGAGGAGGCTTCCTCAGCGGTCCAATGCTGATTACATTCCAATCCGAGGAGGAGGAGGAGGAGGATGGAGCTAAAAAGTAAACATAAACATGTTTAGTGGAGATGTGTAGCTGATGATGTCATCAAGTCAAGTATGTAAGAAAGATTCCATGTGAAATGAAGAACTGAAGACATTATTAATATTATTATTACTTTGCTGTTTCCAGTTTATAGTTGCGCTAAACTTTTTTTCCCATTTGGTGCTTCTTCTTTTTCTAAATATTTATAAAATCCCAAAAAATGGATTTCTGTCCTCCAGATTTGGTGTCACAAATGGGATTCATGGAAAAGGCAAGTGAACAGGGGAATGGTCAGTGTGTGTGGTGGCTCCGTGGTTAAGGCATTGAGCTACTGAGCAGAAGGTCATGAAGTTAAATCCCAGCATCCACAAGTGCCACTGGTGTGTTCTTCATCCATCTCTAACCCTCAACTGCTCAGTTGTATCCTGTCTCAGTGTCATCCACGTGAGATAAATACACACGCTCCTCGAAGAAGGTGACCAGTCCTTGGCTCGTAGCAAGATGGATGTGACAGGGACAAAAAGAAAACAAAGAGGTGGAGCACAGCAGTGAGACCCTTCAGCGATCCACTCACTCGGAACAGGTAACGCTCCTCAACCACTGGTATGTGCTGAATCATGAGCACAGTTCCAGGATATGAAATTCCAGGACTCCTTAAAGCCTAAAACTCACCCCAAGGTCAACACAAATGCAAAGACATGTGTGCCCTGGCTGAGCTACAGACAGTAAGTGCAGCAGATCTTAGCAGTGCCTTGTCCTTATACAAGACAATAAGAAGTCGTTGCAATAAGAAACGCTGTCTCGTTTCACTGTGTACTGTATCACATGTATATGGTTGAAATGAAAATAAAGCCACTTGAACTTGAACTTGAAGTCATCCTCACAGCCAGGCCATGAGTGAGGCCTGGAGATTAGAGCCTATTCTGGACAAGCAGCAAACCTTCTGAGTGATGAGGATGAGTAGATGGCGTGAAGATTAGGACACATCCAAGGGTTCTACTGGGACGCATGCAGGATTCACCATCAGGAACTGATCCACCAGTTGGGGTTGCCAGGTACTGATGGCAAACCACATCAACAAGACTGTGCTGAGTTGTCTAATGGGCAGTGATTAAAGCTCATTGTAGGAGGCGATTATGCAAACATAAGTTTTGGCCAGACAGAAGTGACGTCAAGGTGAGAATGTACATCACCTAAGGAAAGTTCACCCTTCTACAAATTCCAGCTTTAGGAAGGATTAGTAAGCCCACAAATGAATGGACAAGAAGGCAGTGTGTAGCTGTAGCACTGAGGAAAGAGGAGACTGCACAAGAAGGGTTGAAAGATTTTTGGTAATGAGACAAAAAGTCAACAAGTGATGAGCTAAGGAGTTATTTGGATGTATTTCTGCAGCACAAGACTCCGGCGCTGACCTGGGCTGGCATCAAGACAAACACAGGAAGTGCAAGCGGTGACCCTAATAAACCATCCATCAGTCAAATCCGAGCATCACTTGTCTGAAGATGAAGGAGAAGAAGAAATATGAATATATTGAGAAGAAATAAGACACGGCTGTCGATCATTGTTGTGTCAATATTATCAACTAGCTGAACTTGTCTGAACTTGTCACCATGTCCAGTTCCTCAACCTACACGCAGAGTTACTACAGAGACTGAAAAAGGATTCACTACTAGTTGTCTGTCCGTGCTGGTTTAACTGGTTTGATCCAGACAAGACTGGTGGACCAGTGTGGTGCATCAAAGCAGACCTGCTTCAACCACACTGCCACACACACACTCTGGCCGTCACACAGATCTCTCCATAGGGAAGCCATGATGGAAACATACGGCTGCAGTTCTGTCTGACTGTGGAAGGTTGGGTCACTGGGACAGCTGACCCTCTGGAGAGGATGTTATGTGGTGATGCTATTTTGTTTATTTATAGTTAGTTCCTCTATTTACCCAAAGGTGTTTCTAGGGGTGGAGTATAACATGGGAAATTATTATTCTTACTGTTATGGAGTGTTACTCACTCGTGCACTGTGTTCCCGGCCTGCTGGGCTGAAGATCGGCAGATTCAGCAGCACACGTGCAGCTATAGGAGCCCGGAGTGTTACTGCAGAAGGCCAGGGGAGAGCACTCTCTCAGCACGGGCGTGGCACACTCATCCACATCTGCACACACACACACACACACACACACCCACACACACGGAGAGTGTATTCTATTTCTACTAAAAACAATATACAGATTCAGAGATGGATGTCATTAATGAGAGCTGGAGAGAGAGAAGGAAATACATCTCATCTGACTCATGAGGAATAAAAGGGAAGCTGAATCATGTTCCTGCAAAAATGAATCACACACACACACACACACACACACACACACACACACACACACACACACACACACATGCACATACCCGTGACGTCCACAGCCATCACCTCCTCTATGTTCTCCAGCAGGAGCAGAAGTGTGTCAGAGACGTTGGTTAAGGACAGGAGCTGAGACGAGCCGAGCAGCAGACACGAGGATGTGCTGAACTGTCCTGAAGACCATGAGTGTGTGTGATACACTGAGACCTGCGGACAGCTCAGAGCTCCTGTCACCTACAACACACACACACACACACACACACACACACACACACACATACTCAGGGTTATATGTATGGAAATATATTTTTGAGACGCTTCAACTTCAAGATATCTTGTATACTGTTGGAATAAATATAAGAAGATTTGCATTTTGTATTGAACGTTAAATGATCTGATATAATAATACAGACCACAGAGTGCAGCAGGCGTGTGTGGTTGAAGATTCCCCTGCTCGTGTTCACCAAACTATATGCTGCTTTCACCGTTACTGTCACGTTCAGCCACGAGCTCATGTTCACTAACAACAAAGAGAAATAATAAAACCCTGCAGATCAGGATAGCATCGGAGTGTGATGATATTAACTTGTCGTCTCCCAATTAACAACTTAACATTTTCTCATGGTATTGTCAAATAATGTATTTCTAATAAAACCCACATATGTGACCATCCTTTCCAGTCAAATTTTCACAACACACACATGCATTTTCAATATTATGTTCATCTATGTATATATTGAACATGAATATCTACATTGAGATACTCTACTATCATTCCTATTCCTAATCATGGTGCAAAAACTGCAGAAAGCTTTTTTAATGGTCTTTCGTGAAAAACACAGTAACTCAATTTTGAAAAATTGACCCATGTGCCTGGTTTTGTAACAGAGGGTCACTTATATTTAAAAATATATTCCTCACTCGGAGAGATAGTTACTTGTGTCTAGTGAGTAAATTATTTCCACTCGGTGTGGGGCTGCAGCTCTCTCACCGTGTGTCTGAGGCTCCACACATAGCACCTGGTTTTCTGTATGGCAGCATTTCTGCCAGCCGGGACAGTCCGTGTCCCAGTGACACCCTGAACCTGATCCCGAGACAGGATGCACAGGACAAACTCCAGGTTTAGCCGTGAAAACTGAACTCCTGTTAAGGGCTGAAAAAAAATGCCGTTCAGAAGCCAAAATGTTAGGAATCTGAGCTGCAGTCATGTAAATATCTACATCAGGGCTGGAAAATGTGCAATAAACCCAAATATTTGTCCTAACTCCATATTACTGTACTTTACTAAAAAAAGACCACATTAAATCGCATGTAACAGTTCATCACCAGTGGGAGGGTTCAGCTGTTCAGTTAGGAAATCTAATTAAGTAATCTAATTAACCACACTCACAAAATTCCATACAAAGCAAAGAGAGCTGAAAATGACAAAGTGGCTACTAAATGGTGAAAGAGCACCTCCTAAGCACTGCTTGTGCTACATTTTCCAGTAATGCAGCCCAGCCACTGCAGCGCCTCAGCTGCCGTACACACACACCAACTCCTCCTCCTTCTATAGGGTGAAACTCGCCTTACTTATCTTTAGACAAAATGTCTCACAAAATATTCATTAAATTGGTGTTTTTTTGTTTTCTTTTAAGAGGATTCACTCCAGGTTCACGGTTCTTCACAGTTCATTATTATGGTTTATCATAAACCTGCTCTAAGCACTGATAAAAATATTACACAAGAAACAAACTTCTTACTTACTATTCATCATAAGAACTCTCTAAAGGAATTGTTCAGTAAAAATTAATTATACAGAATATTTATTTACTGTAGAAGTAGTCGATTAAACAAATTGTTTGGCGGTTGATCAGACATAAAATCATCTAGAAATCCATACATATTTCAAACAACTTGAGAAGACGGTGGGGTCTAGGGGGCGGGGCCTAAGCGGAGAAAAAATACGACTCCAATATGGCAGTCCTTGTGAACATCACTGCAGTGTTCAGCTACGTAGTGAAGTTTAGTTAGAAACTCAACATGTCTCTCTCCACAGCTCACCCTAGTGGTTGTTATTGCACACTTCCCTATTTTATTTCTGCCCCTCACTCACCCAGAGCGCAGTAACTGCCCACTTGCTCGTAGCCCTCACAGCACTTCATCACCTGTTTCTCCGAATGGACGACCTGAGTCTGGTACGCGGTGCCGTAACGCGTGACGTTACACATTTTCCACGGCAGCCACCCGCCACACAGCACCATCTGGGTGTAAGCGCTCGTATAGGAGATCACAGTAGTCATGGGAACCATCTCGATCCCGGGACACACATGGTACCCCGATGGTGGGAGGGTGTATCCTGGAACACACGAAGCACATGAAAGAGTTCGCTTTTACTCTCTTCTAAAGTGCGATTAATAATAATGATATTATTCACATTTAATCTGAATCACTATTTTTTGGTTTAATTGCAATCGACTGCAGTTCTGGTGAGCTTTAGCTACACATGAATATTTAGGATAATTTACTCAGGTGCATTAAATCTTGACAGGTGGAAACAATAATGGTGTTTTGGATCAAAGAAAGACAGAACAGAAAATTGTTAATAAACCTGGGCCAGTGTTGATTAAGCGCACCATCACACACCTTTTTATAGACCAAAACTCCCTTTACAAATCAACAATGCAAACACAAAGTGACGGGGAATAGGTTCTGGTGAGGACGTGTGTGCTTGAAGTCAGGTCAGACAGCACAGCACTAAGTGACTAACACGAACGTTGGTCAAGTTTAAATACGTGTTGAAGCTCGTCGCGTGTCATCATGACGACGATGTTAAACAAATCTGCGATGCTGTAACTTAGCGACTGAGTATGGGATAAGTATCAGAGGTGAAGTGTAAGGTTCAGCTTAAATCCGAATAAAACTGCACATTTTAATTAAATTCTCAAGTTCTGTCTCGACACTCACAGGGAGTCTCGAAATGACTCCTGATGCAAGAACGAGCAATTCCAGCATGCGCAGTTCCCCGATTACTGACCCCGAGACTTTAAAAATACCCGTTTTGTTTTTTAGAGTGTAGCTTTATTATATAGCAGCTCATTATTTATAAATGTTTTAATATTACATCTGCATGAAATCCATTTTAGTGGCAATGCAGCAGATGTGGATATTACATCATAAAATAGTGTGTTTATGTGTCTCACCTTCATTCAGGGTGTTGTGTCCTCTGGTGAAGGTGGAAAACAGCGCCACGAAGCAGGCACAGAGCATCCAAAGCATTCTGGGCTCCAGAATCGAGTCCGTAGGTCAGAACCATACTACACCATGATGAGCTGCAGCTTCCCCTCTGCTCAGTGATGAGTGCAGGATGCTGGAGAGAATCCTCACCTGTGTCTCACCTGTGTCTCACCTGAACTACCTGCTACCTGCCTCCTCCTCCTCCTTCTTCTCTCTCTCTCTCTCCCTCTCCCCTCATGCACAAAAACATGCCCTTATTCCCAGGGGTTTCTACCTGCATGGAATTTATAAATACAGAAACATGGTGTTTAAAATTTAAAACACACACAAATTGTTTTAGTCATGAGTAAAAGAGTTCAAATGAAATGTTTCATTTCTCCACATGATGGAGGCATGGGCAGGTTTGTTTTATTTATTAATGAATGACTCATTTTACTTTTTATCCATTTAGAGTTACATTTAATGTCAGTGAAACAAGTTAGTTCCTGCTCTCATTAATGTTATAGCAGCTATAAACACTCGTTTCCTCACTCTGGGAACTCCTAGGTCCTAGAGATGTGGGAACCCTGACAGCTTTCCCTCTGACTGGACTCTCCTTCTGTACACCATACATTTACACAAAACTTCACCAGATCAATGATTGTTTATTGTTCATACATGCGCAGGTGAGGAGACGGCATAGTAAAACTCATGAGGTTTATTCAACAAACACAGGCAGAGGTACAGAATCGGCAGGCAGAAGAATAATAATCCAAAAACATAAACAAGGTCGAGCGATCAGCAAACAGAATATCTGAGACTAGATTATGAACAGCAATCCACAAATTCAATACACGAGCAAGGCGAACACGGGAAATGCACGGGAAATGCACGGGCAAGGCGAACACGGAAAATACAAGGCTTGGCAGCAGCAACTCGGAAGCTAAACTAATGCCTCGAGCCGACGAAGCCCAAGCGAGAGTCCTTTAACATTTAGTAATTGCCCTTTGATTGGATGCAGATGCATCCAATTACAGTTCATATGATGAGCCCCCGGAGCAAGTGCTCACGGGAACTGTGGTCCTTAGTAGTTACTACTTAGTAGTAGTTCACGTCCTAATGCAGACGTTCGTTCTTCCACGCTAAGCGAGGGTTAGATTCCTGTCAGCATTAATATACAGCTGTGATGTGCAGCTGCACTACTGTCACTTTAAAAAGAAAATTAATCAGCACCTGACGACCAATCACAATCCAGAACTCTGCAGCGCTGTGATGTCACAGTGAATAAAACTCCAAGTGATAATAGACAGATAGAAATTAACTCTGAATTGGATAAAACTACAATTCCATCGGATGCACAATGCTGAATTAGACTCTCTCTCTCTCTCTCTCTCTCTCTCTCTCTGTGTCTCTCTCTCTCACACACACACACACACACACACACACACACACACATAGTCTAAAATCAGCACAAATCAAAGATCAGTGTGTCACCTGCCCTGACATTTGACTAATTACAATGTGGTGTGAAAATTAGTCTAATAAAAGAATTGCCAGTGATGGAGTCATTAGTTTAAATGTGCTGCAGAGAGGACAGAGATGTGTGTATGTGTGTGTGTGTGTGTGTGTGTGAGAGAGAGAGAGCACTTTGACAATCATGAAGCATGATCACACGCGCGCGCACACACACACACACACACACACACACACACACACACATATCTACTGCTGCATGAATGGTTTAGCAGGACAGGGATTAAGGCGTGTATAGAGCAGGTACTAACGTCAAAGTGAAAGTTAAACTGTTGATGCTTATCTGTGTTAAATGGTTTTAGTTATGAGGGTGAAAGTTCTGTGAGAGCAGAAAAACACTGTCAGGCCTCTCTCCTGGGTCAGAGTAATGAGTGTGAACCCCAGAGGGCCTCACACACACACACACACACACACACACACACACACACACACACACACACACACACACACACGCCTTATCAATTATAGTGCTTTAATTAGTTTCAGAGGGCCAGGAACAAATAGACCATCT
>JAQMYM010000009.1:406812-419312 GCA_030014255.1 Parauchenoglanis ngamensis | reverse complement strand
AGCAGGAGCTGTGTGTCCTGATGGCTAACGGACAATTCCTGAGGTATTCTTTTCTTTTAGCTCTCATTGAATCCGAATCAGAAGTTTTGATTCATTTTTGAGCTGAATTTGGACCACCATTAGCACCATCACACATGAACGTCAAAACTGTAAGATTATTTGTTTGGACGTGTTATTTATTTGGTAATAACAGATTAAATGTGTTCTTCCTTTTATTTCTTCTGCTCTAGACTGAAGGTTTTATTTGAGAAATATATTCCCATTATGAGTGTGTGGGGTGTTTTGATGCGTAACCACTCCTGACAGTCAGTACTCAGTGCTGTACTTGCATTTGATTAGGGTGTATTTTGTACTTTTTTTTTTTATTTTTTATTTTTTTAGATTTTCATAATGGCTTGTTTTATTTTGAAGCTTCTTCCCTTAATAGGAAGTGACTTATATTTTTAAAGCACTACACATGGAGCCTCGTTCCATCTGCCTGATCTGTTTATAGTCTGAGCGCTGCATTATTGATGATCCCCGAGCCGTAAGAGATAGCATCAGCCCGTCTGCTGCAGAGCGGGATTCCCGCTCGTGACGTGTCGTGCCTCGGCCCAGCCGCTGCTTTCCATAATGTGGAAAGGGAAAGAAATAAAGGCATTTGTTTGGCAAATACACTGCAGAGACACACAAATGCACGGGTGCAGGGCCGTGCCCTCTCCTCTTCAAATGTTGAGGTCTCTTTTGGCTTCTCGGGTGTCTGAATGTTTGAAGGTCAGCGCACTGTGTGTGTGTGTGTGTGTGTGTTAGAAAACTCTGATTCAGAGATGGTATGGTCCATCTGGGTCCTGCAGAGTAATCACTCCCGTGTGGTGTAATGGAGTAGCGCGTAGCTGGAGGCTCTCCTTAAGGAAACTGTCTGATGAGAGAGAGATTAAACCAGGCTGAGTGGCTAAAACAAGGTTCATGATTTGCTCAAGGTAGCGCTGTGGGACAGTGATTAGCACTGTTGCCTCACAGCAAGAAGGTTCCAGGTTTGAACCTAGGTTGGGACCTTTCTGTGTGGAGTTTTCATGTTCTCCCCGTGCCCGGGTTTCCTCTGGGTGCTTAGGTTTCCTCCTGCAGTTCAAATACATGCAGATGAGGTCAATTTATTACTCTAAATTGCCCAGAGGTGTGAATGTGGGTGTGAATGAGTGTTCGTCTGTGTGTTAGCCCTGTGGTAGATTAGCGACCTGCCCAGGGCGTAACCTCGCCTCTCACCTGGCTGCAGCTTCCCCACGACCCTGACGGATAAAAGCTGGAGATAATGGATGGATGAATGGATGGATAATGGATGGATGAAGTCATAAACATTGTTACTCTGTTCATGAACAAATTTGATGGATGAAAAATGACCCATTGGTTCCTGAGAGCCTTCAGAACATCTTCAGCACTGTTCAGGAACATTTCATGGTTTCCGTGAGAAACTGTCTGTAGGACTATATTCAACATGTACTCTTGTCTTTTTATGGCCGTGTTTGAGTTATCTGTCTACAGATGCTCTGACCCACAAGTTGTGATTTTTAATTTTGATTGCTATAAAAGCCTTTAGTTTGATTTAGTAATTAAAAATAACAAGGTATTAAGAGAGATTAAGTCAAAATAATGACACAGTAATGTAAAAGAAAGTCTTTCACCTTGCAGTTCAGGGCTTCTTAATCTCGCTGCACAGCTGCGAGTCTCTCGAGCGCAGTATCTCCAGAGCGAGTGTTACATTTGTGATCATTCCACATAAACCCTACAAAACATTTAAGATGTAGTTTGATTAATGAAGGAAACGGTCCACATAGTTTTACAGAAAACATGAAAACGCTTTCAGACTCTGATGCGTCAGCAGCACTGATGCACTCAGGACAGCGTAGATCCTCATCCTGCTGCTTCAGTCTTTAATACGTTTAAGGCACATATGAAACACAGACACGTCTCTCTTACTGTCTTCATGAGGACCTTCCATTGTCCTAATGATTAATGTAGCCAATTAATGCTACACCTGCCCTGAACCCTGAACCCTGAATCCTAACCTTAAGCTCAGTAATGAAAAGGAAACTCTTTTTCTTAATTTTGTTTAAAGAGAAAACGAACACTTTCCTTGTGAGGATCATCCAAATGTTCTCACAAGGACAAAACTGTCAGATTTTACTATCCTCATGAGGACACACACACACACACACACACCACACACACACACAATAACACACTTTCTAGAGGAAATATATTTTCCTCTACTTGGGATAAACTCGGCACATGCGCATGTGTGCACATGTCTGACATGGCCAGTGCTTACCCTGTGCACTTTCAGTTTAAGGTATGCAAAGTGTTTAGTGGTGTGTGTGCGTGTGTGTGTGTGTGTGTGTGTGATGTCAGTCAGCTGATGGTGAAAAAAAGATCAGGTTTGCAAAAGATCATGGAATGATGACGTCTCTCCGTCTGTCTAGAAGTCTTTGTCACATTTACATTACAGCACAGTGAAATTCTTTTCTTTGCATGTCCCAACTCGTTAGGAAGTCTGGGTCAGAGGTCAGAGGTCAGGGTCAGCCATGATGCAGCGGTCCCTGGAGCAGAGAGGGGTGAAGCTCAAAGACCCACAGTGGCAGCTGTGCCCTGTGGGGTGAAAGATGGTCTCACTCAGGTCCTGGATAGAAAGACAAGGAAATAGTCAAATAATTGGCCTGCTGTTTTGTCTGTGTGTGTGTGTCTGTGTGTCTGTGTGTGTTTCTATCCACGGTGATGGACAGAATGCAGATTCAGTGTTGCACGAATCCCGCACATTGCTATTAACAACCTCTGACTCATCTACCTGCATTCCCCACACACACACACACACACAGCCTTGAATACTCAAAGCACTCAACACACACCCACGAACCCATTTGCACCCACACACACACTCCAAAAACGAACAACCTTCCTCACAGAGATCCTGGCTTTTGGGAGTGTAGAATTATATACACACGTGCGCACACACACACACACACACACACACAGTCGAAAAGCTGCACACTTCTCAGTGTTGTGTAATAATGGATGGTTGTGCAGCTGGAGCTTGAAGGGTCTCTCAGGAGGCAAGCTGTAACACACACACATACACACACACACACACACACACACCGTGTTATCTAGGACAGTTGAATGGTAATGATGGTTTCTTGGGTGCTGTGTGTGGATTTTTCCATCTCTCTCGCACACAGACGCAAAAAAAATCCTCTACACTGCAGACATCGTGTGTGTGTGTGTGTGTGTGTGTGTGATAGAGAGAGGGCTGCAATTTTTATTCCATGCTAATGACGTCAAAGAGGGTTCCTATTGTATGCCTGTTTCTCTCTCTCTCCCAATAATCCCCGTTGCTCAGTAAATGGAGCACTCTGATTGGTCCGACTCGGTTGCTTCAGCCAATTAGGATTCCCCACCTCGATGCCCCCTCCTGCCTGCTGCTGACGAGTGTGTGTGTCTGTGTGATTTCTATGAATGGAAATGCGGAGGTGGATCCCAGAATGTGATGGCAATTTGCGTCTTTTCTCTCTGTCTCTCTTCTTCTATCTCTTTCCCCCCTCAGGCCGTCCACCACTCCTCTTTCACCCCTCCTTACTTTCTCTTTCATCTGTTCATTCGCACGTTTCCATGTGCAGCTAATTCAGCCTGATCGCTCACACACTGACAGTAATAAATGACTTAAAAAGAAATTTAAATCGTAAAGAAAGAGAAATGTTTTGAGCTGCTTGTTAAAGGGCCAGATCAGACTTCCCAGAATCCTCTGCACCGGGTTGCGAGTCACCGGTTTCGATGCCATCGATATTCCAAAAACAACTGGCAACAATCCGGAGACATCCTGGGTCAAAGATCGTATATTGTAACGTGAAACTTTATGATATTGTGTCAATGTATCTGTATTTGAAATTCTTTCGACCGATCCGTTCCGTTTGCGTACGGTTATTCCATAAGTAAGGCACCAGAACCGGCCTCGCCTGTGAAGGAAAGAAGAGTTAAGGTACATTCTGTTCAGAGGTCCCAGGTATGACACGTAGATGAAGGAAAAGTTGGGATGGTTTCAAAGGAAGCACTAACAGTGAATTGGTGGAGGTTTTGCTGCAGAGCGCTAGCAGGTAGCGCGCACACGCTTTCAGAATACAACCAACACGCTGGATTGTTTTCAGCTGCTCACAGCTTAATGTCTCAGGCTCTGCCCACATTCGTTCACTTTTGTCTCTTTTTTTAGTATCCACATGAAAATGGTGTTTTGAGTGACAGCAAACATTTTTTTAAATAAATTGCCAATGTTGAAGCTGTGTTTTTATGTGGAGAAATGCATGTTTCACACTGATGCCAGAGGAAAACTTCACATGGCCTTGTGATTAGCACGTGATTAGTGTATGATTTAGCAGGTGATTTGCATGTGTTGTGAATATGCTGGGACTGGGTTTATCATCTGCTGATCAGGTCGTTACTGACTGCTCTGTAACATACCTCACCCTCAGAGTGCGCACACACACACAGGAGCGTCCTGCTGCCTGGAGCTTTAAGTCGGCGTGCTCTGGCCATGTTGGTGATTCGCTGCATTTCTCTTTCTTGAGCGTACAGACTAAAAGTCATGACATCTGACGTTTGGCGTACCAGTTTATGACGTGCTGTCACTGGGCTGTCGTGCTCACATGAGTGATTTTCAGCATCACTCTGTGATGTGGAGTGAGGAGTGAGGTTAAACACGCTGTTTGTGTGGACGGGAACATTTTTAAAAAGGGGGGGAATAAAATTTTAAAACTATTTTCACACATATTCATAAACCCGCACGCTGGACCTCGTTGTCCTCCATCTTATTTAGAGTCAGCGGCTGTGTCTCAAACCACACTCTGTGCACTACTTTCTTCCATTAGACACTACACTGATGGAGCAGAACAGAACCGGCTTCCACAGGAGCCACACCATCACACAGAAATATCCTATATACTGACAGTTTATAGTTACTTTTAAAGCATCTGGCAACCCTGATCTTAACACTTCCAAATGCATGTTGTAGAGAAGATGTGCTAGTGTGTGTGTGTGGTTTCTCATCCCTCAGTTTTACACATCTAGAGCAGGCTGTCATTGACGTGTCCTTGAGACACAGCGTTCCACTTTCCTGTCCGTGAGAGCAGCTGCAGTGTGTGTGTGTGTGTGTGTGTGTGAGAGAATGTTAAGACTTGCTCTAATTTCTAGTACCCAGAGTCCTTTGCATCGGACATCAGTGTGTTTTTCTCCTCCTGCTGCTCTGTCGCCACTGTTTGTTGTCATAGTTACATCGTCATGGTTACGAGCAGCATCCATCAGTGGCCTTGTGTTGCTACGGGAGTGGAGAGAAGGCAATTCAGCCGTACCTAAGTGGAGGAGGATAATGTTAAAGTGACGACACGCAACTCCGTGGTGTGTGTGTGTGTGTGTGTGTGTATGGAGGGGGGGTTCAGTGCATCTTGAGAGTTAATGCACTCCTCAAGAATACACACTAGCGCATTCCTTAATATACACTAGTGCAGAGCAGCACACACTTAACACTCACACTGTGAGACTCTGTAATAAACACTTCTTAATCAAGACATCCATAATGTGCCCCCCCCCCCACACACACACATACACACAATGTTGTACAAAATATGCAATCACATGTCAGCTGTATAAAAGTCTGCAACGCACTGAAAGTTGTGTCTATAACGTCACACTGAACACGTCTCTGCTGTTCGACTGGGATAAATGTCATTTTTGTCCAAAAGGTTGCTTTATTGTCTCCCCCCTCTGTGTTCCAGTAACTGTCCGTTCCCGCTGGCGGCAGGTTTGGCCCGTGGTACGGCTGATAGTGTTCTACAGAGCGATCTCTCCAGCTGCCACCTCACCAAGACCACTGAGGACGGCGCAGAGACCGAAACTGTTCCTCGTAGGTGTTTTTTAAACAACACTGAGATCATGACACTTCACTGTGCATCACACACAACGTGTTTCTGAAACTAAACATCTTTCACTTCATGTCTGTGGTGTTTAATTCCTCAGCTCAGGTTACTGTGTGTGTGTGTGTGTGTGTGTGTGTGTGTGTGTGTGTGTGTGTGTTCTCCCTGAGTAAGTGTAGCTTACAAAGAGGCCTAGCAAAAGGCGCTGTCACATACAAAACCTGCCAACGTATCGGGTAAAAACAACACGGGACCCATGATCAGTGTTCCTCCTCATCCAGTGTTCCCGAACAGTAAAGTAACGGCAGTGGTGTATTCCCACCTGACTGCATTTAACTACAGAGTGTGAACCTCTGCGAGACTGGATATGGCGTGTATCTGACGAGGAGGCGAGTCCGTATCGTCATGAAGAAGCCGAGTTGAGGTGTTAGCTGGTTAGTTAGCAACACGGCAGCAGTCGAGCTACACCACGCCTCTGTGAGCGAGTTCTCTTCCTGCTTCTGAGCGCCGCAGGCAGGAGCAGAAGAGAGAGAGGCTACGTGAGAGAGAGAAAAAAGCAAAGGTCTAGAACCTAGTTTTTCATTGACAACAGCAAATTTACATCACCGCCAGCAACAGTCGCTACGTGTCAGGCCGCTGGTCCCGATTCCCGCTGGAGCCGAGGCAAAAGATTATCGTTAATGATGCTCAGTCACCAGGGGATAGATTACATTTTCGACTGGACGGTTTTGCTCCCGTTCCCGCAGGACCCCATTACAGTATAAGAACGGTAAATAAACACCTTTCACTGCCGGGGGGAACGGGGTATAAGAGTTGCCCCAAGGTGTGAGTGTGAGAGTGAAAGTGTGTGTCTCGGCGTGTCCGGTGACGGCCCGGCCTCCCGTTCTGGGTGTACTCCACCTCGCACCGCGACCCTGGCCAGGATGAAACACTTACTGAAGATGAACGGAATTTAAGGAGTTGCTTTTGAATCAAATAGGAAACAGATCATGAATGCAGCTGAATCGGTCATCTCAAAGATTCACGCATGACTCGACTGGAAACGGAGCCTGGTGTTTACCGTCCACCAGCCTTCTAACTTGGCACGGTCACCAAACTCGCAAGCTTTCATCATCTCTGCCTCTAAGCTGAATTGCAGAAGCTCCGAATCTGCGTCGCGGAGGCGTGCAGCCGAGTCCCTCTGAGAGCGCCGCTCCTGTTCGACATTGCTGTGACATTTCTGGGTATTTCCAAGGACAGCCGTGACCCAGAAGCCGACGATTTTAGGTCTTAGAGAGACTCGAACAGGGAGAGACTCTTCCGCCCTGCTGCCTCCACGCTGCCATCGGCTGGCGTTCAGCGCTAATGTAGGCCACTCTGCACGATTAAACCCTCCTGTTCGACTGCAGAATCAGGTCACTTACTAACTTAACACTGGCCTGAATTGCTTTCTTAACTTTCTATATTCGAATGGAAATGGCAGAGGAATTGGAAGTGGGGACGACTGAGAAATGCTCCAGACAGACGGATTAGTGGAAAGATCAAACATCTGGCCTTCATATTTACACTCCTCTTCCTCTCGGAGCAGGTGTGTGTGTGTGTGTGTGTGTGTGTGAGGTGCAGGTCTCGCTACAGCCATTGTGTTTGCACTCGGAGTGGAATTCAGCAGGGATTTGTAGAGCTCATGAGCGAGCGTAACACCAGCAGATGGTCTGCGAGGGCTGCGTTTATGTGAAGTGATCTCATCTCCTCCAGAGACGAGCGTTTCATCCACACACAGGCTGTAGAGAGATGCATTTTAGCTTTCACACTTCGTTTCTTCAAGACGTTCAAGACGTTTCTTGTGGACAGTATTGACCTGCTTTCTCCTTCACATCCCTGTGTGTGTGCGTGTGTGTGTGCGTGTGTGTGTGTGTGTGTGTGTGTGTGTGTGTGTTTGCGCACGTGTACATGTGATCTAATCTCATTAATAAAGTGTCTGGGCTTCTTGGTGCCCAGAGCTTGAGTTAAAAGATCAGACGTTTGGGATGTTTTTGAGCCTCTGACTCGGACGCTTGGTCATGGCAGTAAAGTGGAACGGCGTGCGCTGACTTACAGTTTTATACCCCACAGTTTAGAGACAGGGGCAGTACTGAAACCGTATTCTTCAGTACTCAGTGCAGTGGGAATGAGACTGGCGTGCAGTAACACTGCAGACTGAACATGATGAACTGTTCCTCCTGCAGTGAAGAGCGGTTTCAGGCCAACACCCTCTTTAGCTGTTCTGATGTTAGCGAGCTTTCACAGCCACAGCTAAACAGTGTAACTGTTCATGGATGATGTGTGATTGTACTGAGCAGATGTTCTAGACACACACAGCACTGTGCTGAGATCAAGACCGGATCCTGAGTAAGAGGATTACTACCCGGATATAAGAGTGTATGAGAGAGCGATGAGACCAAAAGTCTGAGAAGGTCTTCAGTAATGATCTCCTGACCAGGAGCCAGATTGGAGGAACTTGAACCAGGACTAAGACCAAGAATGCAAGTGAAACACCACAGTACAGTGAAAGCCCTGTGTATGTGTGTGTGTGTGCGCACACACTGTTCTGGGTTTAAGGTGGATGTACTGTTTTTGAGATGATCTCCTGTTTATGTAGAGCAGGCCCCTCCCCCCTCATGTCCGTCACTAACCTGATTCACTAAGCACCTCACCATGTAGACTTCCGTGTGAAACACCATGTGGTAGATGAATGGACACGCAGACAGACGGACGTCTGGCTCAGGGCGTCTGTTCACCAGCGCGGCCCTGACGTGAGGGATTAATTAGCTCACGCCTACAGAGATGAGGAGGCGTGCTGCGTCCATATAAACCACTAAACAACATCTTCCTCAACCTGAAAACACGCAGCCCTGTTCAGAGCGCGCTAAAAATAATCAGTGTTTCAGTGACGTCTGGTTTGGTTTTGCAGCTTCATAATAATAAAAGACCTAGGCAGTCTAATACCTGCTGTAGGCTACAGAACACAGAACAAAAGAAATGGCACCCTCAGACTTCCAGCCCTAACCCTGAGCTCTGTCTAATAAACATCCCTCCCGCTGTGCAGCGTCTGTCATGAGCACAGTAAAGCACAGACCTGAAAGTGAGACCAAGTCTGTGTCTCTCTACCATAACTCAGACTAATGAGACGTCTGTGACTGAGTGATGAGAAAAAAACTCCTATTAGACGGTGTGTAATCATTTCCACAAGTTCTAAAACTTGCTAACATGCTGAAGTTCTCCATTTTCCTGAGCTACTGAACTGTCTTGAAACCCTCGTCCCTGAAACCCTGACATATCTTCCCATTTGCCCAACAAACAAATCTAGTGTTTAAAGGTAAAAACCCAAACATTGTAGAGTTTAAGTGTAAAACAGAAATGTGTTCGAGCTGCACATTAAACACTGTGAGTGAAAGAGAAAAAGATCATCTCACTTTCTCTCTCACTCTCGTTCTGTCTGTGCATCTGTCTCTCTTTGCAGATGTCCTCTTTTGTTCCTGTCCTCAATTCTCACATTTGAGCACAAGCGCACACACACACACACACACACACACATACACACACACACACACACACACAGACACACAGACTTTTTCTCTCTTCTTGGCCTTTTTAAACTCTGTGTTGTAATCCTTCACATGTCTGATCTGTGTCTTTAGATTGTGCAGCACTGGAACGTGTGTGTGAGATACACAGTACTGTGCAAAAGTCTAGACACCAGCTTTTTTCCCCCTACAAATTTTGTTATAGATATTTATTTGAATTCTGCATCATCGAATCGGTACGAAAACACTTCAGATCCCCAAACTTTACTTTCTCCAAAAATTCTTTGCTTTTGAAAAATGTTTCTATGTTGGTAAAGAAAGCAGCATATTGCGTAGACCACTCTTCAGACCGAAAACATAATGAAGGCTCCTGGGATTTACTGCAAAAACAGAAGCATGTGCGACAGTCCAAGTCTCCCGTCACACTTGCAGCTCATTTCCTAATAAAACTGCACACGCTGACTTTGTCTTTATTACGGGTCACTGCGCCGTGCAGTGTTTTTCGGTGAAGTAGAAGTAGTTCATTATTTTAAGTAAGTCATCTTTACTTTGCAGCATTTCTTTGCATGTGTATAATGCTCATAATAGGCTGTGTATAATGTGTGTGTGTGTCCCTGTGCAGAGATCGAGGCAGTGAAATTGGCTCGTCTGGTCTTTAATAAGCTGTGTGAGACGTGCTGCGTGTGGCTGAAGGGTTTCCCCTCACGACGCCGCTCTCAGGCCTACTACGAGACCTCCATCCATGCCATCAAAAACATGCGGCGCAAGATGGAGGACAGGCACGTCATCATCCCTGACTTCAACACGCTCTTCAACCTGCAGGTAACACTCACGCAAGGAACTTTCACTGTTTTGTGTCCTCACAGCGTTTTAATGAGACAGGAAGCTGCACAGGTGTCACATCCAGATCCGTCCACATCATCACTTTTACCTGCACACGTGATGTTTATTTCTTTACAGTTGCTCGTTACTTTACTGTACAGCTCACCTGAACTGCACATTCATTAAGAACACACTAGACTCCTGTTCTCTCTAGAACATCCAGCACATCCATGCGAGTGGCTAACAGCTGGAGCAGCTAGCAGGCTTAGCAAGTTATTGATTTAAAAAGCCAGCTATTTAAAGAGACCAGGATGGGGGATTTCCTGCTTCCTGTGAAACCCCTCAAACAGAACGTTTGGCTGAACTGCAGGCGTATTTCTCTAAACGCCGGCACTGAGTGCATTACCTCCTGATAAAGCCCACTGTATTCAGCCTTAATAGCGCTGAATTGAATCAATAAAGCGTTTGTGTATAAACGACCGGCTCGCTTTAGTGCTGCTGATAAATGAAGAGCCTTTACTGGAGCTAAAGAGCAGAAACACACTCAGTCAGACGAAACACAAGCTGCAGCTAAAGACACAGCGCTCAGTATTCATAACACACTACACACACGGACAGAGAGAGAGAGGCAGACAGAGCAAGAGCGTGAGAGTGAAGATTTAAATCCTGACAGCAGCTTTTGAAAGTTTGGAGGCAGTTTAAAGGTAAAAGTGAAACATGTCAGTTATAGGAAAGTAATTTTATCACATCTAGAAAGGGGGATACAAACTTCTGAACTGATATCATTTTGATTTATTGCTAATATTTTACCACTATTTGTCCAGTTTTGTTTTTCCATCTTAATGAAAGGGAAAAACTCTTCAGATGAGCTAGGCAGAAGGGTGTGCAGACTTTTGCACTCAGCTGTGTCTGTGTTTGTGGGTTAAATGTTAGATTTGTGCGTGTGTGTGTGCGTGTTCCTTGTTGGCGCTCGCTGCTTCCTGAGCAGTGCAGTGATTACTCTCCCTCATCACGTTTCTCTCTAAAGCCACATAATGACTCTTAATCTGCTGGTAATTAAACCTGATTTAAAGCCGAGCGCTTTGTTTACACCTGCTCAAACAACTGACATTTCATTTAGTGTGTTATAATAAGAGAATGGGAGTCACTAGAATTAGCGTGTGTGTGTGTGTGTGTGTGTGTGTGTGAGTGAGGCCACAGGTTTTGTGAGGATTGAAATGGTTTAAAAGTGCACCGAGTGCTGCAGATGAATTAGACTTAAGGGTCGTGCTGCAGTTTAATTCCGCACCGGTTCAGCAGCGTCTCTCTTCATTCACTGTTAATTTAAAAACAGAACTGTGTCAGCCAATAACCCTCAACTCATCCGATTACATCATCAACCTCCCTGTTAACGTTAGATTTAGTGTTGTACAGTGGGACAGAGGATTGAATAAAGAAGTTGATGTTTTTGGGGAATCAACTGAGGTTTTTTGATGCGATAGAGGACACACCCCTCTCACTTAAAACTGGCATGACAGACCTGACTTTATATTTGTGACATGTAAAGGTAATTTTATTAACATACAGGGTGGTTGGGTTTTGGTTTTTTTTTTAACTAGATTCGAAGGAGTGATGTTAGAAAAAGATGTTTTTTGTGTCTGCACGCGCCTGCAGGATCAGGAGGAGCAGGCGTTCTTTGCCGTGTTTGATGGTCACGGTGGCGTTGATGCTGCGACCTACGCCGCAAATCACCTGCATGTCCATCTGGTGAAGCAGGAGATGTTCAGCCAGGACCCTGGGGAAGCTCTGTGCCGCGCCTTCAAAGTCACTGATGAGCGCTTCGTACAGAAAGCATCACGAGAGGTGTGTGTGTGTTTGCTCATACTAGATGAGATGTACACTGAAGGGACCTGTTCTGCTCAGGGACAACATATCCGTCTTCAGTAGATTATAGGCTGAGCTTCAACCACTGTGGCCTGACTCTTAAACATGTTTATTTCTCTGTGCGTGTGTGATAGACCCTGCGCTGTGGCACCACCGGGGTCGTGACCTTCCTGCGAGGCCGGACGCTGTATGTCGCGTGGCTTGGAGACTCGCAGGTCATGCTGGTGAAAAAAGGACAAGCAGTGGAGCTGATGAAACCCCACAAACCAGATCGAGAGGTAAGATATACTTTCACACTGTGTGTGTTGAATGAGGGGGGGAGGAGCGAGGGGAGCAAGGAAGG
>JAQMYM010000009.1:381480-395195 GCA_030014255.1 Parauchenoglanis ngamensis | reverse complement strand
GATTTAATTAAACCTGTGGTCGGTTAGTCAAACCATAAACTCTTAACGTCACTGAGAATGAACCCCCCCCCCCCCAGACACACACACACCCGCCACAGCACCAGTGAGGCCTTTGTGCATATTATTACATTAAAGTAATATCAAAAGTAAAGGAAAAGGTTAAAAGGTGCCGTCAGCGACGTCCTTTTCTGTCCTCGTCCTTTGTTTGTGACGGAGGAGGAGTAAAGCGCAGGCCGTCGAGCCGAGACGCTCCCATCAAGGTTACATAAAACTTTCATTGTTCCGGAGTTATTAATGGACATATTTGTGATGTGCAAGTGCTACTGAAGCTTTAGGGTCACTACAGTGCATATTATTCAAACACACACAAGCAGTCAGCTAAACCTCAGATGTAGGAACTGATGAGGAACCGCAGATGAAGGGCCGAGAGGGGAATTAAAGGCAGCACCTTCACTGGGGTTTTCTTTTCCCTTCATCACAAACAAGAACCCAAGGAACATAAAGGTTCTGCTCATTTCCCACCAACACGACGCTGTTTACAGGCGCTCAGAAGGCATGTCTTTGACTCCATATATGGACATAACAGCGGTTCTATTCGAATGTGGCTTAATGCCATATATGGAGGTGTGGGCGTGTCCATAAATAGTTTTACAGAAGCTAACACAGACATAAGTTTAACCACACGTGTTAATGCTAACGTAGCTCAATTTAATCCACTCCACATGTTCACGTCACGGTATGAAATGCCGGTATGCACGTTTCCAGCGTACAGCAGCCTGCGCAGCTGGAACCTTCACCATGCTAAAGGCCTGCGTTGCAGATCCCGCAGCTGGGACTGAGGAGGCCATCAAAACACAACCACTGAAGTTTAACGCTGTAACCAATATAAACTGATTATTACCAGGGAAAAAAAACAGACATCTGGTGTGTATAAAATAATAAAGACAAAACCAATAAATAGTAAGTACGTCGTCTCCATGTCACTGCTGTGTAACTGTACAGGCCAGCAGGGTGCTTTCTGGCACTAGAGCGGTACCCCAGAGTGCCGGATCAGAGCAGGTCCAGCGACATGCTAACATCAGGTCATCGCCTTAACTAACACACGGCGCCATCCTGCACGTGTCCATCAGACCAGGGTGGGCAGGGTGGGCCAGCTGCCACCCCAATGACCACAATGTGAAGAGAAGAGTTTCCCCTTGTGCTCAAACAGTTTTAGAGGAATTAACCGTCAACTGTTTTAATGACATGACGTCACCAAGCACCCATTAACACCCCCATTAACACCCCAAAGTCTCCAAACATGTCCGAGCAGTTAGTGTATGATTTGTGCATGCGATATAAAGAAGCTCTGTTTATGAAGAGAGTGTTGGGGTGAGCGGAACAGCGGCAACGTGAGGAACAAACCGTGCCAAGCCACGTGAATACCGTCCTTTAAACACTGCAGAGGGTTGTAAAGCGTGCCAACCAGCAGCTGTGTGCAGCAGTAAAAACCCCTCAGACTCCAGTTTCATCAGTTTCAGGCTTATAATCCAAATGAATGCTAATATTTTCACTCAGTAAGTGAACAAACTCACAGCGGCCTCACCCTCATTAGCGACTTCTGAACCACGTGATCAAACCAAACGCATCCTATTGGATAGAATCAGCTCTCTAGAAAAAAAAACCTTGGATTTTCTTTCCAATTCCGCATTTAACACAAAATAATTCGAAAAGCTAAAAAGCAGATTTATTTAGCTTTCATTTTCCGCTTCTAAAGTGCGCAAGGCGCGACGCTGTTGTGATTAAGTAATGGAGTAATTTACCTGTTAGTTGTACTGCCAGCCACGCGCATACTCCATGTGGTGGCAGCAATCAGCCACGCAGTGACGTCATCGCCCGTCCACCTGCGCGTCGTGTGCGGTACTTCCTGGATACGGCTCAGATGCTCGTTGTCATGGTTACAGTCCAACACTCTTGTATAGTATAAGCAGCAGTGATTTAAAAGTAGGAGGACAATACATCTATCTCTCTGTCTATCTATCTGTCTGTCTCTCCCCACATTATAACTGTTGTGATGTAAGAACACACACCTCTCATCCAGTCAGGCAGTCTAAGTGTCAATGAAAGAAACTGCTGTCTATGTTCATGTGATTCTCTGTAACTTAACTGTGATTTTTTTAAATTAAGTAAAACACAGAGCTGTTGTGCCAAAGGAAACTCTTAAGGAGTGATAGAAAAAAGATCAACTGACAAAGGGAGAGGAGCTTCACTATAAAATGTGTGTGTGTAGTTTCTATAAGGACACGACAGCTGGTGTTGGTGAAAAGAAAGACGGAAAAGAACACAAATAGCTGTGAGCAAGCATCGTGATGGACAGGACACCGCCTTCTCTATCTGTGTGTGTGCGCATGTGTGTGTGGCCAGAGGACAGGAGAAACACACAGAGCAGACGTGATGAGGACAAAGACAATGCCAACACTCAACCCTCCAAAAAAACACAGCCAAGGCCAAATCTCACTAAAGCTGGCACAGATATCTCTCTCTCACACACTCTCACACACTCTCTCACACACACACACTTATATATAAAATGTAACAACAAATCACACCTTGAACAAATTCTTTTTATTTCTTTATGTGTTCCATAAATACATCATTTACATTCACATCACCAGCGTGTTTGCAAAAGCAAAAGTTCTCTGGGCTGCGTCGCGCCCTTGCTCAAGGAAGTGTAAGTGCAGAAAGAGAATCATGGCATCAGGACACACGTACATTACCCTGTACACAGACTGGCACTGGGGCCGGGGTTCCAATCGGGCTCAGGTTAAGAACACCACGATAGTGACTACTTACACGCATGCAAGCAAAGTAATGCAAGAAAAGTTCACTGAATCTAGGAAGCTCTGTAACGTGGAGCTGCAGATACAGCCAAGCAGTCATAAAGAGTGGTAAGCAAGCACAATGCAATCAAGCTCATCTCCAGTGTTTTTCTCTCTATCTGTAGTCTATAGTCTACGTGTGTGTGTGTGTGTGCGCGTGTGAGAGATTGATTAAGAAAGTAAGCTCATTTCCTTGCACTAAGAAAAGAACAGAAATCCAGTTTACTCCAAACGTACTTATAAAGGCAGAATTATCACATGGCGTCCCTCAAGACTCGATAATGAGGACCCTATTATTATTATTTACTTAGTCTTTTTAAACACTGTTAATAAACCTTGGAATATTACATAAATAAAAAAAACCTAATTCAATACAAAGTGTTCAAACGTGACAGTCTTCTTAAATCTGTTCTTATAAACTCAAACTTTCCAAAACTGGTGCGATGCCATAAAAAGTAGTTCGGGTTACTTTACACTTTCCTGAAGGTGGTTGTGGTATTAATACGCCATCAGAGACACACAAGTACAAATTCCTCTCTCTAAAAAAGTAGATCCAACTCTGAAACCATTACAACTTCCAAAGAAATATGCGTTTCACAACCATTCATTAGCACCTTTTGATTACTTCGAGTCTAAGTGAGTTTGGAGTAAACAGAGAAAGATTATAGTAGAAAAAGAACAGATGTTACATCCTAAAGAGAAAATACACACACACACACACACACACACACACACACACACACACACACACACACACACACTAACATAAAATGTTTATTATGACATGGAAAGAAAATACTACACAGTACAGACAACCAAATTAACAAAAAAAGACCTAAAATAAAAAAAGAACAGAGTGCGAGTGTGAAATGTGGAGCCAGGCACGTGCTGATAGTCGCTAATATGATACACCATGATATTTTACACATAATGTTATCATGATGAACTGCAGCCTCCATGTGACGGAGGTGAATCTGGGACGAGATGCAGGTGACGGTTATGGAAGGTCAGAAACATGGCGTAGAAGGAGAACAGGGTGATCAGCACATGCCTGGGGGTTACACGAACTCTCTGGAAAGCGCCCCCTGCTGGAGGAGGATGTTGTGCACAAAGAAACACTTCCCAACTCCCAGTTTAGGAAATAAAAGCACACACTTTAGAGTAAATCACAAAGCTGCAAAGCATCACATCACAAGGAGTAGTGTTCATAAACGTAGAGTCCTAAAGGTCATCTCTAACTGGAAAGTAAACAACATAAATAGGGGTGATCACAGGAAGAAGAGCAGCAGCTTTCACCGATGGGGCCAAAATCCTCAGACCTTAAATTTACTCAGGTATGATTCAGCCTAAGATTAAACATTCACGCTGTCTGTTAACTGAAATTAAACATCCACTGACACAAGGTGATCTATAAACATGGACAGAGTCAGAGTCAGAAAGAGAGAGAGAGAGAGACTATTAATGTGGGATCTTGAAGCCGGATCACGGTCAGAGACTGGGGGTGGGGCGTGGCTAAAAGCCTGGTGGGCGGAGACCACATTTGGAATTAAAAAGGGACAGGGTGAACATCTAATTTTTGGCCAAACCGCTCCTTTAAGAGTTTAACGTGCATCTGTTTACTTCCTGCAAAAAGCCGTTGGATGAATTTCAGTTGTTTTAAAATGTGTTCAAGAACAAAAGTGCAAAAATTACATACAGTGGTTTAGAATCAGTATTATATAATCCTTAATTAAATACTCATTTTGACTTTTGTTCCTCATGCCAAACATCTCCATCAAGGAAGCGCGACGCACACACGCACACAAACACACACACACAAACACGCACAAACACGCACACACCCCCCCTTGGTCACATAACGGAATGCACAGCTCTATAGTATACAATCTTTCTATTTCTAAATACTGTATCCTCATGTAAATGAGGCGCTGTAACTTTACACATCACACACACACACAATCACACCCCCTCATGTGATCTGCGGTCTGCTCATCACCTCTCAGTGGTGTCCCCGGTCACAAAGCTCGGATCATCCGGCATCAGCTGCTCTCCTAAAACACACACACACACACACACACACACACACACAGAGTTCCACTCCATCCATATAAAGCCTTCAGCAAACACTAAATACACCACAGAATGGTAATGCAGCTGCAGTAAAATAAAAAACAAATCTAGAACCTGAGCAGGGCAGTGGGAGAACTTCTCCATTCTCTAGAACCCCGTCCTCATTCTCAGTATCACACTCCACCTCACTGTCACTGCTGATACCTGGCAACAGGTGCGCAGATGGCTTCTGACACAGTAACCCTGATGTGTGAGCACACATCACACACGCACACGCACACACGCACGCGCACACACGCACGCACACACACGCACGCACACACACGCACGCACACACACACACACATCACTGCAATCCTGCTTCAAATCTGGTAGCTATGAGTACAACACCCACAGAAGCATATTTTTGATGTTTTGTTTTTGTTACAATGAGCATGTCCATCCTCCTGACGATCATGAAACTGACTACACTACTACAGGTGTGTGTGTGTGTGTGTGTGTGTGTGTGTGTGTGTGTGTGTGTGTGTGTGTGAGAGAGAGAGAGAGATAAAGGTGTACCACCTTCTTCAGGGTGTGAGGAGGAAGATGGCGGCTCTGTGAGACTCAGCAGTGATTGGTGGATGTCGCCGGAGCAGTCATGCTCAAACTCCAGCGATGTGTCGGTCAGCAGTGCAGCACTGAAACACAGTGAGAGGAACAGCGCGTGTGTCTGCATTCTGAAGTAATCATGCGTGTGTGAAGGTAACAGCTGTCTGGAGTGCACTTTAAGAGCTCTACTCTCACACTCACTCATTTTATTCTCATTCTGTACAGAAGGTAAATTAATTAAACATTATATTACATAAACATCACTGTGTACATATTAACTAAATGTGTTACTCTTTTGTTCAAACTGGTTAATCACTAATCTACAGCATTAAAAGCTGCATACAATTTATACTAGAATACCCATAATGCACCGGAGCATTAGAAGCCGTGTGTAGTGATCAGGTTGTGGTTTGGGACAGGCCCACAGCGGACTGCTGAAATTACAGCGTATGATTTTATCTCGAGGTGGTGTAATAATCCATACGTGCTGCAGGCAGTCCTGCGCTGTTTGCTGCCTGTGGGGGGCGCTGTGCTCAGAACGGACAGGTTGAAAGCGTCGCCCCCAGCGGCTCCATACAGAGACTCGTCCGGTTTGGGGTGGTTCTCAGAAGAACTGGAGACAGATGGGAGGGACGTCTGCATACTCAGAGCTTTCACTGAAGCTAAACACAATAAAAACAACAAATCACAAACCCCAGGAGTGGCACATGGTGATTTTGACGAAGCCACTGGTTTTATACTGACTCTCTGCAGTGGAGGGTCCCTCTCTAGGGCACAGCGAGGGTTCGAGAACATCTCCTGCTGCTCCTCTCAGCTCTTTCTCATCAACCTCACCACTCTGGCACAGAGAGACTCCTCCCACTGCTCCTCCTACTTCCTGCTTGGGGGAGACAGTTTTCTTGCCACCTGTGAAACACACACACACACACATCTACATCATGCTGCAGTGTTTTAAAGTGCCAACATAAGCGATCTCTGTAATACATTATCGTGTGGTTTATCCCGTACCGTGGCGGCCGTGTCTGTTCGTCCCGGAAGCTTTAAACAGCAGGTCCAGTTCTCGTGGCTTGCGTCTTGCTGTTGTTTCCGGGTCGATCGAGGCGTTGTGATCCAGAACAGAGCAAAGAGGAGTGATGCGAGCATCGGAGACACCGGCGCGGGCTTCCAGCTGCCCTTTCACATCCGCCATCTTGCTGCGAACCTCCGCCATCTGGGCCTTGAGTCGAGTTAGGACAGCCAAGTCCGGGGCAGAACGACGCACAGCCTGAGAACGACGCTCTCGCTCTTTACGGGCAGAGAGCAAGGCCGCTGCACGAACGGATGATGTGTTTAGGCAATTTCATCAAAGCAACTGAACTTGTGTTTAGTCTACTATTTTGAAACAGCTTTCTAAATTAGAGTAAATAAATAACGGCGACGCATTGCTCAGGTGTGTTTAGTGTTTTAGTGGTTAATAATCACAGCATGCTCAGGCCAGGTGATGATCTCCAGTAGCCTCAGGGGTTCACACTCTTTCTGTGCTGTATTTATAATGTGAGTGGGTAAAAGAAGCTTATTAAAGAGCGTTACCCTGGCTGGGGATCAGCGAGGCGGGCGGCCGGGGCTGGATTCCCCACAGAGACTCCACATGGCTGTGCTCTTTCAGGTCCAGTAGTTGGATCAGGATGACAGGGTCGATCTCCAGCAGACTGGACGTGGCTCCTGCTGTGCTCCTTCTTGAACCCCGGACTCCTGCGCTGGAGCCTCCTGAGCAGCAGGAGGGGAGGGGGAGACACTCAGCTCAGTGTGGAACACTTAAACAGACCAGCCAAAAAAGGAAGCTTCTGGCCTCCCATTTACAGCCATAGTTGTCTGAATAATCACGCCATCACTTTAAATCAAGAACACCAATTAAACAGTTTACAAAAATAAATACATTATGAAAATTCTATCATCCAATCACTTAACATACAATCTCTGCCTTCAGAGATTGGGCCACACCCCCTTCCTGAGTCTGATGCTGGTGCTGAGAAGAAAAAGGTGATCACCTGTGGCTCCTATAATATCATCAGAAATTTCTCCTTCCTCCAGGTCCAGGTTTCCGCTGTACTCCACATCGTTCTCCCCAGACCTGGTGGAAGAGAGCCGTCGTCAGGACAGAAACATGAGCACAGCACAAAGCACACACATCTCCATATCACAGCCAGAAATATTTTGTGATGCATCACGGGGTGGTGTAACACTCTGTGGAAAGCGCTGCCCGTCCTCTTCCACATACAATTCACAGGTCGTGATGTTGCGCTCTTGGCTCCTGGTCACGGAGGGCTGTGGCATTGCCAGGATTTGAGCTCGTGCTCTCTGTTTGATGGAGCAAACACTTTACTGTTATGCAGCCAATTCATAATTTGAAATTATTCTCCCCTTTTGTACTTAAGGACAACATTGCACAGAAGATGCCAGCTAATACGGAGTCGGGGGCTAGGTGCTGACCCACACACTGCAGTCTGTCATGGTCTCAGTGGACCTGGAGTCTGTCCCAGGCACCCTGGGTGTGCGTCGGGAATACACGTTCACACCGAGGGGCATTCTGGAGTCACCAATCCGCCTACTGACATGTTTTTTGGAGGAGTGAGGAAACTGAAGAGCCCAGAGAACGCCCACATGGTCACAGGGACAACATGCTGTCCATGGAGGCAACAGATCTTTAAGAAGTGACCACAGTCCCACTATAACTACCAACACTACCAACACACAGCGTATTCTAGTGTAAAGGATTTCACAGTTTGTAGCAGGGACCTGGTTTCCTCTTCTATTACACGATCAGGTCAAATGTTGTGAATTTCAGTTCCTACTGATCTAAATCGTAAGTGCACCGCAATCAGAACCACCTTCACGAACTTAATAGGCTTTTTTACCTTCCGAAGACATGAAGCTGTAATGAAGTCATGATTTAAATACACTTATTGCCTTTCACACTCTCTCTGCAGTGGAACAGATGTGGTGAAATATAGACCTGAACTTCTGCAGGTCTGTAGCACTTCTGTCACTCGCATCTCATCTCCTGATCGCTTCAGCCAACCCTGACGCCCCCCGGTTCAAACCAAACCGGATGTTTACTGTCAGTGGTAAAGCGTGCAGCAGTTTGAGACCAGGATGGCGTCAGTGTAAAAGCTTCAGTCAGAAATATCACAGGAAGAGCGAGAGAGTGCGGCATCTCTAACACGGAGCGGACAGGAAAAGTCCTGCAGCGAAATCAAACGGCCGAGAGGGAAGAGAAATGTGCGTGGGTGAACGAGAGAGAGAGTGTTCATGTGAGCGTGACTGTAGAAGTCTGTCTGTGTGTGCGTGTGTGTGTGTGCGCGCGCGCGTGTGTGTGGGAGGGAGGGGGAGAGGGAGAGAGAGGAAAAAGATAGAAAAAGAGGGAGAGGATGAGGCACTTGGATGCAGGAGTTCTGATGACTCATTTATCTCATCTGGTTTGAGAGTACTTTGTGTGTGTGTGTGTGTGGCGCTAGCCCGCGGCAGGAGCACCACTGTGACATCTCACTACAAACACTCAAACACTTTTCCAGTGCATGCACTTACACACACACACACACACACACAAATGCGCGCACACACACACACAAATGCGCGCACACACACACACAAATGCGCGCACACACACACAAACGCGCACACACACACACAAACGCGCACACACACGCGCGCACACACACACACACGCGCGCACACACACACACACAGAGTGCTTTCAGCTCAGTGAGAGAAGCTGTGCTTTTATTAGACAGAGTGCGGAAGAGATGAATTCTGGGTAAAGCTGCCCTTTCAGGTTGAATTAGTCCCGCCTACTCGCTCCTAAATGCCAGCACTCCAGCGCAGGCTCAAACGTCTGCATGTCTACAGCAAGAAATTAGCCACTTTAAACAGTGACAACAGCAGCAGTCACTGGGAATAAACCCCAGCTAGGCTTTCGCTCACATTTACTCGGGGCAGGGGATTTTTTTTTTCGATTACTGTTTTTGTCAATGCACACTTGTAGCGCCTTGCTGATTTTTATTATGAATTTTTATAACCTCAATAGTAAACAATACCAGGTTCCTGGAGGCAGGAGTTGAGAAACATTTGATTTCATGTTTATACAGAATTTAATGTTTTGTAAATGACAATTCACAGCGTTGTCAAATGTTGAGCTTTAGCTGAAATATAAAACGGTGTAGTTCACCACACTGCTAGAAGATAAAATGTGAAAGAACGTCAAGTGTGATCAATACGTCACTCACATGTTCTCTTCATCGATGTCATTCTCCTCCGTGTTGCTGGTGGCTGTGGAGCTGCCGGACGTGCTGCTGCCGTCCAGAGGGTTCACGTCCTCGTCTCCGGTCAGACAGTCCACCTCCAGGTCCCCGTCAGACAGCTCCTAATACCACACACATGTACACAGGAACCATAAGATAAGGGGAACGGGGTGCCAATACTTACATTTTGGCAGACATTAAAAGAAACAACAATCCCAATGAGTAATTCTTCTTTGTGGCTCACTCTCACATATAGCTCTACACTATGCAGAAGTGCACTAGATAGGGTGCAGAGCTTTTTATATTATACCCAACATAGAGTACATACACAGTGAACTGGAAGCTGTTTGGGATTCAGCTCCAATAGATTACTTAGCTTTAAGCAAAGAATACTTAATAGCGATAAGAAAAATGTGGACAAAAAAATATTAATGTAAATACTTACAATAACTGTGGATAACTAGAAATAAATCGGAAACATTAAACCGATATCTGAATATGTGATGCGGCTCCTTACATACGCGGTTTTTTAATATAAACGAAAAAAATTTGGTTTTTTCTACACCATCCTTCTGTTCATCTTTTTGGCATTTTTATTATGTCCCTCTATTTTTATCTCTTTTTCTGCTCAAAAGTTAACCCCATTATTCCCCCCTCCTCATCTTTTGCACGACTTTTTAGTTGAAGATGTTGATGAGGAGAGGACGAGATGTCTTGCTGCGAGAGCTGCAGCTCCTCTCCTCTCGACAGAGATTAATTCCTTCTGCCACACGTGTCATTAGGCTTGATTTATCACCCGATCTGCAGTTGCTATTTTTGCACACGGGACAGGGTTATTGTTTCATTTTGAACAGACTTCATGTGATGTGTTTGGATGGAACATCTGCGAGCTGGGTTTGCCGGAGCAACCGTCTCTGCTCCGAGCTGCGGATTTGTCTGCTTTATTGCTGGCTCGTTACAGAACCGAGAACTGATGATCGGCATCGACAAACGTTAATAACTATGTATAAATTCTAACCAAATCTAATCAGGGCAATATGGTGTCTCGGTAGCAGCCGTGTGATTTAATAAACATCCTTTAGGGAATAAATGTCGATAAAATCAGGAAGTAGGGTGTGAATGACAAAAACGACGATTTTGAATAGCACCCAGCACATAAAAGTAAGTGCATATATAAATATCAGTGGCTTTCTTCATCCCATGAATGATTTCCATATATGGAGTCAAAGACACGCCCACATTCCCATTTGAGATTAACCTCTACCTCCGCCACTGAATCTCTTCTTACGTTAGAGTCATCATGCTGCGTCTTTTCTTCTTCCTCCTCCTCTTCCTCCTCTTTTGCCCGGTCTCCGTTCATCAGCGACCCATCTTCCAGCATAGCGCTCTTCCCAGGGCGGGAGTCTCGGGCCGACGAGGCGGCGACGCTGGTGGAGGATGTGGGCTGGCACATACGGTGATCCGGCGGGGACGAACTCCGAGATTTCTGTCGCCGGAAAAGCTCGATGGCCAGCCTCTGATCCAAACACACACGTTGAACAAATGACATATACACATTGGGTGTAGCGAGTGTGTGTGTGTGTGTGTGTGTGTGTGTGTGTGTGTGAGAGAGAGAGTGTGTGTGTGTGTGTGTGTGTGTGTGTTTCCTGCGCTCACCTCCTTCAGGTTGTTAATCTGTTGGATGTAGCTGGACTGCGCCGCCTCCAGCTGGCTGATGTACCAGTACTGATCACGACACTTCTGGAAGAAGGTGGGTGACCGCACCTGATACCTGCAGAACATCAAAACACACACACTTTCTCAAAGGGCTCTGCATCTTAACACACAGAACGGCGTGTGATGAAGGCTTTAATGAGCACCTGAGGATGAGCGTGTCGGTCTGCATGTTGAGGTAGCCCTCACTAGCGAGCAGATCCAGTCTGAAGAAGCGGTTGTAGCCCCAGCACTCGCCCACCTCGAAGTCCGACGCAAACTCTCGGATGATGTTCTTAGTCGGGTCGTTGGAAGCCTGGTGCACCATCTCCACACGGTACTCGTACCTGCACACAGGTAAACTCAGCCTCAACCTGCAAGCGCTAAATTACAATGAGCGTAGTATACAGCTCATGATTATTATTTAGAGGAATAGCTCAGTTAATATTTAGCTCTTGCTAAAGTGTTCCTCTCCGAGTTCCCAGGTTTTTAGTTCAAGCCCCAGCTCAGCTACACATCCTGTACAGAGAGTAGTAATGAAAATAGCAAGTCTTTACTTGGAGGTCTCGGGCAGGCCGGCCGACAGCTCCAGGAATACAGAGAGGTAATTTCCCCGAACTACACCGTTGCCATCCTGAAGCACAAACACACCCACGCACACCTTATTAAACCCTGAGCGCCTCACTGAGGTGCAGTGCGACAGTGGAAATGTGGAGTGTAAAAAGCACTTACAGGGTAAACCTTCAGCCTCCAGCACAGTCCGGACACCTGGAGAGGGGGGCTGTACACAGGGTCTGCTCTCTGTCTCAGTGTACTGAATACACACACACAAACACACACACACACACACACACACACGCACACACACACACACACACACACAAATCAAAAACACACCCATTCCTTTACTGCAAATGCATTAAATCCAGGAGTTTACGTACCTGAAGTTTGCCAGAACAAAAGTGCTGGAGTCGTAAGCAGGAACCAGCTCACTGAGGAGACACAGAGCAGTAGGAAGGTTCTAGATTAACTGCCTTATGATTAAAACATTACAGTTTACAAACTTTAGAATTGGGGGAAAATCTACCTGAGAAATGTTGTAGTCCACATAACTCATTAAATTAATTTTGTCTAAAGTCCAAAGCTTTTGTTTGTTACAGATAAAAAAAATTTAAAAAAGAAAGAAAAAGATTGGAACACATCAGATTGGCTTGATTTACTCAACAGTTATTTACTTACTTGACTTACTTCCTCAAACGATTAATTAAAACAAAATTAAACCAAGACGACAGTTTCAAAACATGCCAGACAAAACCAAATGTTCACAGACCTCAAATCTGCTTCAGCATCTCTGTAATCACCTTCCATTACACAAGTGTCACAGTCAAATAAATAAATAAATAAATGAGCAAGTTTTAAAAAATAGGAAGTGTGCAAGTTTAAATAGCACGGTCAGATCTTACATTTAAGTTTTGATGCTCCGTCTCTCTGTGTGTGTGTGTGTGTGTGTGTGTGTGTGTGTGTGTGTGCGCGCGCGTGCGCGCGTGTGTGCGCGTGCGTGTGTCAGTTACCTGGTGAAGTCAGGTGGTACAGGCGTGGTGACGAAGGACTGCATGGGCTTCCTGTGGACCTGCTGGAACATGAGCAGGATCTCTGGGCTCTTCAAGATCAGCTCACTCTTACTGCACGAGCGCAGCTGGAACATAATACACAGAATACACATACTTACTAGATCAATAAACAGGACAAATAATATACGGATAGCATGTATACACTTTCATTTAAAGTTTCCTTAACTAGCAGTATTCACTGTGTGAGCAAAAATACGAGAAACCTTAAAATAACGTGTTCTATAAATCCCAGACTGTGACCCCACCCACCTGATGCTCCACTTCCTGCAGCAGAGACTCGAGCAGCTCTGTCTCCTGCGTGAGCGATGTCTTCTGGCCTGTCTCACACACACACACACACTTCAGGTGGACGTTCAGATGGAAAGGTGTGTGTGTGTGAGACTGTAATTACAGTTACCCATGAGTGTGATGAGTTTGTTCTTGAGCTGATTGTCCAGCCGTGCGATCATCATCTCTACAGCGTTCCTAATCTCTCGCACTCGCTCGTCCTTCGCCCCTCGCACCGCCTCCACGTTCTTCTCCTGATCAACACACACACACACACACACACACACACACACACACACACACACACACACACACACACACACACACACACA
>JAQMYM010000009.1:287820-307371 GCA_030014255.1 Parauchenoglanis ngamensis | reverse complement strand
TACACTCCGATAATGAGCACGGCGGTGAATTCTCGGGGTAAATAAAAAGGTCTGCATCTAACAGTCACAAACTCCACAAGCGGTGAGCAGTAGCTGGATATTAGCACAGAGTTCTTGCGCCATTCCGTATTGATATAAACACACAGGCCACCACCACGAGTCTTACCGCACAGAGCTGCTTTCCTGTCGGCACGAAACACAGTGAGCCCGGCTAACTGAATGGCGGCGTGCGGAACTCAGTTTTACAGTAACTCAGGTTTTTGAGTATTTCTTAATGTCCAGTAATGTTTCTTGTGGGTAGACATGAACACCGTTTGTTTCGGTGTCCAAGAAACAACAGAAGAAACAAATAGCACAAAAAAAGCACCATTTCGGATCCGGAGTGGCCAGTGCGTGCTACTACCGCGCCGCCATCTTGGATATCATTTTCAGAGCACTCCGTTTTCTCAAGCACTTATTGTTGCTACGTTACACTAAAACGCTAGTAATTGTGCTTCCGCATTCCTTCGTCGTGAACGTCAAGTCTCTCTTTACTTCGGAAAGGTTAGCTAAAACGATGGAAAGAAATCGCATCCATTTCAAATGATATTAAAAGTATCTTTGTTTTCGTTTACCTTTGTTGTGGTTTATGTCTCGTCTCCTCCTTTGTCACTGGTTAACTCCGTATTGTGTCATGATCACCTTCACCTGTTCCTGTTTCCCTCATTATAAGTTTGTCTTTTTAAGCCCTGTCACTTCCTTTTGGGCAGAAGCTGAAACTACACTTGACAGTCTAGGATTTTGCTAAGCCATGGCTAAAAACTTTCGTGTCACTTTGGGTTGTCGATAAGCTAAAGCTGTTTGTTGGCCACCGAAGTTTTTAATCATCATTGCTGAAGAGTTTTGCTTGTGTCGCTTCTTGTAAGTTAAGACGGCTAAATGGAGAGAGCTGGCTCAGATTCACCTGCACTGAAGGGCGCACTCAGGTAACGAGAGTGGACATGATGCCAGTCTGCATTAGTATGTAATACACACACACACACACACACACGCAGGTTAGCTGTCATCGTACTCCGTCTGTTTGCAGTATCTTGTTTTAGACGCTTCCTAGAGGGATCTATTAAATATCAGGTATAGACTATTTTTCTCTCTTCTTTTAATTAATGACAATCAAGATGGCTTTAACCTTCAAATCTTACACATTCATTCACATGTCATTTAAATTAAAACATATTTTAAACGAATGTGGAGTGTAGCCAGGCTTCGATCCTGAGCTCTGTCTGTGTGTGAGTGTCTGTAGCACTGCAGTGTTTAAAAAGGAGTAATGTAACAGATCACTTACTAAAGAAACACATAAAAGAGAGGGAGGGAGGGAGGGAGAGAGAATATGTGCATTCTGTTCTGTGAATGAAAGGAGGGAGTCCCAGGAACTGACTCAGATTACAGTGACACCAACAGCCTCTTTCTATCTGTGTTTATGATCAGACATTTAGGTTAGTTTTAACTGAAATGAGTGATGTTACTTGAGTATTATGCTCTCTGAGACAGAAAGCAGGGGGAGTGTGTGTAAACTTTATTTTACAATGTTCAGTTGTGAATGTGAACGCTGCAGAGATGCTAACTAGGCCACACTGGTGTCATGTAGCTGTGCTCTTGTATTGTGTTGATCTCAGTCGGTGACAGAAACACTGACTTACTGTGTGCCTCCTGTAGATGTCTTTCTGGCGTGGATGGGACCTCTACTGTAGATTTCGGGCAAGGTGAAAGGTTTAACATTGGCTTTTCAAAAACAGGAAAGGCAAATATAATTAATATGCAATCTAATGTAATTTTATAATAAAATCAGGAGTTGATGTTGATTTTTTTAGTTGAAACTTTTTTCATTGACATGTTGACATTTGCACTTGGGTTGGTGGTTTCCTACAGACCCCACAAAGCCGTTTGACCACCTACTGATAGAGGTGCAATGGGATTTAGCCCTTGTTCTATGTTTATCTAAAGATTGATGCAGCAGTGCTTTAGTCCATTAGTGCATCTGCACCAAATATTGCTTTTCGGTTGAGTTTTCCTTTAATAATCCTGGGGTAAGATGAGCATATCACATTATGCATTGTAAGATCTCTGGTTGGAGAATTGTTTCACGACATGTAATTGTTTTCTGTGGCAACAACACCCCATATATTGACCGAAACTATGGTGGCAGAAATGAATACCATAACAGCAGAACACTAATTTTCCCCTTAATTTAAACTAAGAACAAGAGCAAATGTGTTGAAACTGACTTCATGGGTGCTTAAATAGCATCTAAAATCCAATCAATCAAAAACACGCAATAGCCCTGACCGGGTGAGAGAGAAAAAATTGATGGACTGGGTGCAGATGTCTGCTTTGTGTGTGTTATTAATTTGTGCTTATGAAACATGTTATAATGAATGGATGAAAGGTAATTTAGTGCAAATGAGGGGCATGCACGTGAGCATGCGTGCATGCACGCGCGTGTGGGTGCGAGAGAAAGAGAGAGAGAGAGAGAGAGAGAGAGAGGTGGACTTGTATCTGCGCGCGCTTCGGAGGCTCGCACTCAAAGTTTAGTCGGCGAGGAGCGCGAGCCTGCACACACACGCGCACAATGCACAGATTTACTGGACTCCTACACGTCGTCTTTTTTGTCTGGACGTCTTTTTGTATCAAAGGTAGGACGTGTTTTATATTCTTTAAGCGCTCTGTTCCTTTTTCAAAGTGTTTTCTTATGAATTTTTGTCGTGACTTTTACCCTTTTTCGTCTTTGAGAGTTTAAATAGCAGCTGCTGTGTCCAACCCTGCATTCTACCGTACTATGTAGTATGCGTAGCGACCATGTTGCGTACTATTTTAACACACTATTTAGTTATTTAGTACGCTCACGTAGCCATGGTGACCCGCGTGAAGTCATGGCGACCGTTGGTCGCGTTCCATTTTCACTTACGCATATTAGCATTTAGCTATCGAGAGTTTTTCTTTCAAAATTTTGATTCGGACGATACATTTCTTAATTTAACATGCAAATGTGAAGTATTATCACAACTACATAACGTCCCTAACATACTAAGTTTAAGCATTTTAAATGTTTAGTTACTATTAGTGAGTGTTCAATCTCTTACAGTGTCTCATTGTCAAAATGTCCAAGATTAGAATCAGGAAAAAAACATAAAAGCTCTTTCAGAAACCACTATTCAGCAGGAAAATGTTTATGAACACATTACTTTAATATAATTCCTGAACGTGTACTACTTTTATTTTCAAAATAATATAAATAAAGTCAGAAAAGGCATAGACACTAACCCTAATATTCATCAGTAAGGGAGGAAACATAACGGGGTGTGCTGCTAAAGATAAATAATCAGCGATGGGTCGGTGTGATTACCCTGAAACCTTCTGATACCACCGGAATTTACCAAACATTGCCATTTGTAATTTATTAATGAACGACACAAACGTTCGGATCTGTTTGAGCTACTTTTAATGTTGTGGATTGTTCTAGAACCCACTTCCTGTTATTGCTTATACAGCGATAAACAGTCGTTCCCTCTCGTTCTTTCTTGTCCTTAAAATGACAAAAAAATAAAAATGCAGTTTATCTTTTTCATCTATTTATTCCCTACATCGGCTGGGAATTCTTGCCGTGCGCTTCAGTGACTTCTGGCTAGAAGAATTTGCTCCAAAGCCGCTCCAAGTTCATTCCTGAGATTAAATATCTTGATGTTACGGTACACAGAATAACTTCCAAGGATGGTTTAAGGACATCAAGTGAGTCAAGTGCTGCAAGGTTTCTAATGTTCTGGAAAAGCCATGAAAAAGTCAAAAGTGTGAGCGAATATGAAGATATACAGTAAATTCAGAAGCTGATATTCTCCGAGTTCCTTGATCATGCCACAGAATATGGTGTACGTGTATATTTTACAATTAGAGTTCTATTCGTTTCATTAAAATAACTGAAACGAGGAAGGCAGAATCCCAGCTCACAGGTTTATCTCACTACATTTCATCACCTCGTGTTATCGCGACAGTACAAGTGCGGGTGGAAACCTCAATGTCCACTGTTCAGTTATCGCAAGATTATGAATCGGTGGAGGTTTTTACAGTTTTTTCTATGGACAAGACCATTTCACTACAGCACTTTTATTTATTTTATTATATATTCTTCACTGCAAAGAGAGTCATTGTACATTAGCCGGTATAGAACATGCTGTTTGATGATTACTGTTAAACTATTTCCATAATAAAAGTGTAACTATGATAGTTATTACACTCTCATAAAGGAAAAGTTTATCATAGAATAGAATGGAACAGAATAATAGAAATCAGCGGTACACAACAGGAGATTGACTCTCACCGTCCCTCTTGGTCGTGTCTCGGTCTATTTTCTGGGTCCGGGTGATGTCGTAGTTCTCCCTGTTCTTGCTGCGCAGCTCCTCATAAAAGTTGGGCTTCCTCTTCGCTTCCTGCTCCTCCTCCTCTTCATGCAGCACTGTTACAGTTCATCAACAGCTCAGAACAACACTAACACTCATTCATCCTCAGTACAGTGTCATGCTTTATGTTTTGATTGGTTACAGGAACACTGGGGGCGGAGACTGTGATATGATTGGACACAATGGCATTAGAGCCAGGAAGAATAACAGAGGGGCTGAAACAGCAAATGTATCGTGTGTGTGACGGGCGTGGTGCTGAGCCGAGTGTGTGGTGTCGCTGTAGCTGAAGTCAGGGGAGGATTACAGCAGCTCCGAGACGCTCTCAGGCTGAAACACCTCAAACTGAGGCTTCTCATCCTCACTGAGCTCCGACTGAGGAGCAGCGAACCTCACGCAGTAACCAGAGAGAGAGACAGAGAGACGGAGACAGGCAGAGGGACAGACAGAGAGACAGACAGGCAGAGATTTTTTTATTTATTTTTTAAGACTCAAGATTTTGGTTGATGTGTCACACTAATGACATGTCAACATGACATTCAGCACATTAAATATGGATGAATATTAAGAAATAAAAGATAAATAAATCACCAGTCCAGTATTTTTAGAAAACACAGGGTTAAAACTCAGCTGCCCCTCACAGATGGAGCGGACACCGTCAGTAAAGCACCACTGGCACATGAAGTAATCCAGGTTCTCCATGAGGGAGTAGAACCTGAAGTCCACTCTTACTCTGGATTTAGCAAGGCCCTTGAACACTGTTAAAACCTCCTCACCTAGAGCTCCTCCCACCTGGTTTTTCCTGCTCTTATAAAAGGACAGTTTTGCTTGTCCTACTATAAAATTTAAAAGTTGCCATTTTCTTGCATTTTCTTGCATTTTCTTTTTTCTATCCTGCACCAAAGATAAAAGCTTTCTCTCTCCACACCACACCACAGTTTAGAAACACAGTTTTTAAAGTTTTGCACAGAGAACTGTCTTTTGCGGCCTAGAAAACAGTGAAACACTGTTTCTGGGTCATGGCAGAAGGGGCAGTTCATGGCCACGGTGGGGTTGATCTTAGAGACGAAGTAGTTGACGGCCAGCACACCATGTAGAATCCTCCATTGCAGGTCAGCTGTCCTTTTGTTTAGCGGCGGTTTATAGCCTCCACACTGGCTTACAGTCCTGCTGCACCTTCAGCCTCTGTCTCCACACATTGTCCTTCCTCTTGCTCGGTTTCCTCTTGTTTAGCCCTTGCACACAGCACTTGTACAGCACTTTCCCCTTTGCCATGTGTAGTTCCACTGCCGTAGTGGTGTTACAGACCAGCAGTGGTCCTGCTAGTCCGGTTTGGTCTATTTCAAGTCCAAGTTCAGGGAAAGGGTCCCCTTCATTTGGCGTTTCTGTTCCGGTGTGGTAGTCACGCAGCATTTCCAGGTCCTCACTGCTCAGTTTTTTAGCCCCCCGTTTAAGATGTCCCTGGTGTAGCGGGTTGACCTCAGGACCAGCCGAGATGCCACTGCCTCTGTGTTGTGGAGTCCTGGTCCTGCAGTATCAACTATGTCTCGGAACTTCTATGCTCTGGATGAAATCAGTCTCTGGGTAAGACCCGGTCTGCTGCTGTCCTGCACATCCAGCCGAGCTCCCTGGATTAGCGGCTCCTCCAGGAGCCAGAACAGTGATGCAGCCGGTTCTAGCCTTTTCCATTTAAAAAGAGTCCATGCTTTAAAAAGTGCTTGATAGAAACTTGGCAAGTCAGATGCATCTAAACACAGTCCTTCAATTTTCCTTAAAATTGTGCTCACAACTGGTATCCACAAAACATCATCGTACCCTTTGAGGAACCTCTGAATGAACTGTAATCTGAATGCCCTCCCTCTTCTTTTGGCAAGTAAAGCACACAGTGTGGAATCCAGTGCAATTTATCCCAAAAAAAGTTTACCATGATGGGTTGGATTTTTGGGAAGAGCCCAGGTGGGGGTTTCATGCATTTTAGTCTGTGCCATAGAGTGGATGCAACAAGGTTGTTTATTATTATCGTCCTTCCCCTGTATGACATATCAGGTAGCAGCCACCTCCACTTGGCTAGCCTCCCCTCCACCCTTTCTACAACCCCTTCCCAGTTCTTTTTTTCCATCTGCTCATTTCCTAGATACACACCCAGGTATTTCAGCCCTCCTCTCTTCCATTTTAACCCTCCTGGTAGGTGAGGGAGACCTGTAGGCCATTTCCCCACTGCTAAAGCCTCACTCTTTTTTCCCAGTTTTGCAGCTGAGATTTTTCCAAAACATTTGACAATGTTCTCTAGCTTCTCCATCTTCTTGACTTTTGACAATAACAATAAGATCATCGGCATAAGCAGAAACAATAAAACGTGTGTTAAAACCAGGTATAATGAGTCCATTAATAGCAGAGCAAATATTGTGCAGCACTGGTTCAATAGATAAGGCATAGAGCATACCAGACAATGAGCATCCTTGTCTTATCCCTCTTGTCACGTGGAAAGACGTTGAGTTCTTCGATATGAACTCGATTTCCTGTGGACTCGGCAGAACTCTGCAGTCCCACTATTTCTATCTCCCGATCTTTCATAGACTTGGTGATGTCACGGGAGACATCGAGAGTGTACCGTTTCTGTAAGCGTACTGTAAGTTTCTACTTTGCCACAACCCCACCACTGTTTCACAGATATAAAATTTCTTTTTCTGGTTCTAAAAACTTTCCAAAAATGCAACAGTGCAGTGTTAAAGTGCCAATATGCAGATTTGTGTTTTACATTTGCAATAAAAGCGCTACAAGTCACCATGGAGTGGTCAGAAAACCCAACAGGTAAAATCTTGCACATCTTGAAAATACTGGCATGGTGTTTAAAACAGTAAAATCTGTCGAGCCTGGCCATCGAAAGGGCATTCTCCCTGCTGTGGACCCATGTGTATTGTCTGACTTTTCATTATTGGATCATTCCGGTTTAAGCTTTAGAACAATTTTCTTTAATCTGCACTTTTCCTGTTCAGTGTACCCTCCTTTTCCTCTGCTGCTCATTTGGGCTCTGACTGAGTTTAAAAACAATTCTTTAGCTTTAAAATGCTCTTCGATTTTGACTTTTTTCATGTTCTTTGTTATTTGTAGGAAGTTTTTATCCTGTTGTACTTTCGTATATCTTCCCCTGCAGTGAGTTAGCAGCTAGTTGAGATTGTCTGAGGCTGGCTGTGACCGCACTCTTCCTCCTCCTCCTCCTCCTCCTCTGCTGTGCTGCACGCCGACTCCTGCTGCTCCTCCCTCCCCAACCTGCTCGCTGCACCTTTCTTAGCCTGAGAGTCACTAGCACTGTTCTTCTGTTTTCTTTTAAGAGCTGGGACTTTTAAAACATTTTGCTGTTTTGTCTGTAACACTGCGCTTTAATTCTGTTACTTTTTCACTTACGGTCATTTTCTCATTGTTTTCCCCAGTTTTCTCCTGACTCTGCTGTGTGTCTGTCTCCTTGTCCAGTTCTGACTGTTTCTGTGTGTCTGTCTCTTTGTTCAGTTCTGTTTGTCTCTGTGTGCCTCTTCTCACTTCCTCCCTCTGTGGACTTCTATCAGTTGAGGAGAGTTTTTCCCGATCATCATGGGCACCAACATCGGGACGACAGTGACGAACACAGCAGTGGCCATGACGCAGACTGGAGACAGGAACAAGTTCCACAGGTGAGACGCTTCTCCATAAGAGAACTTTTCACATTCTAACACTAGCTGAATTATGGCTATTTATCTGGAATCAATGCTTTTATGGCAAAGATTTAATGCCTGAAACAAACTATACAGTAAAAGTGATTACTTTGATGTAAATAAATCTGTGTTAATGTGTTCGGACTCTGTTCCTGTTGCAGTTGGACAAGTCAGTCATGAGTGGAATCGCCGCCAGGGACCCAGACGCCAGGAATAAGAGTCTCATCAAGACATGGTATCAAACATCTACAAACACAGTACGTCTTTTAAAACCTCAACGTTTAAATACAAGAACATTTCCTAGAGGGTTAGGGTTAGTTTACCTAGGGTTAGTTTTTTAACACGTGTTAGTTAATCACACATAGACCAGTCACAAAGTTTCTAGAACTGCTGCTTTTTTTTTCTAGAACCACAAATTGTGTTCATTGCTTATATTTGGTTTATTCCCAAATCTTAAAAAATTTACTTTAAATTTAAAAATATTTATTTTTAAATTTTAAACAGATTATGATGATTTTTTTTTTTTTTTTACAGTGTCTGTTTTGTCTCCCACCATCTGATCTTAGAATTTAGGTCTGTGCTTGGTCGTGACACTCCTTTGTCAGTACCTGTCTCGCTGTTTGTCCTTGGCTGTAGGTGGTCATATTATTGTGAACACGACACTTCCAGACCTGGCTCTGGCTGTGCTCTGTATCTGCCTCATCCTTATCGTCCATGCTGAGGGGTCAGGTGGCCTCCGCCATCAAGAAGATCATCAACACAGGTCTCAGGGCAACAATCTGTCTATCTGTCCTCATTCCTTATGCATTTTAGCATGAAATCTGTCCTCTATTTGTACACTCCGTGATTTTGTTCCTGTCAATGTCAAAAGACTGCACTGTGTTACTTAATGCTAGCACATAACTGTTCTTTTATATGGACAATTCAACACAATGACAGAAGAAAAAAGACCAAACCATCAAGGAATGTTAACATTTCCCTCAGAAGTGTTGGTAAATTACTACGCAAAGACTTTATATGACTAAAATAACACTGTAATTCATGTAGCAGCTTTACCACAGGTTTCCCCATATTGAAAAACACATGCTGTCCAAGTGGTTAAACTCATTGGACTACTGTTTTAAAGACTCTGCTGTGTTGTTTTGCGCTAGCTCATAGCCAGTACATATAATATGGACAATGCAAAGACACTGTAACTGCAGAAATGAGAAAATTGTCAACATTTACCTCAGATATGTTGGTATATTACTAAGAAAAGACTTTATATGGCTAAAATTACACTACAATTCATGTAGCAAAACTACGAATTGCCACAGGTTACCTCATAATGAAAAACACTTGCTGTTCATGTGGTTAATGGTATTATGTTACTAAGACTCCTCTTTAAGCTAGCTTGTCTAATACAAGCTAATAAGTCTAGTACAGGCAAGGGAAAGAAACAGTAGCAGCGGAATTGTCAGGAACATCAACATTTACCTCAGATATGTTAGTAAATTACTAATAAAAGACTTGATATGACTAAAGTAACACTGTCATTCACATAGAATCAACTGCTAACACCACAGAATTGTCGGAAGCATCAACGTTTACCTCAGATGTGCGGATAAATTACTAAGAAAGATGTCAGAATGACGCTTAGCTTTGACAGCTAACTGAATTCACACACGGCTTCCGCCATTTTGAAAAACAGCAACATTTGTGTACACATTTGCGTTTGGGTTTTTTAAATATCTACATATTTTTGTTGTTTTTCTGTCTTACTGTTTGTGTTTTTTGTTGTGAGCAGATTTTCCGTTTCCCTTCAAATGTGTGACAGGTTACCTCGCCATCATGGTGGGAGCAGGAATGACCCTCATCGTACAGAGCAGCTCGGTTTTCACCTCCGCCATCACGCCCCTCGTAGGTCAGTCTCTCCATCCAGCCATCTGTACAGTTGTATAGAAGTCTAACATTTCTTTTTATTTAGGTTTGATATAGATGCAGAATTTATCTGGATAGTTTTCTTTTTTAATTGTTGTAATATTGTTGTAATTGCAGTATATTTTCTATATTTCATAGTTTTCTCTTCCAGAAGTGTTAAATCTACAATGTCCTTTCCTCTGTCGAGAATCCGGGCACGAACAGCGTATTTATGGTTGTTGTTTTCACGCATTATCTTATCAGTAACTGATAAACTGATAATGTTTGTACAGAGCACTCAGAGTACAGTTCATTAATTAATTAGCATATGAGATAAATAACATTGCACATAAACAAGCTAATTAGCATGCTAACCTAAAGTGTAAAGATTCCAGAATGCTAAACGCTTCTGACTTCTAGCTAAATGGCACTAAATTGTGGCAAACTTTATTTCCATTTGGTGTGTGTGTGTGTGTGTGTGTGTGTGTGTGTGTGTGTGTGTGTGTGTGTGTGTGTGTGTCTTGGGGTGATTAACATTGAGAGAGCATAGCCACTGTCTTTGGGTTCCAACATCGGCACCATGTCTACAGCTGTACTAGCGGCTCTGGCCAGTCCGGGAGAAACACTGACTAACTCGCTACAGGTTACACAAACACACACACACACGCACTTGCTATCTGTTGTATATTTAACTACTAATCCTTTAATTATCCCTTCTATTGACTGATAAGCCAATTTCTTTGTCCTTTTTCTTGTTTTTGCATTGAAGGAGATTTTGTTATCATTAGCACTTATATTAGCAATGTAGCTTCTTTTATTTTGTTACAGTTGCAAGTGAAATGATCTTTTCTTCCTTGAATCTTTAATATTGGTCCTGCTTTGTTTCCAACAATAATCTTTAAAACACCTTGAACTGATCACGTTATTTTAACACACATCACGTAATCGCCGGAGTCACTCAACCTGTTGTCATGGCGATGCAATGTTGCTATTCCAATAAGGAACCGGTGGCTCAGAAACCACAGAAACGTTTTGGTCTTGAACCTAGCCTTGGTCATTTACTAATGGGAAATGGATAAATTAAATTATTGTTCCATGGGCATAGAATTGAGTGCAGAAATTTGTGCCCCCTCCCATGGGTCGAAATAAAGTTATGGCCATTTTAAAATTATTTACAACAAAAAAAACGAGGATTCCAAAATATTGAAATATAATTATTTTATATTATTATTATTATTATTATTATTATTAAATAAATTTCATAATGAAAACTTTACACTCAGATATAAAAATGTGTAGTAAAATATGTTGACATGATTATTGATATTTATTTTGTTCCCAGCCATGCTAACTTTAGATAAGACTGCTAATAGTTTTTGCTCCTGTTCTCACTCCTTCAGATTGTTCTGGTCCATCTGTTCTTCAACATCTCGGGCATCAGGCTGTGGTACGTGCTGCCGTTCATGCGCGCGGTCACGTGACCGCTGAGTATCGCTGGTTTGCGGTGTTCTACGTGCTGCTCTGCTTCTTCTTCCTCCCTCTGCTGGTGTTCGGTCTGTCTTTGGCCGGCCTTCCTGTTCTCCTCGCCTTGCTCGTCCCCGTGGCGCTCCTCATCATCTCCGTCGTCGTCATCAACTCCCTGCAGTCACACTATCCAGACAGACTTCCTTCCTGTCTGCGTTCGTGGGACTTCCTGCCTCTGTGGGCTCGATCTCTCGAACCTTGGGACCGAAAAATCACGGCCATGACTGCATGCTGCTGCTGCTGCTGCAATTGTTGCCAGGTTGCCGGGGTGACGAGGAGGCAGAGCCGATCGGGGGGCAGAATTACGGGATGGAGATACACGATAACCCAGCTCAATGAGAGTAAAGAATGTGTGAAAGCCCAGCCCACTACAGTTATTCTTAATGTGACAGCGTTATAGAATCAGTTATTAATGTATTATTGCTCATTTATAACACATATATTATATAGTTATTACAACCTAATTACAATTAATAATTTATATAGTCTTATAGAATATCATCAATATTACAACATATCGAGCTTGACTGGATCAAAGCCCAAGAGCAAAAGTAAAATTTCTGAATGCTATTTATATCTTACATGCCTTACTTACTCTAATACGTAATATTTTGGAAATGGGAAGTTACTACTACAGTATGTTCTATAGTTATGCAGGAAGGTTTATGTTGAAATCCAATCATTAACTTGGCCAAGTGTTAAACCATTATGCATATTATTAAAATATTAAACCTCTTGAATATTGGCATCATTGTTAGTTTTCTATTTAACATGGACAATACATGTGGATAAACGTGGCTATAGCTGATGTTGACGTTGGTTTAGCCTGAGGTCCTAGTGAACAACCGTGTGGGGAAATATTAATGAGGCTGTTTATTTCATGGCTTTTATACAGAACCTTTCACTATAACTATGTTTTTTTCATTTATTTACTGGGTATTTTCCCCCAGTTTCCACTCACAGAACCCTGTAGCCTAAAAAGGACATTTTTAAAAATGATCATCACGGGGCTGTTTGAAGGGGGTTCCAGATGGACATCACAATAATGTCTTAGTTTCAAATGTCTAAGATTTGATCCTCAAAGTTATTTACTGAGACTCGTACCTCCCGTCCCAGTAACTTTATGCCTCAGTAGGCCTGCGTTTTATAGAATTCCCTTTTAATTGCTGTAACATTTCCACATAAAGGAGGCTTCTGAATGTAATACTAAGCAATAGTGTGAGGCAAGACAATGCCAATTAATTACTAATATATTTATTTATACTGTTATGTGAACACTGAGTAATGTAAATAATGCATGAATATTTCTTCCTCAGGAATCCTGATGTGCTTTGGGACATTGGAATATTTTATATATGGTTATATAATACCCATGAGACAAGAGAAAAGCTGAATCTCAAACCAATCCCTTCCTCCATTATTCACATTACACCTCACCACATCTTCCTGCTCCATTACCATTTGGGATTCAGTCATAAAAGACAGGGTGCCATGGTGGGATTTTAGGCTTGGACGGCATTTGCACTACATTGAGATGAACAGCAGGGGGCAGTATGACTTTGAGAAGCCCACAATCTCTGAGCTCCACATCCCTTCAGACAGGTGTTTGATTTGAAGACCATTACAGGGTTTTGGTGCTCCTTACATTGTGCTGTGCAGAAATCACGGCCATTATTTAAAACCTGTTTAGTCCAAATTAAATAAATAAATATGCCTCTGATTTAAATAATACAATGAGTAAATGCAGCAATAAATATATGAATAAGTTAATATTTTCAGAACAATAATTAATATTACAGAACAATAATTAAATTAATTATATATATATGTATATATATATATATACACTGTACATTTTCTATATATTGTTTCTTCATTAAGCAGTCCTTGAGAGGGTCATGACATGAACATGCCTTTAAAATCCCTGAAATAACAGCAGCTACTAAAATAATGGAAGGCTTTAGTGAGATTTATTTCCATAACAGGTTTGTCCATGAAACTAGTAAATTACAGCAACCTCATATAATCAGATGGATGATGAGGAGGACATTTACTGTTGGTATGAAGGCTGCATGTGGTGTAGCTTTAGTGATCTTTTAAAGTAAAGTTAAAAGGCAGATCAGAGGTCCCTAAACTATCAGAACTCGACAGACTGGACAGGCCACGCCTACCACAGATGACCTGGAAATGACATCATCGACTTGAGAGAGTGAGAGGAGGTGGTGTTTTGTTTTCCGGCCTAAATATGAAGTTATTACTATAATAATAATAACTATAAATAATAACTTTGGACTATTTTCACTAAAAAATAGAAAAAGCTGAACATCTCATCCTCATCTTCTGTTTCCCAAAAAACAAACAAATATGTATATACAGTATATATCTATCTATGTATACAGTATTTGGAATACATACATGTATATATACTCCGATTCTGTACATTTAGAGGTGGCTATCTTTAACAGAAAGGCCACGTGTGGCAGCAGCATTTACGTCGTTGTACGTGATCAGATTATAATACAGTTCAGCGCGCAGGATGCGTATTGGTGTTATCATCACTGTATCCGCAGCTCCCCGGATAAAGTCAGAAAGCCGCTAGTGTGAACATCGGCTGTGGACGGACATGAAGAAAGAATCCCAATCGCACATTTAAACATTTTAACATTTAAACATTTTAACATTTAAAGCTGCAATACATGACACGTAGTCAAATTTAAGCTCTTGATTGAGTCCATTGATTTTTTTTCTTTAGTATGAAAGGTTTTATTTCTGGTGTTTATGTTCAGCACAGTGTGTATGTGTGTGTGTGTGTATGTGTGAGTGTGTGAGTGTGTGTGTGTGTGTGTGTGTGTGAGTGTTCCTGTATCAGATGAAGATAAGGCTTTGCTGACTTTAGCTCCCAGCACTGAGGGCTGCTCAGACACTCGCCTCTCCGTCAGCTTGGCTTTGGGTGGAGGCGTCATTGACTCTAAATTAGTAAATTACTAATTAGTAATATAAACATGATATACAGTGGCTTGCAAAAGTATTCGGCCCCCTTGGACTTTTATACAATGATAAAAGTATAAAAGTTGTATTTGTCAACTACAAAGTATTGACTCAGGGGGCTGAATAATTACGCACACCCCACTTTTCAGTTATTTATTTGTAAAAAATGTTTGGAATCATGTATGATTTTCGTTCCACTTCTCAAGTGTACACCACTTTGTATTGGTCTTTCACGTGGAATTCCAATAAAATAGATTCATGTTTGTGGCTGTAATGTGACAAAATGTGGAAAAGTCCAAGGGGGCCGAATACTTTTGCAAGCCACTGTAAATGACCAAATCCTGCCGAGTGTGACCCGACTGTTTCATTCCCCTTTCCATCACTCCTTCATTGACTTTTACTTAATGACTTGAAAGTGCTCTAAAAATGACTTGGAAGGAGCTCTAAACACACACACACACACACACGCGCGCACACACACGCACGCGCGCACACACACACACACACACTGCATCAGGGTGAAGCAACGCCTTCTGGTAAATTTCTGCTTTGTCTACTTTGACCTTCAGTTGGCAAAGTGTAAATGTTTAAACCAGTCCCGAGTTTCAGGTGTTTGAAGTGTGATTTGGGACGGTACCTGTCGGAAGTGAACGCCCCGGTCTGCTCCTCACCGCAGTGACAGTGGTGACGACGGTACCACACGGCATCACGGTTCTGTCCATCTCCACTCGTTTGGCCAGCACCGGAGTAGGGGGCTGCCAAGTGCGCACTTCACTCGGCTCCAGGTACGACAACTAGACAAAAAGGCACAATGTGGATGTCTCACACACACACAGTCTGATTCTGATGAAATGTTAGAGACTTTAACTCTCGCTAAGAACATTTTTAAAGACATTAAGCAATAAACTGGTTATAAACTTGTAATATGTCAGTTTTTAAATAAAAATGCTGTTTAAATGTGTAAAATCTATAAATTATATCAGCTTTAAGGTTAAGGATATTTTAAAGTGACAAATTTATGACTCCAATGACTTGAAGTGAACAAGTCCCTTAATTCATCAACCAAATGAAGATTCAAGACTTACTTATACAGGAGGTCGCCGTTTTACGACACAGTTCTGTGCCTACCACAGTGATGTAACCCGAATTTTGGTGCAAGTCGAAACACCCTAGCCTAAGTCTTACCTATCCTAACACAGTGGGAAAATCATAATCTAGAACATAAAAACACAACTAAGCCACAGAAAATGCAAAAGGACATAAATATACGTTTAATATAATGTTCGTAGCTGATCTCCCTCACTCATACGGTGCTGCGAATACTGCGTATTCTTCCGCCGTGCACGTGTGCGTCACAAACTCGAAACGCTGTATGTCGAGATTTACATAACCCAAGGACCTCCTGTGTGTGTGTGTGTGTATATAAATATGTATAATATATATATAATATATATACACACACACACACACAAAATTATTACCGTTAATAGTTAAAGTACATTGCTAATTCTGATCCATATGATGGACGACCTAACGATGGAGAAAGCTCTGGTTCCATATCCAGCATCAGACTGAGATCAGACAAAAAGCTGGAGAAAAAACAGGACAAATCTGATCCGATTCTAAAATTAACGCAGCCTGAAATCTCGCAGAATAGCTCATAGCGTCACATAAACTGATAACGTCACACAATAATAAGCAGCTGCCTGTGTTTCCTGTGTATACAGGATATTATAATATTAAAGTGTCTAATATTGCATGATTTATCAATTTATTTATTATTAGTTTAGAGTGTGTGTGTGTGTGTGTGTGTGTGTGTGTGTGTGTGTGTGTGTGTGTGTGTGAGTGTTACCTCAGTAGTCAGTGATCCGATGGCTTGGTGTGTGTTCATCAGTGTGAAAGGGTGCTGTCCTCTCGGGTTCCTGTTCACCAGATTACAGGGCACACACACCTGCCCGAGCACACGACCTGTTGGGAGAGACACAGCACACACCGACACATGAACAGTCACACAACATCCACTTCCTGTTTAATCCTCTGGCACGATGAGAGGAGTCCGAGTCTGGAGTTTATCGGCTGCAGGATTAAACCTTTACGTTTATAAGCCTGCATCACGTTCTGTTAAGCGGTTATGACGTTCTCGTCACACAGCATCCATGAGGCTGTAAATGTTGCCAAGAAAGCAGTGTTTTAATCAGAGCGTCTTTATTAACATCAGGCTTAAATGCCTTAACCTTAGTAATCTGAGGTTTACCACTCAACCTTAAATATGAGTCATCTTACTTTCAGGAGGTTTCCCATGATCCAAAAGCTGGATGTTCAGCTCCTTCGACCTGCCGCTGAGCTCACTGCGCACACAAAGGCACACACACAGATAGTGAGCTCCCTAAAGACAGCCATGTGATTCATACACCTTTAGATTTTGTGAATTCCAATAAAACTGAGAATAAAACAATTCGGTAAAGATGGAATTTTCCTGAGAAGGACGCAATCCTTAAATCCTTAAACAACAAAGCCTGACGATACTCAGAGAAGTGAATCACAATGCTCTAAAATCACAATATTTATATCGTATCGTCATAGCTCCCCACCCTAGTGTTCCGCTTCATTACATAAAGCTATTAAAGAATTTAATAAAATTAATAATATATAATAAAAAATAAAAATCTAAAAAGTCTCAAAATCTAAAATAACTAAAATTTAATACAAGAAAAGAAAAATTATTAAATAAATACCTAAGGACTAAAATAATAAAATATTTAAATATACGCATAACATCAAAAAATAAATATTGATGTAAAAAAAATTAATTAAATGTCCTCACAAGATAAAGGGCTGATCCCACAGCAGCTCGCTCGCGTTATTCAGCACCGAGGTGGACAATTTCTGAGGAGGATCATCTAATTGCAGAACACACTGAGGACTTACACTGCCTGCACAACACACACACACACACACACACACACACACACAGTTTACAATTACAGGCTGAAATATCAAACCAAATAACAGAGCTTTACAATAAATGCTACATAATTTATTAATCATTAACTCTCTGAGGCTACACTGATTTCTCTCATAAATCCCTAAATGGTGTTTAGAGAAGGAAACGCTGAAAGGATGTTATTTATTGGTGCGTGTGTGTTTGTGTGTGTGTGCGTGTGTGTGTGTGAGACCTGCAGCACCATCCTCCTGGCTGTACGTGACCCTGATGTTCTTCACTAAGAGTTTCCACTGATGAGCTCGAGGGGGTTTAGGGGGAGAGGAGACCTCCGAAATCCTGTTCCTCGCTTCCTGTGGGACAGGAAATAAAACACCATCACACACACACACACACACACAGACACACACACACACACACACACATCAATAAATAACATCCTTTCACTGTTTCCATCTCTAAACAGCATTTAGAATTTTATGAGAGAAATCAGTGCCATTTCAGAGAGAATAAAGAGAAATAATGATTAACAGACAGAAGGAACTTAAAATACCCAGATTTATTAAATAAATTTTATGAATGAAGTCATATTATTATAAAAATCATAAGGAAGAAAATAAATCAGAGTTTAATAAACCCAAAAACAGGAAATCCCCAATCCGGGCAGTTCATTGGACTTCAGGATTATCCCTCTCCCCAAAACACCACTGTGGTAACACATTTACGTAAAACACCAATCTATATGATTATAAGTGAAATAAGTGAAGCAGGTCAAGTGTTTAAACATCATGTGTTTGAGTCTTACTGTGGTGCACTTAGGTGTGATAATGATCAATCTGGCAACACTGAGCTCTGCTGTCCAACCAGACTGTTCCAGTACACACAAGGCTGCCTCCTTCCTCCACAAACACATCTGTCTCTCTGTGTGTGTGTCTGTGTGTGTGTGTGTGTGTGTGTGTGTGTGTGTGTGTGTGCGCGCACAGGCACACTCAGTCAGAATTATTAGCTGAAAACAAACATGAATCCACTCATATCTAGCCTGATAAATGAGGCCCATTAGGAGACCTGTGACCCTTGATGAAGGTGTACTCATGGTATTAGCGAGAGGTGATGATGAGGATGATGATGATGTACCTTCAGCTCCACAGGCTGCGCAGTCCGGCTGCTCAGAGTCACCGAGGCTCGCGTTTCACACAGCACCTGCTGCAGCCTGCTCTTCACTGCAGCTTCGCTCACACACCCTAACACAGTCTACACACACACACACACACACACACACACAAATATTACCCAAAAGCAAAAATGTGAATAGACGTGTGTCTTTACAAGAGCATCAGGCAAACACACACTCACTTACATGTGTGTGTGACTGTCATGGTGGTGTGTGTGCGGGCGTGTGTGTGTGCACCTGTGTGTAACTGGGTATGAGCTGCAGGTGTGACAGGTCCAGCTGTTTCAGTCCCCACATAATCTGAACTTCTCCATCCGCCTCTGTCATCTGCAGGGCCAGCTGGGTAAACACACACACACACTGCTATAAATTGTGATGCTCTTTGGTTTTTGCAATAAAAGACAGAAAGTGTGTGCATCAAAGAGAAAGAGGGAGAGAGAGAATGCATGAGGTGAAAAAAACAAACAAACAACCCTGTCACTATAAAGACCCATGTAATAAACACACACAAGCGTTACTGTCCTTCAGCCCTTTAGTCCTGAGTGTGTTTAAGAGAAAGAATCAGAAACGCAGACACGCTGTACACACAGTCAGCACTATATCAGCACAGTGAGTCAGAAAAACTTCCATCACACAGCTTCATCTCATCAGGACCAGAGCCAGGACCTCTGTGAGGCCAGTCTAATCAACGCCTCTAATCACAGCCACTAGCAGAACACAGCTGCACACCAATCCAGATGTTTAGGGCTGGGTGTTTATTTATTATTTAGATGTTTATTTATAAAAAGATAATGATGAGTATAGTTTTATTACAGCTGCATCACTAATGCACAACGATACAGCCTCTGGGGCACGCCCACAAAGAGTCATGTCAGTATGGGACACGCCCACAAAGAGTCATGTCAGTAGGGGCAC
>JAQMYM010000009.1:250558-261023 GCA_030014255.1 Parauchenoglanis ngamensis | reverse complement strand
TCATCTGCTAGCCGCGTGCGGTGTTTATCTACAACTTCTCAGGTAAAAAAAAGCACTCATTTAACCGAAATCGTGAGGATGAGATGAGGCGCGTGCTTAGCTACGAGCGTCACCTCTGTGGTGGAGAGCGTTAGCTTTGTGGCTAACGGGTGCTAAAAGAACAGCGATAGCTGCTTGGCGCTAACGTTTAACATTCATACATAGCAGTTTGCTAAATTTTTAAACTCTGATTAGCACACACTGACTGACTGGTACTTAGCTGTTAGCTGTAACGTCAAATGGCGTACATTAGCATGCTATGCTAGCTTGACATTTCCTCAGTTGCGGTTGTGGTGCAGATATGAAGGGTGAAAGCAGCAACCTTTATATCTGTTTTATATCTAAATAAACTTCAAACAGGGGATTACACCTCGCAGGAGTTAATACACCTACTTTACAGCTTAATTATAATTTAATAAAGTGCATTTTGGAGTCCATTGTAAGTACGTTTTGAAGAGCCTTGTTTAATTCTTATTAAAGTTGTTTTCTTATTAAACCTCCACAAATACGGAGTTTTGCTGGCACCTCTTACAAATTATCACTTTTGACCCCGGCTTTACACTAAGTTTGCGTTTTAAAAAAAAATCCATCTGCCCTTCCTTGTTTTAAGTTTTTTGTTGGCTCCTTATTACCATCACTGAAAGTAGTTTTAAAAAATACACACACAAATATTACACATTTCTCCATGTTTAAATGTATAATTTACTGCATTTGTTTATCAGGTCATGTTTCACAATCACCTTTGTTAACAGAATCAGTGTTAGAAGATCTGATCTCAGGTGGTGCAGAACAGGGATTAATCTGACTCTCTGGCTCTAAAGGTCAAAAGGTTAAAACCTAAAAATACTACACTGAGGTTTCTGTTTGTATCTCACTGAGATTAGATGGCGAGGAGTTGAAAACTGATGCAGGTTAATCTCTTCCAATGTAACTGTATGTCTGAATGATAGAGGTATTTTTTGTCCTTGTAGAATAATGCAAAGGTGGCGGTGTTGGGAGCGTCGGGTGGAATCGGGCAGCCGCTCTCCCTCCTGCTGAAGAACAGTCCTCTAGTGAGCGAGCTGACGCTGTACGATATCGCTCACACGCCCGGAGTCGCCGCCGACCTCAGTCACATCGAGACCAGAGCCAAAGTCACGGGTACGGAGATATGAAAATCAGAACTGTAACATCGACATTTATTCATTCCACATCAGCACTAAAGGTTCACTAAAGACTCCTGCTTAGTTTGTGAACTTTGGGGGGGTTTATTCAGAATTCAACACAAAAACTGATCTAATGTGTGTGGGGGGGGGGGTTTAAACTTATGTAAATGTCTCTGTCTGTGTGTGTAGGTTATATTGGACCTGATCAGCTGAGCGCAGCTTTAAAAGGATGTGAAGTGGTGGTTATTCCTGCTGGAGTTCCCCGTAAACCTGGTGTGTGTGTTTATAGTTTAAATTCTCCTAATTAATATTTGTGTATAGATATTTTCATTTAAATCAGGAAGTCAGCATAAGTATTGTGAAGCTAGACTTGTTTCCATGACGACCAGTTTTTTAAAATTACTATCTATAAAATAGCGTTTGAGTTGGTTATCTTGGAGAAACAAAAAGACTCCGCTTGCGAGTCTGGACTTGTTTTCAAGACAACCAACCCACCAAACTTTTGATTTTGTCATCATTTTAGCTGCGTTCGAAAACTATTTATTCCTGTTTCTTCTTTCTGCTTCTTTTTACAAAAAAAAAAATTCGTCTTCCTGTTGTGTAGTTTTGCGGGTTAATGAATAAAATGCTCTATACACCTGAATTTACACCACATTAATTTCTGAAGTAAGTTCTGCTCTGTTAATGCGTTGTGTGTGTTTTCTGTTCCACAGGCATGACGCGTGATGATCTGTTTAACACAAACGCCACCATCGTGGCCACTCTGGTTGACTCGTGTGCCCGTAACTGCCCCGAGGCCATGATCTGCATCATCGCTAATCCTGTGAGCAACCTTAATTGTTTTATTTATTTTCTGTGGCACTTAATCTTTCCTCTTGCCTACTGCTGTAATGAGAATGTTCTCCACAAGAGGGTGCAGGAAATACACTTACAGAACCAGCAAGTATTATCATTTGAAGGAAATAAATTTAAGGTAATGTAGAATTAAGGATGATCACACATGATTCAAAGGAAAAATAATTACTGGAGTGTGTGCATCAGGCAGACACGTGTGCTTGTTACTTATACACACACACACACACACACACACACACACACACACACCTACCTACCTACCTTCTGGAACACTTCTACACACAAATGTCACCACTTTGAGCACGTCTTGTAACTGTAGAGGCCAAAGGTAACTTGTATTAATCTCATGATGTCTGAATAGATTTAGTGTTAAAATATTTGTACAAATTTTTCTTTTCCTGAAATGCGTTTACATTTTGTGTGTATTTATTTATATATTCACGTTATTCGACAATCAGGAGAAGCCACACAGGTGCATTTTTAATGTAATCTATCATTCAGGGTAAGTGTAGTAATATGAAATAGTGTGTGTACTTGTTACAGTGGTGTTAAACAGAGGTGTGTTGTTTTTCAGGTGAACTCCACCATCCCCATCACTGCAGAGGTGTTGAAGAAATACGGTGTTTACAACCCTAACAGAGTGTTTGGCGTCACCACGCTGGACATCGTCAGAGCAAACACGTTCGTCGCTGAGCTCAAAGTCAGTCACGTGTTGAAGTGAAGACGAGCACTAAACACCGACCTGAACAACCTCTTTATTAATGAGCTCCTTTCTTACTTTCACAACCTGTAAAACACACACACACACAACAGCTTTTTATGTTTAGTACAGTCCTGTTCTCTGTCCTTTTATGCGTTAGGTGTAGTTTTTAAACCTGTGATCCTTTACCCGGCTGGATTTTATGATTATTTATGATTACTGTGTTGAAGATATTTTTGATGTTGCTGATCTGCGTGTCTGCAGGGTCTCGATCCGGCTCGCGTCAATGTGCCTGTTATTGGAGGTCACGCCGGAAAAACCATCATCCCTCTGATTTCACAGGTAATACAAAAACAACCCTAGCAACCACCTGCCCTGTAATAACAACCAAATAACACCCTAGCAACCAGCCGAGTTTCCTTAGCAACCACCAACTAACACTATAGCAACCACATGGGAGCCCATAATAGCCACCTAGCAGCCAAAATGGTAAGCATAGCAACAACCTGGCAGCAACCTAGCAATCAACAGGAATATGATCTCCACAATCTAGCAGCCAGCTGGCACAGTATAGTAACACCTTACCCTAGCAACAAACTTGAATGTTAGCAGCCACCTAACACCCTAGCAACCAGCTTCAATATGCTAGCAATGTAACATATTTGTTTTAATGCTTTAATCTAGCTTAACATTTAACACTAAACATACTTAACTGTTCATAGCAACCAAGTAGCAACACCCTAGCAACCAACTGGTTTAGCATAGCAACCACATGGGCTACCATAGCACCATTTTAACACATTATCTTTTAAACAAGTGTTTGTGTTTAAATGTTTAGCACTTCCATATTATAAATGTTTAGTCTTTTAAGCTTTACACGCTTAACAGTTAAATGTTTTAACATTTTAAAGTCAATGATGATGGAAACACTGAAATGTTTTACTCTTGTCATGTTTACTCAGTTGTCAAGCCAACATCAAAGTTGGTTCATGCACTTTAGCCTTCTAGTGTGATGCATGATTTTTAATGTGATTGTTGGCTTTTTTGAACCTACTTCCTGTGTAAGAAGACAAATTATTTAAAGCTTGTAATTTTTTTTTTTTTTTAAAGATTTTTAAAAAATATTTCCAGATAGTTTTCTGTAACATTACCTGTAGATGCACTCTCAGCTGTGTGTTTAATAAAGTAAAAGAGTGAACCTGCACGTGATGAGGCTCGTTGGTTGTGCCATGCTGACGGTGATTTCAGTGTGTACTTTAGATGAACAGATCAGTGTTGTGATTGTGCTGTGTAGTGCACTCCAAAGGTGGAGTTTCCCGCTGATCAGCTTTCAGCTCTGACGGAGAGGATTCAGGAGGCAGGAACGGAGGTGGTGAAGGCCAAAGCTGGAGCAGGTACACGTTCATTCATTTACTTCTTTCATTGTGATCTGTAGAGATACAGTGCTGAGGTGCATGTCTCCTATGCTAATGTTTATTTTGAAACAACGTTCTGCATTATCTTAAGACAAACAGGAAAACTTCAGTACGAGTTTGTTTTTATTTATTTATTTATTTATTTATTTATTTTATTTCAGTATGTTAGCATTTTTTTCCAACTAAGAGTGACATGTAAGCTACAGTGTTCGTGTTTGAGCTGAACTTTGTGTGTTTGATCCATCTAGAGTTTAAAGTAATTTTGACTGCTTTGCCATAGATCAAGTTTTGTTGTATTTATACCACCTTAAAGTATTTTTATCTTGCATCTTTTCTGTCTTTGTTTTCAGCAGAACCTCGGCCTTTAAAGCTTAATTTTTAACTTTTAGATACTGCATTGCTATAACAGAATAAATGAGGAAAACACCCTGAATAAAATGGGGTTTTGTTACTTCTAAAGTAAGAGGCACGCAACTAGTAAACAGCCTTGTATAATATTTAGAATGAGACCTTTCCTCATCTACTAAGGACACAGACATGTTCTAGATACCATGTGGAAGCTGAACTTCTGCTGTTTCATTTTTGTGAATTATCTACTTGTGTACGTGTGTTTCAGGTTCTGCCACTCTGTCGATGGCCTACGCTGGAGCTCGCTTCACTTTCTCTCTCCTTGATGCCATGAATGGGAAAGAGGGAGTGGTGGAGTGTGCGTTTGTGCGATCAGAGGAGACCGAGTGTAAATACTTCTCCACACCTCTGCTGCTCGGGGTAACACACACACACACACCCCATGATCCTCACTGAGCAGGTGTAAAGAGGGGAACGTAATTAAACTCCTCTTCTGTGTGTTTCAGAAAAATGGCATTGAGAAGAACCTGGGTGTGGGGAAGCTCTCTGCGTTCGAGGAGAAACTTGTGGCTGAAGCTCAGGCTGAACTCAAGGGTTCCATCAAGAAAGGAGAAGATTTTGTGGCCAACATGAAGCTGTGAGCGTCCAGCACAAACCTCCCTGCTCCAAACATCATTATTTATAAAAATCCAAATTTCTTCTGTAATCTTCATCCTGACTGAAAAGCTGAGACGACTCAAAACTCTCCATCGTCAATCAGTCTGCCTCACAAACTCCACGCACGTGTGTTTTGTTTTTTAACATTTGTGTCTCTGCGCAGACGCTTATCATGATGTGCTGTTTGAACGTGTCCATATTGACTCCGTCTAAATTAAAATACTCAGAGAAATAATGAATGACTGTACAGTGCAGTAAAACACACATCTCACTGCTTCACTGTAAGTGCAGTAACAAAAAAGTAATAAATGTTTTCTTAACATGGTGCGCTTCTGTTTATTTTTCACCAGCAGTAAGAACTGAACTGTGTTTATTTCTGTTTACTGAAATACTGCCTGATCTCAGATCAGAGTTCTAACCCACTGAGAGCACACTGATCGGTTGTGTCCTGCTTACAGTTACAGCCTAAAATTCTGGCCCCTCTGGACGTGAGTCGACTCCTCTCACCTTCCGGTGACGTGGGTCGCAACAACTGTGATTGGTCCGCTCGCTAGCCACGCCTACGGCCTGTGTGCAAGCGTGCCTTATTTATCATTGCCATGACAACTGCGCGAGCTGCGACGGCTTGCTGCACTCTCGTTTTCGTTCCTCCTGTTTAATGTAAGCTATAAAAGATAAATACCTTTTTATAGCCGAGAAATACATTATTTCAAGCCTGGTGTTTCTGTGCACATTAGTGTCTCTTTCCACGTCTCGCACGCCCACACACGTAGGCATATGTATGAATAAAATAAGTAGGCCTTACTGCTCTAACTGCATTTTTGTTGTTTTTGTAGCGGAAATGGTAGGCTATTATTATTTCTGTAGTTTACAAAGGTATTAAAAAGTCATGGAAGTTTTTCGGGTCACTCGTACCGAATACAGACAAGTTAAAACACCTCAGAGACGCTTTCAGTGAGAATTCACCTAGTTTATAATTAATCTCGCGAGGTTTCTCTTTCCTCAGTAAATTTGTTTCAAAACAGCATTTTGTCCGTGTTATAGTCTGTCCATATTATTGTGTATTATATTAACATGTTATCCATCCTTATTCTGTTCATTATTTCTACACTGCGTCGAATCTCTGCTTCTGTGCGTGACTGCAGTAAATCCTGGCGGTTTCATGCGGGCGGCAGCGCCTCCTAGTGGAGACGCACACCTTACGCACAAGTGTAAATGCTGCGCGACCGAAGCTTCAGAAGTATAAATCGGCCTTAATTCTTAACCTGAAGCATTAACATAGAACACTAATATATTTCAGGATCTCTTGATGCTGTTCAAGATTATTTTCAAAACAAATGGCTTCAGAAACTTGTAAAACGTGTAAAAAATAAACTTGTAAAAACAAAGAATTTAACCACGCCACAAGAAATTGGTCAGCCTGTCGTCACTGTGGAGTTCACATTAATTGCGGCACAAAAATCCCTAAAGCACGTGCTGGACATTGCATGCTGCGGTAAAACAGGTCTGAGAGATTTTAAACTGTTTCTTCGAAGATTTTTGCATTGCCATTTTTTCAACACGGTACTGGAGAGTGAAAAAGTCACGTGATTAGATTGGCCAGCTACAGTAAATTGTCCACAAGAGGGCGCTGATGCAGGACTGACACTCCGAATAGTTTGCGTCGTAACAGAATGTTTTATTATCAGCTGTGACACGCGGGTCGCGCGTCTGCGCACAGGTGACCGGAAGCCGACCAGTCACGTGGTGAGGTTCCGATGGGCTCGAGTAGGGATCTGGGCTAGCAATTAAGCTGCATTTCCGGCGTGTCTCGTGTCGGGTTTGCAGTGTAAACAGCGCCGGTTTGGACATGCCTGCTCTCCCGGAGGAGCGGGCACGCGTGCTGGCAGTGGTGCGCGCGCTGAAAGCGGTCGGTGTGCGCGTGAGGAACTGGAAGAGCTTCCTGCACGGAGAGACAATAACTGAGCAGGTAGAACAGAACTCAGTCCTCAGTCCTCACTACCACTTGTGTTTCTCCCCAAGGGTTTAATTTCCCCAAACAGACACACAGTGCAGGGAGGTTATTTTGGGACCAGCTGACTGTGTACAGTCTGCACGAGGCTGCAGTGAGTAAACACGGGAGATTGGATGGATGAGGAGGTGAACAGAAATGTCATATCACTTACAAATCTGAAGAGGAGACCTGGTGTATGTGTATGTGTGTGTGTGTGTGTGTGTGTGTGTGTGTGTGTTTAAAGGTGTGAATATGTTGGATGTTTCTAATGAAAATGGATCTTTCTGCTTGTTACAGGTCTAATACTGACAAACATTAAATACAAAACATGTGCATGAAGCAGATAGACAGCAAGTTCTCTATCGTGACTGACCTTTGACCTTTCCGTCGTAGGAGTCTCCGCAGCAGCTGTTTGCTTTTGGCCGAGATCTGCAGCTGCTCCCTCAGCACCATGTGGCCGAAGTGGCCGGCTCCGTGCCGCTGTACGATCAGTTCTTAATTTTTGCCGAAACGACGTCTGTCTCCTTTTTGGATTCTGACTGTTTTGTTTGCTTCCAGGTTCTTGGTGGAGGCGTGTGAGTATTTATCTCAGCACATGCACACTGAGGGGATTTTCAGGAAGACCGGTTCTCTCGGACGCATCCGAGCTCTGAGGGTGAAACACTGAGACACTCGGCACGCTTTCCTAAACTCTGACCAGACTTTCTCTCTACATTCTCTGAGTAGCGATAAGTTTAAACAGTTTGCACACACCTGAGTGAGGGAACAGATTTCATGAACTTGGGAACATTTCACGGGCGAGACTTGCAATGTTGATCCAGAGCGTAAATGAAAACCATCCAAGTGTCTTCTTCCCTCCTGTGGTCTCATAGACGGACCTGGAGAAGGGCGAGGGAATCTTCCTGCCTCCCCGTGAAGCTTTGCTGCAGCCGTGCGACGTGGCGTCAGTGCTGAAACAGTTCCTGCGTGAGCTTCCCAAGCCGCTGATCGCAGGAGAGCTGCAGGTTCCGCTGTGCCACGCCCAGACTCTGGAGGCGGGTGCGAGTGAGAGAGCCACGCTGCTACTCACGTCCCTGCTCCCTCCAGTCCACATTCACACCCTGCGTTACATCTGCAGCTTCCTCAGGCGCGTCGCACACAGGTACCATCCTGCAGTACGGGCATTTATTTATTCTAGTGATGGTGGATAACACTGTGTGTGTGTGTGTGTGTGTGTGTGTGTGTGTGTGTGTGTGTGCGCGCGCGCGCAGGTGTAATGAAAACAGGATGGAGGTGAGCAGCTTAGCGCTGGTCATGGCTCCTAACCTGCTGCAGTGTTCTCCTCAGACGTGTCGCCTCACCGTCCTCACAGAGAAACAGCTGGAGCAGCAAGCTGCGGCCATCAGAACCCTCATCTTACACGCCGAGCACATCGGTTAAACCTCCAGCTCATGATTAAATCTGCTGTTTACTCCACATGTTAATGTTTCTCTGTGTATAATTAAAGTGTTTTTTAAGGAGTCGTGCCCTCGTTTGTCCCGGACGCTCCGGGAGTGGTGGAGGCGAGCAATTCCACCCCACCACTAGAGGGCGCTTTATTGAACAAGCGAGCCAGACTCGGTGTGTACGGCAGCCTGTGCAGACAGAGGAGGAGAAGCGTCGGAGGTGACCTCTAGCGTCCGTTACAAATGCTGAAACGTTTAAAAATGCTAAAATATTTAAAATGAATGCTTTTGTTTAATGTTTGTGTTCCTTTTTAGAGATATTTGTGGATGCTTTTTCTAAACTGAAGCCCAGCAGGACACCCACCGGTCCCCCTCTGCCCTTAGACACCTCATCAGGTAAAACACCTCCGTCATCTGATACGCTCATCATCATCATCATCATCACCCTTCAGTGTTCAGATTTACAGCATCGCGTCAGTGTTTTGGCTTTTCCTGCTCGTATAAACTGCTTGTAGCTTCACCACTTAAAGCAGACTCCAGACACTGAACATGTCTAAATGTTTGACATTTACGGGACATTGTGTTGATTTGTTTGTTTTGTTAAAGTGCTGTTTTAATGGAAGTCTGAAGGACTACAGTAAGTTTGTCAGTAGACAGCTTGTGTCCAGATTAAACCCCAGCAGCAGGTTTGTAATAAACACCGGTGTTGGTTAAAATGTTAAACAGGACCTCCGCTGTCCAAAAGTCCCACGCCTCAGTCTCCAAACACGGTGAAGCGTAAAGCCTCGGAGGACGGCGTGCCTGAAGTGTGTGGCTCTGCCAGAAAGAGGTACAGAAATTACAGAACATCTTTACGTTACTCTGTCTTTTACCTTCCAGGCTTCATTTTCGTCAGATTTCTTGACACCGACGAGGGGATGTGTAATTCAGTCTGATGTCCTGTATTCTGCATTGTTGATGTTTATTTCCGTTCTGTGAGTCTGCAGGCGTTCGCTACACGACCTCAGAGCCGACGTGCGGTCCATCAGCAGCCAGTCTGCAGACGGTGAGCTCGTTTCAGCTACATCACAGAGGAATCCTAAATGTAATTTACAACATAATGTTTCTCAGATCCGGTTATCATGACAAAAAAATCCAGCTGTAGTTAGTTGTTGATGCGTATTAATATTAAACAGTAAGGATTCTATATTAACTCTATATTTATGCATTATTAAAGATTCGGTAAAGATGAGAACAGGAAGTTCTCATTTAAACATAATGATATTAGAAGCCTGAAACTTATAAACAATCCATTGTACATTAACATATTAGTCAGAATAAACATGTTTAAAGTGGCTTAAAGGGATCATTTACACGTTATTGACATTATTTACATTAAAGAGTTATTGAGGACCTCGTACAGTAACCTTGGGTTTGAGAACAGCGCTGGATTTTACTCTACAGCACCCTAGAACCTAACAAACGTTCTGGAGATTTTATTAAATATTAGATGATCTGAGACGTTGATTATGTCACACTCAGGATTAAACACCGAACCACACAGGTGTGATCTCAGCATCCTGTCTAACTGCATTATAAATCTGATTATAAAGTGTATAATGATCAGGCCGGATATAATCAGATTCCACAGGAGGTCCGAGTCCTCAGGAGGGGAAGAGCGATGACGAGTCACACCGCAGTGTTTCAGAGAAAAGGACACAAACACGAGCGCAGAGGAAGTCACATCGGTGAGATTGTGTGTGGGTGTGTATCTTTGTGGGTGTGTATCTTTGTGTGTGTGTGTCTCTGTGTGTGTCTCTCTGTGTGTCTCTCTGTGTGTGTGTGTCTCTCTGTGTGTGTGTGTCTCTCTCTGTGTGTGTGTGTGTGTGTCTGTCTGTGTGTGTGTGTTT
>JAQMYM010000009.1:215710-237065 GCA_030014255.1 Parauchenoglanis ngamensis | reverse complement strand
CACACACACACACACACACACACACACACACACACACACACACACACACACACACACACACACACACACAGTGAAAGGACAGCCGCCTCGAACTTGTGCCATCACTAGGAGGCAGAGACCAGCCAGAAACCTTGCCAGACTGGCTCCTGCCACCAGAGGGAGCCAGAGAGCACGTCTGTATTATAATCAGTCAGTTAGCATTTGTCTTGAGGCTTGCTATGTGCTCTTGAGTAAATCTCATCTGGTACTGCCTTATTAATGTTCTTGGGCACATCTTAGTAATTTCTCTGACTTCTATAACCATACACTATATGTGTTGTCTCACCATGAATCCCTAGAGGCATTTAAAGGGGTGGCTCACCCTTCCCAGAATCCTCTATGCTCAAAAATAAGGACTCGCTATTTTTGAGATGAAGAAAAACTTTGAGATTGGTTTTGAAGTGATCATTAACAGTGAATTTGCGGAAATTTTCATGTACAGAGAGCTAGCAGGTAGCGGTCACATGCTTTCAAAACAAAAGTAACTCATTGGATTCTGGGCAGGGTGAGCTGGCCCCTTTAAAAACACTCACACACACACACACACACACTTTAGTAGTACACACACTAATGCTCCATAATGCTGTATATATTGGATAAAGAGTTTTTATATTTGATAAAGGTACTGGACTTTTTAAAAAACTTCACTTTATAAACTCCTTTAATTGTGTGATGCGGTTATAGATGAAGTGTGTGTGTTCTCTGTAGCATCTCTGATTAGAGGGAACAGGGCGAACTGCGCACTCTTCTGTGACAATCTGGACTGGCTGGTCAGCAAACTGGACCGACTGGAGGCCTCTTCAGGTTAACCTGCTCTTACTCTTATATTATCCATGGTCAGGTCAGACAGTTTATGTGCACTGCCATGGCATCCACTTCTGTTTATTAATTCTCAAACACGACCCTGTTGCAGGCATCCTGGAGGTTCTGTACTGCATTCTCATCGAGAGCCCTGAGGTGTTAAACATTATCCAGGAGAACCACATCAAGTCCATCATCGCTCTGCTGGATAAACATGGACGCAATCACAAGGTATCATCACTCACCTCTCACCCCTCAGAGCTCACCTAACCTGCACCTAATGCAGTTCTCTCTGTTCTGTAGGTGCTGGACGTACTCTGCTCGCTGTGTGTGTGTAACGGGGTGGCTGTGAGGTCCAATCAGAATCTCATCACGGAGAATCTACTTCCACGTCGCGAACTTTTGCTCCAAACACAAATCATTAATTATGCCACAAGGTGATTATTTAGCAGGAACACCTGGACTGTTTCCCAACACTAAGAACATAAATAACAGAATCTTGTACTACGAAAGTATGTCATAGCCAAGTTATCTTGTAAGAGCACAGGGACATGTAGTGTATGTTTTAGGTTTATTGCTTAACGTGATGCAATTTCCTTCAATTTTCTCCACTTCTAAGTCACAGAAATAGTTAATGCGTCTTGCTGTTTCTTTTTGTTTTGCAGCATGAGGCCAAACATCTTCCTGGGGACCTGTGAGGGATCCACACAGTATAAGAAGTGGTATTATGAGCTGATCGTGGATCACGTGGAGCCGTATTTGACGCCTCAGGCAGGTCACCTGCGGGTGGGCTGGGCCCTGACTGAGGGTTACAGCCCGTACCCTGGTGGAGGAGAGGGCTGGGGCGGTAATGGTGTAGGAGATGACCTCTACTCCTATGGCTTTGATGGCCTCCATCTGTGGTCAGGTGAGGAACCTGTATAGAGTCTTAAAGACAAACAATAGGTTCTAAAATCTATTTTCTAGTTGCTTAACAAAGTGAATGTTAAGTTAAGGCTTAGACCTTTAATTGGCCAGGTGTATTGGTGAGTTAACCTTAATCCTTGTTCACTTAAATTTGATTTCTTCTGTAAAACATCAAACATGCTTTTCGTCCATGTTCCACTCTGTATTTTGTGTCTCTGTTTAGGGCGTGTTCCTCGACAGGTAGCGTCCCCCAATCAGCACATTCTGGCAGCAGAAGATGTAGTGAGCTGCTGTCTGGATCTGAGCGTGCCCAGTATCTCCTTCCGCATTAACGGGCATCCCGTTCAGGGCATGTTCGAGAACTTCAACCTGGACGGCCTCTTCTTCCCTGTTGTCAGCTTCTCCGCTGGAATCAAGTAAACCAGCTTTGCACCATCTAGCAGAACCTCTGCAACAGTTATTAGAACCTCAAAATGTCCTAACAGAACCTCAGCGTTTTCTAATGAAACTCCAGCATGATAGAATATCCTAATAAATGATCACCGTGTTTTTATAGAACCACATGTAGAGAGACGTATTAGAATGATTAATGATGAAACAGATGAGTGACCACATGGCCATTTCGTGTTGTTCACTCAGGGTCCGGTTCCTCCTGGGTGGACGTCATGGAGACTTTAAGTTTGTTCCGCCGCCGGGATACTCTCCGTGCTATGAGGCTGTGCTGCCCAAAGACAGACTTCGTATCGAGCCCATTAAGGAGTATAAAAACGACTTAAATAATGATGTGAGGAACCTGCTGGGCCCGACACAGTCCCTGTCCCACACCGCCTTCACTCCAAATCCGGTGGACACTGTGCAGGTACAGCTGATCTTACAGAGTCACGTCTAAACCTTTCAGTGCATTAACTGCACCTGTTTATAATTTAGCCAGCAGATATTTTTAAAATCATTGTCATCCTATGCATTAATTTTTTCCTTACTATATAATAAGGTTCTAAATTATGCTTTTAGTTGTTGTGGTCTTTTAAAGACATTAGCCTGACGGTCTTTATCAGTACGCTTGTTCATGCTTTAGCCAAACGGTTTTTTGCACACAGAAGCTACTGTACATCCGGTTCTCTTCATCTCTATTAAATTCTATTGGTTTACATTACTGAAGAATAATGGAATCATACTTGGTATTAATTTTTGATAACGACTTCAGCGTTATGAAAATACTATTTGTGTGCGTTGTATGTCATGGTTAATCTGTGTGTTTTTCTCGTTTGATTTCACACACAGATTGTTCTTCCTCCACATCTGGAACGGATCCGAGAAAAACTGGCGGAGAACAGCCACGAGCTCTGGGCCGTAACTCGCATTGAACAGGGCTGGACTTACGGACCTGTGAGAACGCACCCGCACTCCCCATGAACGATATACGACTTCATTAACACTCTTTCTACGTATTTATAAACTGCACATTCTAAACTGTTCAATGTGTTTTACTTTCAGAGGGTCTGTTTATTTTGTTCATTGTTATTATTATTATTATATTTAGCATTGTGATCAGATTGAAGGCTCGTATCGGTGAGCTCGTGTTTATTGATTTTCTTTTTCTTCAGTTCCGTGATGATAATAAAAAGCTGCATCCGTGTCTGGTGGACTTCCAGAGCCTTCCAGAACCAGAGAGGAACTACAACTTGGCAATGTCAGGGGAAACGCTCAAGTAAGTGAGAAGAGTGAGAGAGTGTGAGTGCGCGTTGTGTAAACGTGCATGTTTGATATCTAATAGATACGTGTTTGGGTGTGTAAAATTTGGTTCGGTTGTCTGTCTCTCCATAAGAACTCTTCTTGCACTGGGTTGCCATGTTGGAATGGGAGATGAGAAAGCGGAGGAAAATTTGAAAAGGATCAAACTGCCCAAGACGTCAGTGACAAACACCTGTTGTTGTTGTTGTTGTTGTGTTGTGTTTTTTTAAACACATTTTCTTTCTCAAAATCACCTCTGTAAGGATTCTGATTATTTGAGTTTAAAAGTGATTGTTGGTGTTTGTAAGAGAAAAATAAATAATTGAGACCCAAACAGAACTTCGAGGTTAATGTAATGTCTCCTGACCGTAGCTACACACAGTGCAACAGCTACAAACCGGCTCCTCTGGACCTGAACCATGTTAAACTGACCCCCAACCAGAACACACTGGTGGAGCGCCTCGCTGAGAATGGACACAACGTGTGGGCTCGAGACCGAGTGCGTCAGGGCTGGACTTACAGCATCGTACAGGTAAGACTCGCTCATCCTGTTCCAGGTTTGTTTCCTCTGCCTGAACCTGTCTGTTCATTTTTTACCTTTTTATGGGAAATTGTTACAGTTTGCTGTATTATTTACACTTATTATGAATTTCATTTTGCTTACATGGATATTAATAATAGCATAAAACTAATTAAAAGTTTAAACACTTACTAAATTGTTGTTGTGAGGAACTTATTAGCTTTTGATCTCTCTGTCATGTTGACGATGATATTCAGGACATTGTAAACAAGCGTAACCCCCGCCTCGTGCCATATAATCTCCTGGACGAGAAAACCAAGAAGACAAACAGAGACACGGTGTGCGCTGCAGTTCGAACCTCGATCGGTTACGGCTACAACATCGAGCCTCCAGACCAGGAGAGCAGTGAGTACAGTTAGAGTAGAACAGACACTGAAGCGTGCAGTGATGGGAGAAATGCTACAGAGAGTCGTGTCCGTGTCCACTCTGATCTGCAGTGTGTGACTCTCCTCAGGTGGTCATGTGAGTAACGGCACTGGGAATAAGATCCGCGTGTTCAGGGCTGAGAAATCGTACGCTGTGACTCAGGGAAAGTGGTACTTCGAGTTTGAGGCAGTGACCATAGGGGAGATGAGGGTCGGCTGGGCTAGACCAAACGTCCACGCCGATACAGAGCTTGGAGCAGACGACCTCGCCTATGTCTTTAACGGCTGCAAGGTATTCACACGCATTCTCTCGTAATATATTAATAAGCAATTATATGAAATCACATATGTCCTTTTGTTTTCTCCATCTGTGTGTCTGGTGTGCAGTGTCGCTGTTTACAGATATAGTAAAATGAATAAAGACGCATGCTTTGATGGAGCTAATTGTGTTTGTGTGCGTTCAGGCTCAGCGTTGGCATGTGGGCAGCGAGCCGTTCGGTCGTCAGTGGCAGCCGGGAGATGTCGTGGGCTGCATGATTGATCTCGCCGAGCAGAACATCATGTTCACGCTTAACGGAGAGATGCTGATCAGCGACTCTGGCTCTGAGATGGCTTTCAAAGACATCGAGATTGGAGAAGGTACAAGGATTTAAGACTGCACTTGCTGATTGGACTGTTTATATTTGACGTCAGGTAGAATCCAATTCAAACACTGAGCGGAAATCGAGCGTTGCCGCCGGACCATGGGACACGTTCTGTCATAAGAAAGCCGAACCTTTGCAGATCATTCAACAACTGATGTGTAAAATCTAGTACTGACAGAAAAGTAACCTCACACACTTTTTTTTAAACAATTAACATTTTTCTCTATCATTTTTCTCCGTGTTTGATCTCTGGGGAAGGATAGTGCTCTGTCAAATCCGTCATGATGTGTTTGTGTTGTTTCTGCAGGTTTCATCCCCGTCTGTAGTCTTGGCCTCTCTCAGGTGGGGCGGATCAACCTGGGCCAGAACGTCAGCAGCCTGCGCTATTTTACAATCTGCGGCCTGCAGGAAGGCTTCGAGCCCTTCGCCATCAACATGAAGAGAGACATCACCATGTGGTTCAGCAAAAGCCTGCCACAGTTCATTCCTGTTCCTGCTGACCACCCTCACATCGAGGTACAGAGGTCCAGCACCGGAAACACACTTCACCCTCAAAATGACATGGCTCTGACACTGAATACTAATGAAATATACGGAATATTTTTTTCTTCTGCTGTTCATGCGCAGGTTTCCCGTGTTGACGGCACAGTAGACAGCGCCCCCTGTCTCAAACTGACCCACAGGACATTCGGCTCCCAGAACGCCAACACGGACATGCTCTTCTTCAGACTGAGCATGCCCATCGAGTTCCACGAGTCGTTTAAGGTAGAGGCGGGGGCGACGCCGCTGACACGTGCCCTCACCATCCCCGAGGATGAGGCCCTGGAGGTCGACCCCAACTCAGAATATGAGCTGCTGAAGAAGAGCGCCACCCGCAGGGAGCAGGAGGATAAAGAAAAGGAACCGTCTGTTCCCAAAGAGCTGCCGGGCACCAAGGAGGCAGAGAACGAGAAAGATACCACCACAGAGAAGAGCAAAAAGAGAGGGTGAGTGTGGATTCATTCAGGAACATGGCAGAGACTCGCTTCAAACGCCACCAAACTTAAAAACTCCACGGAAACTTCACTTATTTATCGAATTTTAATATGACGTTATATCAAATTGCAGAAAACGAATTATAGTGCACTAAATGGGAGTCATGAGAGTTATGAGACACAAAAGTTATAAATAATGTATTTGTTAATAATAACAGTATTTGTATCTAACTGAAAACGGCATATAGGTTTTTATCATCCTGTCAGATCAAGTTTAGCTGTTAACGCTCCTGCCTGATTTACAGATTCTTCTCCAAAGCCAAGAAGGCTGCTTTTATCGCTCCTCCACCTGTCGTTCCTACTGTCCCTCGCCTGGTGGAGGACGTCGTTCCTGATGATCGAGACGATGTGGACATTATTTCCAACACGACTACAGTATGGCCAGCAGTTTCTCATATTTATTTCATTTAAAGGAGAGTTAAATCTTGTAGCAGCAGTACTGGCTGTGTCAGACAGATGCTTTTAAGAACATATTGGTTCCGTTGGTTATATCAGTCATCCCAAATTTTGTGTGCGTGTGTTTGTGTGTGTGTGTGTGTGTGTGTAGCATTACTATTCGGTGCGTATATTTGCGGGACAAGAGCCCAGTGGAGTGTGGGCAGGCTGGGTTACTCCTGATTATCATCAGTACGACCCTCATTTCGATATGAGTAAAGTGAGAAATGTCACAGTCACTGTGGGTGATGATAAAGGCAACATACACCACAGGTAGGATATCATCATCATCATCATCATCATCATCATCTAGCTCATCAGTATTCTATATTAATGGAGATGGTATCAAATGAAACATTGCTCATTACAGTCTGCATTTTGCACAGGGACCTGTGAACCTTTTGTCAGGTCAAATCTTAAATTTCTTTTCTGTTCCGCTAACCCATGATGCTTTGCTCCCTATGTAATCCCTGTGCTTAAGGCTTCTGCTCTTTTTTTCTGCTCAGCATGAAGCGTAGTAACTGTTACATGGTGTGGGGCGGAGAGTTTAGTGGCTCGCAACAAACGCGCATCACTCAGGAGGACTTTGTCATTGGCTGCCTCGTGGATCTGGACACAGGTCTCATGACCTTCATGGCCAATGGAAAAGAGGTGAACACGTTCTACCAGGTGAGCAAGTGTTACTATGACAACGCTTTTCCGCTCGTGTCTTCGTGGAATTTATTGAATGTTTAATAGCAAAGTAAGGACAGGTGCAGCACATCAGACTGATATCTGAGAAGTGCTATGTAGTAAACAGGTATATCTAATATTTACCTGGGGCTCAGGAGGGGCTCTGCACACCTGTGTTAACCGTGAGATGCTGTGTTTCAGGTGGAGCCCAACACCAAACTCTTCCCTGCTGTTTTCTGTTTGCCCTCCAGCCAGAACATGCTGCAGGTGGAGCTCGGCAAGCTCAAGGTCTGTCACACAAATATCTGCCTTTATATTAAAAACAAATGAAATTCTGAGTTTAGCGCTATGGGTAATGACAGAATTGTTTTAGACTGGTGTTAAATCTATTATGCAGTGCCCTTAGAGTCCAAACGTAGCTTAATTATGTCAAAGAACATACAATTTTCAGTTATTTATGGGAGGAACATGTAACCTAAAATTAAAAACCTGACATTTTTTTTCTATTCAGAATATCATGCCCATCTCGGCAGCCATGTTTCGGAGTGATCGGAAGAATCCGGTCCCACAGTGCCCTCCCCGCCTCGATGTCCAGATGCTGACCCCGGTGATCTGGAGCCGCATGCCAAACCGCTTCCTGGCCCCTGAGACAGGCCGCGTTAGCGAGAGACTTGGCTGGATGGTGCAGTGCGCACTGCCGCTCACCATGATGGCACTGCACATTCCTGAGGAGAGCAGGTACAGAACAGATTTTCATTTATTTAGGTGCTACAGCTAACACACTGCAGTGATGGTTGGTGCCTCTTAATGTTTGTAGGTGTATCGATATCCTGGAGCTTTCGGAGCGTATCGACCTGCTCAAGTTTCACTACCACACACTGAAGCTATATGGCTCGGTGTGTGCTCTGGGAAACAACCGTGTGGCCCACGCTCTCTGCAGCCACGTGGACGAGTCTCAGCTCTTCTACGCTATAGAGAACTCGTACCTGCCCGGCCCGATCCGCAGCGGCTACTATGACCTGCTCATCTCTATGCACCTGGAGTCAGCAAAGAGGAACCGCCTCATGACTAACCGGGAGTTTATCGTGCCCATGACGGACGAGACACGCTCTATCACTCTGAGGGCTCACACACTCCCTGCTGTGGGACGCTCCACCTGCCTCAGACCCACGCTGCAGTTCTCACACACTGGCTTTGTGGGCACCAATGCTGACCTGTACACACTCAGCCCCTTCATACCGCTGCAGGTACAAAGAGATCTGATTGGCTGTAATCACTCCATCACAGCGTGAAGTACAAAGACAACCGATTGATCTAAATAACCACATCCCTTATTTTTCTCTCTAGACTCTGAAAGACCATGCCCTGAGCATGCTAACGGAGGCGGTGCAGGATGGAGGCCAGGCCATGCGTGATCCTGTAGGGGGCAGCGTGGAGTTCCACTTTGTCCCTATCCTGAAGCTGATCAGCACACTGCTCATCATGGGTGTGTTTGAGGATGAGGACGTGAAACACATCCTCAAACTCATCGAGCCCACCGTGTTCCGGGAGGACAAAGGCGGTCAAGCGGAAGAGGACAAGAGCGGAGAAGGAGGAGAACAGCAGTTTGCTTCTAAAGAGGAAGGAGTGGAGGTGAAGGAAAAGGAGGAACAGGTGGCTGGGGGGGCTGTGGGCGAAGGAATGGGAGAGGAGGAGGAAGAGGAAGAGGAGCTGGAAGAGGAAGAAGAGGAGGAAGATCAGACAGAGCAGGAAGATGAGGAAGAGCACTCTGCACCTGAGAAAGCTGACCAAGGGAAAGCCGAGCATAGAGGGGCAGAGCCACAGGCAGAGCTGGAGGCTAGGCCTACAGTGTTGAGGGAGGAGCCTAAAGAGGAGGAGGAAGTTGGGGAGGGGCTACTGCATATGAAACTACCTGAGTCTGTGAAGTTGCAGGTATTTCTCTACATTAAAGATCGGTTTTCTTGTTAATTGGTAAAGCATTTTTTATTTACTTATTAACGCAGATGTGCAAGCGTTATAAAATAAACTCTCATTAGATGTCTGGTCCGATATTATTTTGATTACCAAATTATGAATGATTTTTCACTCTCCTTCCATTTCTTATTCCTATTACAATTGCAAACACCTCTAGGTCTAATTGGCTCTTACGCTTGTCACAATAACACTCACCTGTCAGATCAACACGTAGTCACAGTTTGCACTGAGAGATCAGATCATCCTGTTTTTATAACAGCAAACGTTATGGTGTATAACAGCCATGTCATGAATAATTAGTGTTTTCCTTCTCTCTTTCTCAGATGTGTACCCTGCTGCAGTATTTCTGCGACTGTGAGCTGCGTCACCGCGTCGAGGCCATTGTCGCATTCTCTGATAGGTTCGTCGCTCAGGTTCAGTCCAATCAGAGGCAGCGTTACAACGAGCTCATGCAGGCCTTCACCATGACAGCAGCAGAGACGGCTCGTAAGACCAGAGAGTTCCGTTCACCACCACAAGAACAGGTATGCACACACACACACACACACACACACACACACACACACACACACACACTTGTATACTGTGCATGAGTAGTTACGAACTCTAAACTGTGTGTCTTTGTTTGTAGATGAACATATTGGTAAATTTTAAGAATTGTCCAGATGAAGAGGATTCTCCTGTTCCTGAAGAAGTCCGAGGTGAACTTCAGGGGTTTCACAATGGCCTGCTGGCTCACTGCGGTCAGTCAGAACTCACTCTAACCTCGCTGTAGTGCTAAATAATGATCCATTCTCTACTCCACTGAGTAAGGATTTCTTTTTTAGAAACGCTTTCTTGCTCTTTCTTGTTCAGGCATTTATGTTGAGGAAGAAGAGGAGGAAGAGCACGTGGACACGTCTCTGCGTGGACGATTTTTCAGGTTACTCGCGAAAGTGAAGAGACTACGAAGGAGAAAGCAGGAGACAGAGATGGAGCCTGAGGAGCAGAAGAAACCCAGTGAGCACTGATTTTCAATGGATTGATTGTTGCTGTTATGACAGTGTTAATAACCATAATTTCATTTTATTTACTACTAACAGATTATAATTAAGACACTTTAACATTGAGTTGACTTTGTCTGTGTGTGTGTGTGTGTGTGTGTGTGTGTGTGTGTGTGTGTTTCAGGCACGTTGCAGGAACTGATCTCCCACACGATGATCCACTGGGCTCAGGAGTCGTTCATCCAGGACCCCGAGCTGGTGCGGCTCATGTTCAGCCTGCTGCACCGGCAGTACGACGCCCTGGGAGAGCTGATCCGCGCTCTGCCCAAAGCCTACACCATCAACGCCGTATCCATGCAGGACACCATGGAGCTGCTGGAGTGTCTGAGCCAGATCCGCTCGCTCCTCATCGTCCAGATGGGTCCTGAGGAGGAGAGGCTCATGATCCAGAGCATCGGGTCAGAACACACAAACACCAAATGGGTTTCTGCACATTATTACTCCTTATTCAACATGTATGAATTAAAAAGTTGAATGTGCGCAAACTGGTGAAACAAATAGCGATCAACAAAAAGATTATAAGTTTACTATGTGTTTATTATGTGAAATAATTTATAGGCTAAACAACAAGAAGTTACGGAATGTATTTCTTTTTATGTCAGGACACTTTGGATAAATTCTTTATTAATGTTGTAAGGGACACTCCATTGTTCCACCACACAAATACTATGAGGCATGTAACAATATTTTGTGCATCGATAAATCGTGATACAGGTTTATGACGATTCGAATCCACGGATGAAGAAAGGAACTGCGGTTCATCCCTTAGTTTTTTCTAGCTGTAATTGCATTAATTAGACTGCAGAGGGTGCAATAATGCACAATAGCAAGAAAACACTTGACGTCACCGTAGGCGGATGTAAAACAGCTCTAATGCTGCGAAAACGCGCAAATCAATAGATTCAACAAGAAATCTGAGTCTCTATTTACAGACTGCAAAAAAGAAAAGCAAATGGAGGGAGCTGTTTGTTGTTTAAGCCTTTTAAATTTGAAGAAAAAGCTTGTTATTAACTTTATTTAAAAAAAATTTTTTTAGTTAGTTAATTGGTTTAGTTAGGCTACTATATTTTATTCCATCCGTTACAAATGTTTGTAAATAATTATTGGTGGTTATTAATAAAATGAGCCAAAAGTGTATTTTTATAATTTAACAAAATTAATATTTAACTTGATGAAAAAGGAAAATAAATGTTGAATAACAATAATAACATTTTATTTAGTTTTCTTTAGAAAAGTAGTAGAAAAATTGAATCGTGAATCCAATATCATGAAATAAATCAAATCGTGAATTGGGTGAATCTTTACATGCCTAGTAGTGAATAAGTAAGTAGGAAAAAATGTAAGTAAATAAGTAGGTTTTCATCAGAGTAAATTTCTGGGATATTAATCAGTAGTGATACTAATATAAAGCTGATGTCATTGCAGTTATTTAAAATACCCCACACACTGTGGAGTGTCTGCTCCTGCTGCTAAATATTCTTTGCTATATAATATTCTGTATTTCTAGCTCCTGCTTGTACCATGTATAAGTCTAATGAATACACAGAAAACAGTTGCCAGTAGATTGGCTATGGAGTGCTGCTTCACAAATACTAGTATTAAAAAACAGGTTCTCTTTGGATACAAGGACATGACAAAGAAATGAAAGACTTATACCACTTATACCAAGGCACATTGCTTTACAAACAATAAAACGCCTTTAGGAACTGCACTTTGAGCCTACTTCACTCTTTCTTTCTTTTTTTTTCTTTTCTCTCTAACCGTTCTTTTCCATGTTTAAGTCTAGTTTGTGTCTTTTCTCCAGAAATATAATGAGTAACAGGGTGTTCTACCAGCATCCCAATCTGATGAGAGCACTGGGCATGCACGAGACTGTCATGGAGGTCATGGTCAACGTACTCGGGGGTGGAGACTCGAAGGTAAACCCAATTTGGGATCTAAAGTCAAACTGTCAGCTTTAAACAACAGTAAAGCAAAGATTGAAGAGCTGGTATTAAAGGGGTAAAACACAAATACTGGGCTAAAAACAATGTGCATGTCATAATATATTTTATTTTGCTCGTTTGTGCAGGAGATCCGTTTCCCACGCATGGTGACCAACTGCTGTCGTTTCCTGTGTTATTTCTGCCGAATCAGCCGTCAGAATCAACGCTCCATGTTCGATCACTTGAGTTACCTGCTGCAAAACAGCGGCATCGGCCTGGGTCAGTTACTCGCGCTCTACCGTACCGTATACTCTGTAAACATCATTTTTGACTTTTTACCAATGGAGTGATGATGCTGTTTTAGGGATGCGAGGCTCTACGCCTCTTGACGTCGCTGCAGCGTCCTGCATCGATAACAACGAGCTGGCGCTGGCTCTTCAGGAGCAGGACCTGGAGAAGGTGATCATCTCTGAGCACTACAGTTCAGTTTCTGTCACTTTAGTTCATAATGAGTCTGAAATCGTATTTGAGTATTATGTTTGCGCACCATTCATTTACTTTATGTTTTCTTATTCCAACTTATTTATCAGACATGTGAACTAAAATACATATTTTTCCGTACATGTATTTACACTCATCTTTTCTGCTATAGCATTCCTTCTCCTGCATATCTGAGTGTGATGTTGCTCTTGTGTAGGTGGTGAAGTATTTGGCCGGCTGTGGGCTGCAGAGTTGCCCCATGCTCTTGTCTAAAGGTTACCCTGATATCGGCTGGAACCCATGCGGTGGAGAAAAATACCTCGACTTCCTCCGATTCGCCGTATTTGTTAATGGTGTGTATAAATCATCATTATTGTGTGTTACTCTGCTGTGGGGAGATGCTCGGGGCCAGGCGCCAAGACGATACCAGAGTCTATAGAGGGAGAAATAAAAAAAAAAGCAAACAAATGCACAATCCTTCAAGTTCGTTAGTGTTAGAGGTGCAAAACTCAACGACTGGAACCTTAAAAGCAGTGAAAAGGCCGTATAAAATTCTGTAATAATACCAAGCTGTGTAGAGAAGGGAAGATCTTGGTATAGGTTCGGTCCACAAGTTCTATACTCTGTTTTATGCGTTAGGGCTGTATATTGGCAAGAATCTGGTGATACAACATATCACGATATAGAGTTTTTACATATATATATATATATTTACTTATTTTTTACTAGCATCATACCACTACTTTCTGTGTAATCTGAGCAAAGGAATTAACATTTGCTTATATCAGTAAAAAAATGAAATAAAAGTATGCTGCAGGAGCCGATCTAACTCGTTCAGATTCAGCCATCGGTGGTAACATTACTAGTCAGCTAGGCTTCCTAATGCTAACGTTAGCAGTGCTATCTTCTGTCTCAGTGTTAAGAGCCTCTCTCACGTCCAGTGGTAGAAGTTAGATTACAACACTGCCATCTAGCGGTCAAGGGTTTAAACACAACACAGAATGAGCCACTGTAGATATTGCGATATTGCAGTGCTCGGGTGCATCGATATTGTCTCACGCTCCTCACAAGTCCTACTACTCGTTATTGCCTACAAACTGCACCCTGCACAGTGCATTGTGGGGCATTATATGCATACTGGATAACCTTGTGTAACCTTTGTGTTTTCGTCTGTGCAGGAGAGAGTGTGGAGGAGAACGCTAACGTGGTGGTGCGTCTCCTGATCAGGCGGCCCGAGTGTTTTGGTCCTGCGCTCAGAGGAGAAGGAGGTAATGGCCTTTTGGCTGCCATCGAGGAAGCTATTAAGATCTCTGAGGATATAGCCAGAGATGGACCCACTGTCAAAAAGGACAGACGCTTCCCTATGTACGCATCTTTTTCATTCTTTATTTAACTCTGTCTGTTATCTGTGTCACTTACAAACAGACCTGCTGTATATTCACTGCATTTAAACTTCAGTGACAGTTATTCATTTCCTAAAACGCAGACACACTGCACACACATGCGCCGTTAACGTGAATGGTAGTGTTGAGTGTTTAAAGTTGGTCTCTTTTTATCAGGTTTGGAGGAGAAGAGCAACACGAGGAGAACAGAGTTCATCTGGGAAATGCTATCATGTCCTTCTACGCTGCTCTCATCGACCTGCTGGGACGCTGCGCTCCTGAAATGCACGCAAGTGTCTGCTTTATGGCTTATTTAATCTGCTTTTGCTCAGCTTCTGATGATAACTTGATGATATTTAACCAGCAGTTGAGTAAAAGTTTAAGGACACTGCAGTGGTTAATAAATTGCATGAAAAGTAAGCTTTTAATTCATATTTAAAACAATTTAATATGGGCTGATGCATGTTTTGGCTTCATCTGATTTTGGAAGATTTAACATTTAAATTGGAGCCTATGATAAACTGATCAAATTAAATCAATAAACACAGATTTGTTGCTTCGTGACGTTTTTGTTTAAATAATTGAGTTTTTTTGGTAACTTGTTGTTTGGTAGCAAGTGAAAGTCATCACCAAATGAAACTGTGCTTCTGCTTCACAATATCACACAAAGCAGCACGTTTTAGATGTTTAGTCCTGCTTCGGAACTTAATCACCCCAAAATATGTTTAAATGATGACTGATTGATGTTTGTTGTGCATGAGCAGCTGATCCAGGCAGGGAAAGGGGAAGCTCTGAGGATCAGGGCTATTCTCAGGTCTCTGGTTCCCATTGAGGATCTCGTAGGTGTTATAAGTCTTCCACAGCAGATACCTGCGTTTGGAAAAGGTGAGGAGGGTATTTGTAAAAAAGAAAAGAAAAAAAGAGGAGTCTTTTACATCTAATAATTGTAATATTGTAGTTTGTGTTTTGGTTATATTAAGCAGAACACACAGTGAAGTGTGTATAATTGTCTCATTCCAGATAACAGCATTATTGAGCCAAAGATGTCGGCCAGTTTTGTCCCGGATCACAAGGCCCCCATGGTGCTGTTCCTGGACCGAGTGTATGGCATCGATAATCAGGATTTCCTCCTGCACGTGCTCGAAGTCGGATTCCTGCCTGATATGCGAGCAGCAGCTTCTCTGGACACGGTGTGTATCTCCGAGCATCACCTTTTCTCTTAATCTGTCTTTTTCTCTTGTTGTGCTGTTTTTTGTTGAGGGTGTTCGCTTGTCTCCCAGGCTGCGTTCAGTACCACGGAGATGGCTCTGGCTCTGAATCGCTACCTCTGCTCAGCCGTTCTCCCTCTGATCACTAAATGCGCTCCTCTGTTCGCTGGCACCGATCACCGCGCCATCATGATCGACTCCATGCTGCACACCATCTACAGGCTCTCGCGAGGACGCTCGCTCACTAAAGCTCAGCGAGACGTCATCGAGGAGTGCCTCATGTCTCTGTGCAAGTCAGTCTACATTTTAGACCAAACACATTCAGAGTGGGTTCTGAAAGTCTGAGAATAACTGTTTAAAGGAAGGATTAAGACGCCTACACTCAAGTGTCACTCAGTTCCTCAGCTGTTTAAAAAAATTACTTCATGTTCATTTAGACCAGTTAGAAATGCTCAGCAACATCTTTTCTGAAGAAAATGACATCTTGAGGTTCTTGGTAGACTCTTTGATTCTGACGGACTTGGAAGAGGATGATGTTGATGTTGCTGTTGATTTATCAGAACAGCAGCTTTGGCTGGATGGGAGTTAAATAATTAAGACTGCTTATTTAGATGTTTATGCTGTGTAAGTGGATAATGAACAAATTGTGACAGGAATGGAAACCTTAAGATGGCAGTACAGCAGCTCGGTGGAACATAGAGCTTTTTTGCTCTTTTTGTTTGATTGTTTCATTATTTGGGTGATGTGTGACTTTTTTTCCTCTCTCAGGTATTTGCGGCCTTCGATGCTTCAGCACCTTCTGAGAAGGCTTGTTTTTGATGTGCCGATTCTCAACGCATATGCCAAAATGCCCCTGAAGGTCCGATTCTGCTCCCCACACTCAGCTGGGTTTCAGTAGTTAATTTAGCCGTTAGTGATTCAGTAGTTAACGTAGCCTGCATTTCAGAAAGCATAAAAAGACACACAACATGGCAGTCATGTCAAGAAAAACAGCACTTTATAAATATATGAGCTATAGCTGTACAGGAAATGCAATATAATTAACTAACTAATTTTTCTCAGCCGGGCTAAAGATTAACACAGGACAGTGAATAAACAAGTGTGACGTTGTGTAGCAGAGACTTTCCCCTGCTGTGTTGCAGTTGCTGACTAATCATTACGAACGCTGCTGGAAGTATTACTGCCTGCCCAACGGCTGGGCCAACTTTGGGGTGTCCTCCGAGGAAGAGCTACACCTGACACGCAAACTCTTCTGGGGGATCTTTGAATCTCTGGCACACAAGGTGAGAAACACACACACACACACATGTTATTACACATAGGCTCAGATCAGACAAGCAAACAAATATTCATGAGTGGTAAGAATCGTAACATCATACCCTGCAAAAAATGACATCTCAGTATATCTTCAATAAAATAAAATGCATCCAGTACTTTCTATTATAAGTTTATGATCAACTAAGTATATGAGTTTTATAAGTTTTCCTAGATATTTTACTAATTTTAATATTCAGTTTTGCTTATTCTGTCTTATATTCTATAATTTAGTTTCTTTCTAGACATACATGCTTAAAATTTGCTAAATTATCTTCCAGAAGAACAAGATTTGTTTCCATCTTGAAATTGGGGGAAAAAAAGTCTAGAAATTTTAGTTTAATAATCTTGGAATTGGTTTCTTTTAATCTTATTAAGATACGTTAGATACATTTTGCTATATTCAAGGTAAAATTTTTTGCTAAGATGTCCTGTTTTGCAGTGTAATAAAAACAATCATTGATAAATCGGACATTGTAATCCTACTGCCACGCATTAAATATATAATAGCGCTAATGTATGATATCAGATATTAAAAAATTGATAAAAACCCTAATATAGATTTTTTTTCTCCCTACAGAAATTCGATGCAGAATTGTTTAAAATCGCAATGCCCTGCATCTGTGCCATAGCCGGTGCCATTCCTCCTGATTACGTAGATGCCAGTTACTCTTCCAAAACGGATAAAAAAGCATCTGTCGACGCAGAGGGCAACTTCGATCCCAAACCGGTGGACACGACCAAGTACGACATGCTGAGTGATGCAGTTTGAGTGATTCATTTGATCAAAATGGCACATTACGGGTTTATTATGAACTTAATGTCCTTTGGGTGTTGATATCATTTTGTTTTTGTGGCTCTTTTACCTAGTACCATAATTCCTGAGAAGCTGGATGGATTTATCAACAGATATGCGGAGTACACCCATGATAAATGGGCTTTTGAGAAGGTAGAGTCGAAATGTATTTCACCAAATAGATGTAAAATGTGTGTGTAGTGGTTTGCAGGGTGCAGTGCTGTGTAATAGTGATAAAAATAATAATAAAAATATACCTAATAATAAAAAAAAGAAAGTTATATTGTAGAGGGTTTTAAATGTTTAGTTGCAGTGATGAAACTTCTGAAGGCTCAGAGTGATCAGTTTTCCCTTTATTCAGTAGCTCAGCTCTCACACTGTGCTGGTATTCGGTGTTTAATAACCTCTTTCTTTAAGCTTTTCTTTAAGAGACCTGTAACACTGTGTAGAAATATCGTACTGGGAATTCGTCATATTGTTGTGGTGCTAGTCTCAGATTATTTCCTGTGCTTTATGCCTCTGCAGATCCAGAACAACTGGACGTTTGGTGAAGTGCTGGATGAAAATGCCAAGACTCATCCCATGCTCAGACCGTACAAAACATTCTCTGAGAAGGTATGAGAGGGTTTTTTAATTATTCTGCAGCAGATGTTTCATTGTCTTTTCCTACACATGCATTTGCATGGTTTGCTGTGCAGGATAAAGAAATTTATCGCTGGCCCATTAAAGAGTCCATAAAGGCCATGATAGCCTGGGAGTGGACGCTCGACAAAGCCCGAGATGGAGACGAAGACAGGGGAGAGAAGAAAGCGGCACGGAAAATCTCTCAGACCGCACAGGTACGAGCGAGAGAGACAAGAAGATTAAAGATGATGTTCGAGATGATATTTGTGTTTTTCAGTAATAAAATGTAATCCATGGGCTCCATTACCTGATCCCTACAGTACAGGAATTCATTACTGACACAGAGACAGGTCCAGCAGTTAACTCTGTAGGGAATGTTTAATGTTTATAAAGTGAAAGTTTTCATTTTTTGTGCATGTTGTTAGTTTTTCATCATAGCAGACAGTCCAGACTCTCTCTCTCGCTCTCTCGCTCTCTCCCTCTCTCTCTCTCCCGTCTGTGATTGAAGATTCTTGCGTTTTTGCTTTCTAGGCAACATATGACCCGAGCCACGGCTACAACCCTCAGCCTATTAACATATCCGGCATGACTCTGTCCAGAGAGCTGCAGGTAAGCTGATGTGTTTATATTGCACTCTCGGAGTAAAAATAATTAATAAACTTTTTATTGCGGCGTAAATGCTCATCAGTGTTTTGGTGCCAAGCCAATGTCAGGCAGGTGTTTGTGACCTTTAGGTACAGTAATATAACTGGTATGGGATTACCACATCCCACACACTATACATTAAAGAATTCTGTAGGCCACTCGGGGTATATTTATCTTTCTGACAGTGAAATCACAGATTTGTTTGTAAGTTTTTGGTCCTCCAGGTTGTTTTAAATTGTGTAGCATGGAAACAAACAGACAAGGTGACTGGAATTGTGTTAAGCATGCATATACACCACTTCTGTTGTTTTTGTCTTCAGTCCATGGCAGAGCAGCTGGCTGAGAATTACCACAACACCTGGGGACGCAAGAAGAAGATGGAGCTGCAGGCGAAGGGTTTGTGTTTCTCTCCTAATACAGGATAAACTGAACCCGTAGGTGAGATGTCTGCTCTTACCCCAGTGCTTTATCAGTCGCTGTGGCCGTTACCTTCAGCAGTAATTGTGTATAAACTGTACAGAGTTGCACAGACAGAAAGTGTTAAAAACAGAGTAGCAGAGAGGCACAGTGATGCAGTAACTCCATGCGATATCATTAGTGGAGCCTGACGGATCTACAGCATGTCTGATCAGGTAACGCTCGTTCACGTTGCTGTCTCCAGGTGGCGGGACACACCCTCTGCTCGTTCCCTACGACACGCTAACGGCCAAAGAGAAAGCTCGAGACCGTGAGAAGGCCCACGAGCTGCTGAGATTCCTGCAGCTGAACGGATACGCGGTGACCAGGTAAAGCATAAGAGGAATAAAAAACACCACTGAGGACCGTGTCCTGAAACCCATACAGTGGTACGGTGCGGTTACTGAGCCATGATGGTTTGTTGTACATGAAAAGAGGAAGCTTTGACACTTTGTGGTTAAATATGGGTAAAAACGATCAGCATTAAAAACAGAGGATTGTGTTACTGTCAGTGAACATGACCTGAAGAGACCCAGGGTCGACTAGATGAAATGGGAATAAAAAAAATAGAAAACCAAAAATCAGATAGGCATGTACAAATATATCGTGCAGTACAAATTTATGGCGATTCAAATCGAGGAAATAAAAAATGTATTATGATTATTATCATGCTTTGTAATCTTAATTCTTCTGAGCTGTAATTGCTTTGTTTAGACAGCAGAGGGTGCAATAACACACAAGGCAGTGCATTTACAAATTGTTGTTGGTTATTAAAAAAATATAACCCAAGGGTCTTTTTTTTTTTTTTTTTAACAAAATGAGTGCTTAAGATGATGAAAGGAAAATAAATGTTGCATTTTTTTTTTTTGGCAATAAAAATGTCATTTAATTTTTTTTTTCAAAAATATCGTATAAGGAATCGCATGCCTGCTTATAGACTCAGAAGAGGTGGAGATAATGAAAGTCTGAAACTGAAAGATATTGTGCGTGTCTGTGTGTGTGTCTGTGTGTGTCTGTGCGTGTGTCTGTGCGTGTGTCTGTGTGTCTGTGTGTCTGTGTGTGTCTGTGTGTGTGTGTGTGTCTGTGCGTGTGTGTGTCTGTGTGTGTGTCTGTGTGTGTGTCTGTGCTTAACCCTGCAGAGGGTTGAAGGACATGGAGAGCGACATTTCCTCCATAGAGAAGCGCTTTGCTTACGGCTTTTTACAGAAACTGCTGAAGTGGATGGACATCGCTCAGGAGTTCATCGCTCATCTCGGTACACACTGCTTTACCAGTTTTACTTATCAGGTTCAAATCCAGTCTGAGAAACATGTGCTCAAACTAAAATCTGAATATCCTGTTGAATTTCTTCCTTTCTACAGTTGTCATTAAGTACGCTTGTATATGCTACATGTGTCTACTGCGTTCTCAATCAGTTTTGGTTAACTGATTCATCATTAGCCCATAGTGTGTTTGAGAATTGGGGTGCAGTATTAATTACCAAATCATATGTTTATTTTGGGGTGACTTGCTGAAAATGTTGTGTTTGTGTGTGTGTGTGTGTGTGTGTGTGTGCAGAGGCGGTGGTCAGCAGTGGTCGTGTGGAAAAATCACCTCATGAACAGGAGATCAAGTTCTTCGCTAAGGTTAAGCTTGTTTAAAGAACGTTTCAAAATCTCTGAATAATAAAATCTCTGCATAATAAGTATATTTATCTGCAACCTTGTTCATGAATGGAAACATCTCTGTCCTCTTCAGATCCTCTTGCCGTTGATAAATCAGTACTTTAAAAACCACTGCCTCTATTTCCTGTCCACTCCCGCTAAGATCCTGGGCAGCGGCGGCCACGCCTCCAATAAGGAGAAGGAGATGATCGCCAGGTAGAGTCTTTATTTAAAAAGAAAACACGCGTCTGTGAAGGAAATAATGTCACTGTTGGCTTTTTTTATTCTTCTTTTAATTTTTTTCAGTGTTTCTTGTTTGAATATTTTCCTCTGCTGTGTTTTTATTCTGTTTTTCTTTTTCCTCTGTTCATTCTTTCCCGCTCTTCTGCCTTTTAACTGCCTTTGGCTCTGCAGTATATTCTGTAAGATGTCGGCTCTGGTGAGACACAGAGTCTTTCTTTTTGGTAAGATGCCTGCACAGATCCTCCTCTCCTTTCCTCTCTCCTCTCTCCTCCTCTCCTCTCTTCTCCTCTCCTTCTCTCCTCCCCTCTCCTCCTCTCCACCTCTCCTTCTCCTCTCTCCTCCTCTCCTCCTCTTTCCTCTCCTCCCCCCTCTCCTCCCCTCTCCACCTCTCCTTCTCCTCTCTCCTTCTCTCCTC
>JAQMYM010000009.1:173754-191845 GCA_030014255.1 Parauchenoglanis ngamensis | reverse complement strand
CAGTTGACCTAATCTGCATGTCTTTGGACTGTGGGAGGAAACCGGAGCACCCGGAGGAAACCCACGCATGCACGGGAGAACATGCAAACTCCACACAGAAAGGCACCCTGGCTGACCCGGGGATCGAACCCAGGACCTTCCTGCTGTGAGGCAACAGTGCTAACCACTGCACCACCGTGCTGCCCTCCAATTAACTAAAACATTATTATTATTTTAGAATTAATAATTCTATTTAATATTTGATTACTTTTATATCATTTTATTTATTATAATTCAACAAATCAAAATGTAGAATTAATTCAATGATAAAATCACACATTACCATTGCATGATATTGAGGTAGTAACAACCGCAGCATGATATAAAAAATAAAATTTAAAAGAAGTAATGCTAATTACAACTAGGACTACACATGTAGCAATATTTAAGCAATATTGCACGAGCAAAAGCGGTTACACTGTATATCGGCACAGGTGTAATTTGCCACAGGCCAAAATCTAATCACAGCCATGCTGATATGCAGTATAACTGCAATTTTGTGAGTTTGATATTACTTTTATACAACACTTCTATAAATAAGAAATTAATATCCAGTAGCTGACATTTCAGACACAATATGGCCAGATGTTTTATTTAGTTAGTGGAAATAGATCCTGAAGAAGCTACATTCCCTTTATAACACGTCAGCTAGAGGTAGCTCGCTTACATTCATTTGTACATTTCCATTAAAGGTGCGTCTGGTGAAATTGATGTCTTTCTTTCCTTTTCATCTTCAGCTGATGAGCTTTCATGTTAGGAATTGTGGAATTGGAAGTGGAATTGTATGTGGTGAACACAGACGAGCGGAGTGATACACACGATGAAACGTCCCTGGGCTGTTATAGGAAATATCAGCGCTCTTGGAACGCCGCTTGACTAATCAAATTAGTGGACGGGAACTAACTGTTATATAAACAGCCAAGGTCCTTTTAGAATGATTAAAATTCATACCATCTTCTCAATCATACACCATCATAATTATCTTTTTCTTTTTTTTTTAATTGTCTCTTGCTTTTTGGTCCCATTGTGTTACATTTTACAGCAAAGAATAAAAACAATTTCCTTTGTCAATTCTCATCTTCTATCCTTTTTTTCCAGTTTAAAGGTAAGTTTTGTGTTTAAAAGAGGAACACTATTAACACTAGACATTACTGAAAACCCTGTCCTGGAAACTTCTATTAGAAAAAAAAAATTGCCAAGCTTGAGTTGAACTACATGCAGGTGATTTTAGAAATCTGAATGTGGCGATCTGAAAATCCACTTAAACAGCTGCATAACCCAATTCTGAATATGAACAACTTTCCTCATGTAAATATTGATGTAACTTTTTAAATGACCTAAATTTGTTCTTTCTTTCTTTCTTTCTTTCTTTCTTTCTTTTTTTCTTTCGCAGTACCACTCTATCCTATAAACTCTTATAAACTGTGTTTCCTTGTTTCCATCAAGTTGATCTTGTGAAGGTTTTTGGCTAAAATTCTGTGTGCCTAATAAAATCGGCAGTTTAAGAGAACTTTATAGTGTTTGGTGTTCTCTCTCTGCACTTCTGCTCAAATAAAACCACAGGGAAGTGAATAAATGATGCCTTTAATTAAGATCTGACATGAAAAACAAACGCAGCACAAAGAGCTTCTGTCTCTGAAGGACACACATAGGTGAGTGTAACAATAACTATTTCCCCTTTGTAGGCTCCCTCAGTAGGGTCCCTGTTTAAAGAAATGCAGCACTGTAATTATTAATAAAAATCTAGACTGGCGTGTGGAATGTAAATAATCAGCTAGAGGAGAACCTGGCTCCGTCCACAGCTCAGCGTGAGGAATTGTTCTAATTACACACAGAACGAGAGAATATGGCTGTGTTCCAATTCTACTATGCGTCAGTTCCAAACCACACACTTCAGCACTACGCAATCTGTACCTGACCACACTACTCACACACCTGTTAGCTAGCTAGTGAAGTATTTAGAGCATTAGTAGGTACTGTTCTAGTTACCATGACAACTGAAGTCTTGACTATGTCCCAAGTGCACCCATGTGGCATAGGGTACTGCAGGTGTTCATTCACTTTCTACTTTCTTTTTTCTTTTTCCGTGAATTTTTTTTTAACTTGCAAATCTTATTCTCCCCCCCCCCCCCACCTTGCATTCTTTCTTTCTTTCTTTCTTTCTTTCTTTCTTTCTTTCTTTCTTTTTGCTTCATTAATTCAGTTGATTGAAACTCGTTTCTCTCTAGGTTGTACAGCAGGTGTGTGTGTGTGTGTGTGTGTGTGTGTGTGTGTGTGTGTGTGTGTGTGTGTGTGTGAAATAAAAGAAGGCCACCCCCCCTCCCCCTCGGGACAGGATGTAATTATGGTTGGAGATGAAACTCCGCCCACTAATCACACATCACCGATGTTGAACCAGAAACCTGCACTGGAAAAAAGGGCAAGTTTCAGGGGAACACAGAACCTTCATGCACACACACACACACCCACACATGCTCATGGTTCTCAAGGGGTTACAGGAAATAAAGGTCAAAAGGTCAGAGATATTATAGAGAACCTGTTTATGCTAGGTTACAGTGTAGTCCACTGTAGTGCATTGTGGAAATTCAGGAGAAGATGGTAAGGTAGAGTGTACAGTGCTTGTGGACATATTTGACCTGGATTGTGTGTGTGTGTGTGTGTGTGTGTGTGTGTGTGTAATACACTGTGAGTGAACATTATATATAATAAACACAGTGAGCCCAGTTTATATTACACCCTTATGCCAAAAAGGCTAAAGATCATGAATATGAAATTGTTTTGGCCTCTTTACTTTTTATCTTTACTTTCTGCTCCTCTTCCTAGTTCTTTCTTTCTTTTGTTCTTAAACATGTTCTCTCTGTACACTTTAGTCCTGAATGCTGATCAGCTTCTGATTCCACTTCTTGTCCTTCTTTTTGTCTTTCCTACTCTTAGTGTGATTAAAGGTCAAAGGTCATGAGAGAATGACTGCATGACCTTTCTCTCTTCATGAATGTTTAAATTCTGAGTTCATTAATCCCAAGTGCTGAGGGGAAAAAATACTATTTTCTCTATTGGTGGTTTTTTTTTTGAGTTTCATCTTTCTTGTTGAGTTTTATTTTATTCTTGTTATGTAAATTCTGGACATTTTCCCTTTGTCTATTTTCTGTGTGAATCATGAAAACCTTCAACCTTTACATCTGTTACTAATCACCACAATTGTCTATTAACCTTCTCTCTCTCTCTCTCTCTCTCTCTCCCTCTCTCTCTCTCTGTCTGTCTCTCTCTCTCTCTCTCTCTCTCTCTCGCTCTCTCTCTGTCTCTCTGTCTCTCTCTCTCTCTCTCTCTCTCTCTCTCTCGCTCTCTCTCTCGCTCTCTCTCTTGCTCTTTCTCTCACTCTCTCTCTCTCACGCGCTCTCGCTCTCCCTCTCGCTCTCTCTCTCGCTCTCTTGCTCTCACTCTCGCTCTCGCTCTTTCTCTCACTCTCTCTCTCTCGCGCGCTCTCGCACTCTCTCTCGCTCCCCCCCTCAGGGTCCATGTACAGGTAATCAGCAGTCTTTGGCTCACAGCAGGCTTTGGGATGCCGTTGTTGGGTTCCTTCACGTTTTTGCCCACATGATGATGAAGCTGGCTCAGGTGACTTTTTAATTACTCTGTCCTTTAATTGACACATCTCTTAACCTTCACCTGACTTAATCTTTCAGCACATTTAATAACAATCTGCTTTTTATTAGTCAGGAGTTATTAGTCAGAGCATTATGCACAGCTCACAGAAGTTTAAACATGTGTTATCTTTTGGAGCCTGCTGTGTGTTTCTTTGGTATTAATAATGTTTTTCTTACAGTTATTAACTTCCCCCTGTGCTGTGTTTCAGGACTCGAGTCAGATCGGTCTGCTGAAAGAGCTTCTGGACCTGCAGAAGGACATGGTGGTCATGCTGCTCTCTCTACTAGAGGGTTCGCATAAGCACTTTAAATTTACCACTGACTCAGATTTTATTCATTTCTGTATGACTTTCAGGAGCCTGTAGAAGTGTGCAGAACCTTCTTTCTGCCTGAGAAATAAACATTTCTTTTACTAAATTTGAAATGGACATGAATGGATCTGAGCTATTAGCTTAAGTGCTGCTCTTTTTATATCTGTTAAATTCTTCTCTGATTGTTTTTCTTCAGGTAATATAGTAAACGGCACGATTGCTCGTCAGATGGTGGACATGCTGGTCGAGTCTTCCAGTAACGTTGAGATGATCCTCAAGTTCTTCGACATGTTCCTCAAACTGAAAGACATTGTCGCTTCTGGCGCTTTTCGTGATTATGTAACCGACCCCAGAGGATTGATCTCCAAAAAGGACTTCCAGAAAGCCATGGACAGTCAGAAGCAGTACACGCCCTCAGAGATCCAGTTCCTCCTGTCCTGCTCCGAAGCGGACGAGAACGAGATGATTAATTACGAGGAATTCGCCAGCCGATTCCAGGAGCCGGCCAAGGACATCGGCTTCAACATTGCCGTGCTCCTGACCAACCTTTCCGAGCACGTGCCACATGATACCAGGCTCCAGAACTTCCTGGGACAAGCTGAGAGCGTCCTGAACTACTTCAGACCATTTTTGGGCCGGATCGAGATCATGGGCGCGAGCAGGAAGATTGAGAGGATCTATTTCGAGATCAGCGAGGTCAACCGAAAGCAGTGGGAGATGCCTCAGGTCCGAGAGTCCAAACGGCAGTTTATTTTTGACGTCGTCAACGAAGGTGGAGAATCGGAGAAGATGGAGCTTTTCGTGAATTTCTGCGAGGACACCATTTTTGAGATGAACATCGCCTCACAGATCTCAGAGAAGGAAGAAGAAGAGAAAGAAGAAGATGACGAAGAAGTAGACGAAGGAAATGAGGCAGGGGGAGGTGGAGCTGATGATGAAGATGGCGAAAAAAACAGCCAATCAGAGTCCAGCTCTGCTTTTGCTGACTTCCTGAACAGCATGGTCCACTTCATGAGCATGTTCACCTTCCGTAATCTGCGCAAACAATACAGACGGCTCAGGAAGATGACCGTCAAAGAGATCATTGTCGGCATCGCTGCCTTTATCTGGACCATCTTACTGGGCGTGTTCCACTTCATCTTCAGCGTGTGTAAAGGATTCTTTCTGATAGTTTGGCACACTCTTTTTGGAGGTGGTTTGGTGGAAGGAGCCAAAAATATCACGGTGACTGAGCTCCTGGCCAGCATGCCTGACCCTACACAGGACGAGGTGCATGGAGACCTTCCTGGAGAAGCAGGGAGCGGTGAAGAACAGGAAGCAGGAGGAGTAACAGATTCTACTGAGGCGGCACAAGGAGAAGAAGTAGATGAAGACAGCACGGAACAAGATGTAGGGAAGATCCCAGGTATCGACACACCTGGAGGTTTGGGAGATATGGGAGATACCACACCTATTGAGCCACCAACTCCAGAGGGTTCTCCTTTAACCAAGAGGAAGATGGTACGGCTTTACAGCATGTTACTGACAAGAACGTGTCACTTCGGAATTGCAGCCAAGCTGCTCTCACTGTTTGTTTACGACCATAATAGCGCAGTTCTCAGACTGAAATACGATGTGTTCTTTAGCTGTGCTGTGTTATATGTGGTGTGTTTTGCAGCAGCCAGAGGAGGGAGGGAGCGAGCAGGCAGCATCTCCCGAAGAACCTCCTCCAGAGCCGGAGAAAGCCGAGTGAGGTTTTATTTTAATATCATTTGTTTTGTTTTGGAACAAAACATCTGTAACTCCTCAGAAGCACAGCTATCTTCATAAATGTACATAAGCAGTACAGTATAATTCATGATTAGTGAGTTTAGTAATGTCCTCCTGATGCTGTAAATATGAGATGTTATTTACTGAACAAATCACTTGAACTGCATTTGAACATTGTATGCTTTTAATGCAAAGCACTGAAATCGGAGAGAAGAAGGAAAAGGAAGCGGAGCAGAAGACTGAGCAGCCACAGGAAAAAGTTGAGGTCCAGAAGCCGAGCAAGGCCAAGAGAGAGAAAAAACCACGCAGAGGCGGAGGATTTGAGCTGTGGAACGAGCTGGACGTCCAGAGAAATAAATTCATGGTTCAGTTTTTGCACTATAGCACTTCTCCTGAAACTCGAACTAATTTAATTCACTTTTTGTTTGCATTAAAACAAAAACTTAAAAAAAAATTTATCTACAGAATTATTTGTCTCGCAATTTCTACAACCTCCGGTTCCTGGCTCTGTTTATCGCCTTCGCTTTGAACTTCATCCTGCTCTTCTACAGGGTCTGTCATTATCTTCACTTGATTAAAGTAGCTGAATGAAGGATTTAATAATAATAATGATGAGTTTACTGTAAATGTGCGTCTCAGGTGTCGGACACGCCTCCAGGTAATGACGAGCTAGAAGGTTCAGGTGTGTTTGAGGGTTCTGGGCTTTTTGAAGGTTCAGGTGAACAGATGGACGACTTTGGAGCGGAGGATATGGGGGGAGAGGATGATGATGATGAGCAAGGCCCTGTGTATTACTTTCTGGAGGAGAGCACGGGATACATGCAGCCCACGCTGGCCTTCCTCGCCATCATACACACCATCATCTCCTTCATCTGCATCATTGGATACAACTGCCTAAAGGTTCCATACACAGGACATGTTTATAAATCTTGAAGACTATATTGTTAAGTACATAGATACACAGTTCTTGTGTGTGTGTGTGTGTATGTGTGTGTTATAGATCCCACTGGTGATCTTTAAGCGAGAGAAGGAGCTGGCGAGGAAGCTGGAGTTTGATGGTCTTTACATTACTGACCAACCTGAAGATGATGACATTAAAGGACAGTGGGACAGACTGGTGCTCAACACACCGTTAGTTAACACACTTGTTTACACACACTTGTTTATTTTTGTGTAACTGTCCTCAACACAGCAGTGTGGGAGGATGGATTGTTATTCATCACAGACTTTGAGTTTAAAACCGCAACTGCATTGCTGTAGGTAATACTGGGGGGTGCCAATACTTTGTGCAGGCTGCTAAACTGGACTACTCAGTCTAAGATTTAGAAACAATATGCATCTATTTTTTAAATGATTGCTGGATTTAACATGAATCTGTCCTGCACGAAAAAATAATTTGAAAATGTGTTCATTTTTTTCAAAATTTCAGCTCATATCCTAATTATTACTGGGACAAGTTTGTCAAACGCAAGGTGAGTGTGAAACAGTAAGGCTCTGTAATGTGTGTACACACACACACACACACACACACACACACACACAAGCACTAATAATTAATTGTGGATAGGATTGGAATCATACACAAGGTTTGTGATTCTAAATATTTCACCTTAAAGCTCCACTATGTAGGATTTTTAGTTTATCTATTAGCAGAAATGCAGTAGTATATATTCCATAATATACTGATGGAATTCATAAGTATGTCCTCATTAGTGTATAATTAGCTGTAGCTACACATCGCTGTGTTTGCGTAAGTTTAGAACGAGCCGTTTATACAGGGAGCGGGTCCACCTCTACGGAGTCGCCATGTTGCGCCGCTACAGTAGCCCAGAACAGACAAACCTCTAGAGAGCGCCTTCCACCTTTCACGGTTTTACAAGCGGCAGCGTGAATCCGGAAGGACGACAAAGAAGAAGAAAGGAAGTCGAGGAAGAAGAAAGAAGAGGAATCAGTGTTTGCTGGAGCTGGAGAACACGTTCGAGAAGCCAAATTTTGAAAAATGGAGGATCGTACTTAATATTTATCACGGAAAACGGAAGGGAGTGTGAACGTAAGTACCTGGAAATAAGCTATGGGCACCTGATGGCCACCGTACGCTCTAATACACACTTGGAGGGGGGTGGGGGTCAGGGGGCTGAATCCTACTGCCTAGGACTAGAACAGTTCAGAATCTAAGGACTCCTACTGTACGTGTATGGCTGTTCAGTTACAGCAGCTCCAAAGTTGATGCCACCTACTGACACCTGTTTCTATATCCACCTAAGAACTGTGTTTATTGATTGTTAATTATTCTACAGTCCAGTTCAATTCTCAATTCAGAAGCTGTTGATTAATTTTCTATAACAGCAGCTCTGACAATAGTGCAGCTGCAAATCACAAGTTTATATTAATGCATTCCTTCTAATACGTTATTGTTTCTATAGTAACAGCTCATTCAGAAATACATGTACAGCAGTCACTAAAAAGTGTGTAACCATTGATATGGTGAACTTTTCTGTAAGGAGATGTTTATTTAACATTTGTGGAAGGAGTCTCCAGTGTCAGTGCTTTGTAACACAGACACACACTGTCCCCTCAAAAGAATTGGGGTAGCAAGGCCAATTCTTTAATTTCTTACACCCTATACACCCGGAGTTTTCAACCCGTAGGCTGAAGCCCCCTGGTGGGCGTTGATGGTATTGCAGGTGCTCCCTGACCATGCATTCAATAACGTAGTTTTACTGTGGGGCTCACTATTTTTTACACATTTCACAATTCCATGATTTAATCATTGTTTGTAAATAATCAAATTCATGCAAAATGTAAAATTGGTGACTCAGAATTAAAATAGTGCCTATCCAGTCCATCCTTGTTAGCCTGTGCTTTGCTTATGTTGGAATGTCACATGCATACAGATTCATGCCTCAACCCCCTTCCACACACCTGACAAAAGTGGTTCTCTGGTTGCTTCTTAATTAGAATGGTGGTCCCTGGGTCATGATCAGTTGAAACCCCCTGCTATATATTGAAGACATCATTACATCTAGATATTATATTGTAACATGTAACTTACAGGTGCTTCTTGTTGCCTAGATGTGCTCTGTTAGATTTATTGTTTAAACTATTAATAGCTCTGAATGTATACTCTTCCATGATTGAGCCCTGGGTTTTGCCTATAAAGATTGTATTTGTTGTTAAAAAGAATAAAACCAACACAATGTCCAGAGAGCCGTCTATGCGAGACAACAAGTAATTTTGAAGCTGAGAAAATAGAGAAAATAGATTAAAGCCACTGTACAAGCATTGCATTTAAACAATACAACAATTTGGAGTAAGAGAAACCACTGGTGTACTAACAACCAGACATGGAACAGATCAGCCACAGAAAACAACAGCAGCTGATGACAGAAACATTGTCATGTCGAGTGGGTTTTTAATGTCATTCCTCTATATATAGCTTGTATACACTGGAATGAAATGTTATTTCCCCAGGCCCATGGTTCCAGACATAACAATACACAAGACTACATAAAGTGCAGATACATCATAGTGTGAGACAAGTGCAGGACAATGAATACATAGAACAATATGTGCAGAACAAAAAATACACTAGACAATATTTGGACCATGGAACCGGTAGGACTGGGTCCTACTTACTTTTGACATCAAACATATAAAAAAAAAAAATTTAATTCATCGTTAGGCAAATATATCATACACTACATCCCTGTCACAGCCTATCACAGCCTATCAGAAAGCAATTATTTATGTTATGTAAAAATGTAGGCCTACAGGCTAATTGTCATGTGACATGACTCGAATTTTCACACCATGACGTTGCTCCCTTCATACAGTTAACATTAAACTGCCACTACATTTTTTGGTTAGCCAAGCTCGTTAGCTTTTACTGAATAATGAAACTCCAAAAAATAACTTTTTTCAGGGCAATGTCAACTAAAGTTGGAGAGAGGACTGCGGTCACTCCAGCCATCCATGAACCCTTGGAAGAATATAAATGTAATTAATATATATAACTACTTTTAATTTAATTTAAAGCTCTATATCTGCTGCTGCTCCAGCTAGCCAGTCTGCCAGTGTTCCTCTGGTGAGCCACTCTATGTCTGATGATGCCTTTTATCTACCCAGTGACATTCACTCCTGCAGCCATTTATGTCCATTGCTTTGCACATTGTCTTAATTTAGCAATGTTTGTAAGATACTGGAGTAAATGCATAGTCATTAGAGATGAACTGGACTTGAAGCTCTTCCAGACCACAAAAGATACATTATTTTAAAAACAAAATAAATTTTCATCCTAAAACCTGCCTCCAGGACATGGTGAATATTTCTGCAGAATGGAACCACAGAGAAACAGTTCCCGCTGTGTGGAGGTGGTCAGCAACAGCTTTTACATAAGATCTCCAGCAGTCAGCTCAGTCAGAGTAGTAAGACTTTTTTGATCTGGAGTTTAGAAGGAACAAATCACATTCTTCTAGCTAAAGACTCTCCAGGAAGGAGACTTGTTGTCAGTCATTGCTGTATGCAGATCCTACCCCATGCTTCCTGTGTTAATATGACCTTCTGCTTTCCATATTAAAAATATCAAGAATTTCTCTACTCTTATCTCATCACCCTTTGGAAATTTCTTGCCAATAAAATTTCTAATTTGTAAATATCAAAAATGATCATGGTTATGTAAATTAAAGGAATTCTTCAGCTACTTGAAGCACAAAACTAGACTGTGATTCAATATCTTTTCATGTCTTAAGGGAGCTAGTTATTCATCAAGGGATTGTTGGGATCAGAAAGATGACTGGTTAATGAAGGGTCTCCAACCATGTTGACTGGAATCTCTGTGCACCCGAGTCCTAATCGGAGGGAGGAAAGGTGCCATGTTCTAAGTTTTTTTTAACACATTAGATGTAAAAATCAGGAAATGAAAGCTGATCTACTGTCTCATATTCATCTTTTAATATCAAACTCAAATGTCTTCAGTGTACAGTGAAAACAAATGAATTAGCCTTGTTGCTCCAATACTTTTGGAACACTAGGGCTATGAATTACTGACAGTGAAAAAATCCATACGTCTAATAATTAAAAATAAAAATAAGAAGCAACTTGTTTAAAAAGCAAACAGAGGGAAGAATAATGTGTTCCATGATGTGTTGGCAGTGCAGTGCATGTGAGAAGTCTGTGACATTATTACTCGCTATGGAGTAGTAAATCATATTTTAATCATCATTGCGACATGAACATGCACAAAGAATATATCACAAAAGACTGCCTGAAATGCGATGAATAAAAAAATAATTTTATTAATATGTATTCACACTCAGCCTGCGAACATCTGACCTATCATGTGGCAGCCTGGATACATGGGCCACACATGCGCATCTTCTGGCCAATCAGATGAAACCCCAGCTAGCCATCAGCTACTCTCAGACTAATGCTGCCCTCATGTGCTAGCAGTCCTGCCAACTTAGTGATATTGCCGCTAGATTCGGAGACTTTTGAGACCATTTTAACAACTTTAATTTTTTTTTTTTTTAAATAAATAAAAAAACCCAGCCACAAATCTAGTGACTTTTTCAGCACGGTAGTGACTGCACTCAGTACGGTTATCCAACGCACATCACAGCTGCTGTTATACGAGTTTGAAAAACAGGTTCACTCACCATCAGTGTGTAACACCGGACTGTGTTGCACTTGCAACCAATCATGGATAACCATCGTTCCCCAATAACCAATCACTAATCACCACTGCCTGTCCCACCCCCTCACCCCTTTGTTAGAGCCATCAAGAGAAACGAAGGTTTTAAACTCTAATTTTGGAAATATTACATTTTAGTACTAAAAGTGAGTAAAGGTTTTCCTTCTTGGTTACTCCCGGTCACTGCTTTTTTTTTTTTTTGGCTGTACTTTTGATAGACCATTTACTATCCTGTAAATGGTTAAAAGTTTTGTTCATAGTGCCATGACCAAAGATGACTGCTTTCTTGAAGAAATAAATTATTAAGAAATAAATCTTGAATATTATTTACATTCTAAGTCGAACATCTTTTTTCTTCATTAATCATGAAGAATGACTAGCATGCAAGTCACCTAGCAATTTCTAATGTCTTATGTAGCTTGCTTTAGCTACTTTTCCCTGAATAGATTTGGCAACACTGCATCATAAGGCTAATCAGAAGGTCCTGCTTCCAATTTGTGAAGTTGGAATCAGGAGTACATCATGTTCAAGTGCTTTGTTGTAGGAGCCAAATGAAGAATGGCAGAAGCAAGATTCCTTCTCACCTATCTTGGGGAAATCCTATTGTGATTCCAGTAACGATAGTGTTAGCTAATGTGAGCTAATATAATGCAGATAACTATGCACTGTGCCAGCAGTCCAGTCCATTTTATGTAGACAGAAGGATAAATAGCATTGTTCTCCAACAAGTAATGTGTACAAGGTGGATATTCTTTCTGGATTTTATCTAATTTCTCTTTTTGGTTTAGTAACCCTATTCTATTTCAATTCCCCCCTCATACTATAGCTCTTTGCACCTTGGTGGGCGGAGTCAAGGGCCTTGATGATGATAACAGGAGACATTTCACTTATTTTAAATTGCCATGTTTAATTTAGATTTATTGAATTATTTTAGCTGTTCTCACACAGATATTTGTTAATTTCAAGAGATGTTTCTGTTAAAAGAAAATATTTTAAAGGAAGCAGAGGAATTTAAACTTTAATTTATTCATTATAATATTTTTATTTAAATTAAACTTCTGTTTAATTGGTTGTGTATTCATGTGCAAATTGTTCAATAAAAGAATGATAGAAATAAATTATTTCATTTCTTTATTTGGTGGGTGTAGGCTACTCAGTGTTTGGAGTCTATATTAGCAGTGTACCTATTAAAGCATAAAGACATACGACCTGTATAGCTAATGTACACAATTCAATAAGTTTACTTATCCCAAGTCCTATCGTCATTGCAATATTGAACATAAACACACATCTCAGACTTTCCTCATACTGTGCAGGCCTACTTTGGAGTAATTTAGGACACGGCCTTCTCTACTCTGATTGACTCCTTATTAATGATAAGGTGTGAACTAAATGTTTTTTTTTCGATTGTGAGTGATGGCACAGGCGGAAGTTCTCACACACACACACACACACGCTATCTTTAAGTAATGAATCGTTATTTTATTAGAAGCTGAACAAAACAGTAAGTGTAGACATACTTAATAAACATTAATATGAAATCATGGAGAGCTTTATAGACTGCAGGTAGATCAGGCATTTTCTTTACACACTTAAAGTGGACTCTCACACACAACTTAATTCTGCAATGTAAAACATCTGATAAAAAAAAAAAAACAGCATTACAATAATGTAAATACTTCAATACTTTATAACGCTGATGTGTGAGGAAATAGAAACAGAAGGAAAACAGTGCATTTATAATAATAATAATAATAATAAATGAATATATATATATCATTTGTAATAATAAAATTATATATATTCATTGTATAAAATATATATATAATAAAATTGTATTGTATTATATTATATATATATATATATATATATATATATATATAAAATAATCCTCTAATAATCTATAACTTTCAGGTGTTTTTTTTTAATCAGATTAAGAATATTAATACTAATGTTTATTATTATTATTATTAATCACCACAGTGAGGCGCTCTAAATTAAGGGTTAGGGTGGACCCTATGCACAGGGTTCAGTGGTTAATGATTTATTGCTTAGGGTGTGGGCGTTAGTGCTTAGTGCTTTAGGGTTTAGTGTTTTAGGTTTTAAGGGTTAGGGCTTAGTGTGTAGGACTTAGTGTTTTAGATTTCAGGTCTAAGTATTTTAGGTATTAGTGTCTGGCTTAGTATTTTAGTGGTATTGGGCTTAGTGGTTTAGTAAAATTGAGGGTGTGAGGGCTACTGAGCCCGTTTGGATGGAGGCACCAGGTGAGCAGGCAACTCTGCAGGTAACTCATGACCTTCAAGCTTCACTTTGATCAGGTGATTAGCTAAAGCAAACTCCTCATCATCAAGGAAACCGTCCCTGTCAACATCGGCAAGTTTCCAGATCTTTCCAAGCACGGTGTTGGGCAGTTTGGATTTGACCATCTCACGCTTGGCCATGGCACCAGACACTTTGCCATTGATGGGCGACAGTGTGTAGAAGATCTCATCGTAGGTGTGCTTGTCTTTCTGCACAACCCACTCCAACTCATCAACGCCCTCAGACACTCCCTCCCCATAACCACCACTAAAAGGCCCCACTGATGCTCCCTCAAAAACCCCGCCATGCACATCGCTGTTGTCTGTGGCCAACTCCTCCTGCCGCACCAGCATCATGAGCTTTGCAATGTCGTTCTCAAGCAGGTCATCCACACACTCTAGCAGCTTAGGCTTCAGAGCCTGGAACTTAGTGAAGTCCTGAGACACCAGCAGATCCTACACACACACACACACACACACACACACACACACACACACACACACACACACAGGAAAGGGAAGAAGAGGAGATATTTCCATATGGAGGAAAAATGCACTTGGCTTCAGGATGAGCTGCTTTAGTGCCACATTGTTCCACACAACACACACTCACACTCATTACACTACAAACACATACTCACTACATAAACACACACCTTACAAACACTACACAATAGACTCGTTACACGCACACATGCTACACTACGCACTTGGTGTACCTGCATCTTAGAGAGTTTTGGGAAATCCCCAGGAGAGATCTGATACTCCTTCTCGATCTTGGTGTAGAGCTCTCCCAGATTAGCAATCAGCTCCTTTTTCTTATTCTCCTTACCAAACATGTTTGGCATCTCCTTCTTCAGGGCACTGATGATGTATGCCTGCACCTACATACACACACACAGCACTGAGTGAATCTTTCTGTGTTCCTGTGCTTCTTATTCCTTGTGTGTATCTGTACTGCATGTTTAAACAATGCACTACACTTGATCTTTCACTAGGGGGCAGCAAACAGCAGTTTGTGGGATGAAACCAACCCTGCCCACCTAAAGAAATCATTGTACAAAATGGTTTTATTAGATTTATAGCGTAGCAGCCACATTTTGAAGTATGTACTCAGAAATGCACAACAATAATACTACATAACACATAGGGAGTACGGAGCAAATGTGTAGGGGAACTTGGGAATGCGAGACCTTTTTATGAGGTTTATGAATTAGTGTAGGGTACACTGTTCAGGCTAGCTTCTTGATGAGGTTACTGTAGTAGCGTAGTGTTGGGTGTAAGGTAACTTGATAAGGTTAATTTAGTAGTGTAGGGTACCTTGGTGAGATAAGCCATCTTAATTAATTTGCAGTATCAATGAAGGGCAAAGCGTGTAGGGCACCTTAGTGAGATAAGCTTTCTTGATCAGCTTGCTGTATTAGTGTACGGTGTTTGGGGAACTTGCTAAGGTAAGCCATATTGAGGTTGCAGCATTAGTATAGGGTGTAGGATGTAGTGTGCCTTGGTGAGGTATACTCACTTGATAGTCATTGAATTAGTGTATGGTACCTTGCCCTCTTGATGTGGCTGCTGCTGTTAATCTAGAAATGTGGGGTACCTTGTTGAAGTGAGCACTCTTGATTAGGGTGCTGTATTAATGCAGGATGTAGGGTACCTGTGTAAGGTTAGCTGTCTTTATGAGGTTGCTACATTAATTTAGGCTGTAGGGTACCGTCACGAGATGAGCCATTCTGTGCAGGTTGTAGAGTGTATGGTGTAGGGAACCTTGGCACCCTAGAGCCTTCCTGATGAGTTCACTATATTAGTACATGTTGTATAGTGTAGTGTACCTTGGTGATGTGAGTCTTCTTGATAAGGGTGCAGTATTAGTGGAGGGCATATGGTGTAAGGCACCTTGTTGAGGTGAGCCCTGATGATGAGGTCACTGCATTAGCGTACGGTGTACAGTGCCCGGATCAGGGTACCTCAGTGCGTTAAGCCTTCTTGACGAGGTCACTGTATTGGTATAGGGTGTATAGTGTATTGTACCTTAATAAGCCTTCTTGATGAGGGGGTGCTATATTAGTCTAAGATGTAGGGAGGATGGTATCTTGGTGAAGTGAGCCCTCTTGATGAGGGTGTTGTATTAGTGTAGGGTATAGGGTACCTTTGCGAGACGAGCTCTCTTGATGAGGTCGTTGAGTTTGCGCAGAGCGGCGTTGCGTGGTAAACTCTGGATGTCTCTGAACAGGTCATGTTGTTCAGCCTCAAACAGTCGGCGGTTGTCAGGCACTAGCAGCGGCTGATTCCAGAACGAGCCTATGTAGACACGCAGCACCTCAGGAGTGTTCACTATCTTACCAAGGGACCACATGAGGGCACCATAAACCCGCATGAGCTGCTGTGTGCTGATCTGATCAGACTTGTTGAGAACCACACGCATTTTGTCTTCGTGGTTCTTCAGAGCACGGATCACCTCAGAGAACTCATCTGAAATGTCCAGCTTGTGGGCATCAAACAGCAGAATGATCCGGTCCACTCGCTCAGCAAACCACTCCAACACTGCTGCAAAGTCATAACCTACACACACACAGAGACACAGACACACACACACACACACACTAGTGGTCATAGACCCTTCAGATAAGAAATATAAACTTCATCTTGTTTTTGTGTGTGTGTGTGTGAGGGTGAGAAAGAGAGAGAGAGATGGACAGTTCATCCACTTTACCCTCTGTTTCCTGTGTGTGTACTCCACTCTCTTTTACTGCTGTCATACAGCTACGTGTCTGTGTGTGTTTCCTTGCACAGGAAAACCCATTTTTCCTCATAGTGTTCAATGTGTACCTGCATTTAAATGTGTGCACGCGTGTGTGTTCAGCCTTTTTATTGGCACTGAACGAAATTTTGATTTTATTGAGTGATCAGGTCTGATTAATGCTTTGATATTAGCGCCAACAGGGGCTTGGCTCTGATGCAGTGGTAGATACTACATTACCCAGCATGCATCACACCAGTAAAGCACGCACACATACACATGGCTTCTTTAAGCATTAGTTCATGAGCCAGCTAGCATAAAAATTCAGTCCTGTGGAGAAGCATAGTTCTCAGGGATCACAGCAGGAGAACTCAAGTGGCGAGTGGTCCATTAATTCATCACTCATTATGCTATTATAAAAGTAAGTAAAAAAACATATTGCTTATTTTATAATAAATGTGTGTGGAGCAGTACTGTGTCTCCTTCACAAAGTGAACATAAAACACAACAATGCTATATTAGGCATATAGTACACTATATACTGCCTTTAACTCCTCCTGAAATCATTGGACTCTGTGTGTGTGTTTTATACTGACAATATTGAGTGTCAGCATCAACAGCATGTGGGAAACAAACACAGCTCACCAGGTTACACTACAGGCAGGTCTTAACTTGTGTTTTTTTATTTCATGCTGTACTAATCTTAAGAAGGTGGACTCAGTGAGGTAACATGAGGACATGTTTTTGATTTTGAAGTTGATAATGCCGAGATCACAGGGAGTGCTCCCGAGTCTGCAGATCAGCATCAATGATGTGCAAAAGCGCTTCAGGTGAGTCAACACCCGCAAAGCAACCGGGCCACACAGCACCCCCCGAAGCATGCCCTGGTGTTTTCACAGACATTTTTAATGCGTCCATCTACTCACTCTTGCTAACATTCCTGTCCGCTTTAAGAAGTCAATCATCAAGCTTGTTCCTAACAAAGCAACGTGTTTTATTGCCTAGAGACCACTAACATTCATCATCAGCAAGAGTTTTGAGAAGCAAGTCAGAATCATGATCTGTACCATGCTTCCTACAGCATTTGACCTACCATCAACAGATGATGCAACTGGAAACGAGGAACACCTATGTAAAAATGCGCAAGAATTACAAAACAGGATTTAACACCATAGTGTTAGAGTGGACATCAAGTTCAGAGACTTGGACCTGAACCCATCATTGTGTAGTTGGAGCCCCACCACTGTGGCCACAAGGAACTCCAACACTGCCCAATTCGTGGATGGCATGATGATTATAGATCTGATCATGAACAAAAATGAAAAAGTCAGAACCTTAGCACTGTGGTGCCAGAAAAACAACCTCTCCATTAACACAGACAAGACAACTCAAACCACAGGTCACTGCTGTATTTGGACACTTTTATTTTTGTTAATTAATTAATACTGTATATGTCAAGTCCATACATCCACTTCTCCACTTCACATTTAAAAATGTACTTTCACTTGTTACTTGTCCATACTGACAAGTATGCATTCATAAGCATAAAAAGATATGTTTAAAATATTAAATTGACAATGGAAAAAAGTACTTGAACACTATATTAAAATGTATTCATT
>JAQMYM010000009.1:128988-143005 GCA_030014255.1 Parauchenoglanis ngamensis | reverse complement strand
CTGTGGGGATTGGGGGGGGTGGGTGGGTGTGCTGGGGGGGTGGGTGGGTGTGCTGTGGAGGGTGTGCTGTGGCGGGTGTGTGGGTGTGTGGGTGGGTGTGCTGTGGCGGGTGGGGGGTGTGTGCACGCATGTGGGATGGATTAGTCTGTCTGTGTAGTGAGTGATCGGTCAATACAGAGTGTCTCTCAGCTCATGTGTTACAGCACTGAAGGCCAGCAGATGACCAGGTGAAGCTGAGCAGTCTGATTATTCAGCTCGGTCTCATCATGTAATCTATAGCAACACATTTCACTTCCACACAGACACAACCGCGGTAACACCTCAGTACCAACAAAACATCCCTGCTGAAAAATATTACTCCATATCAGAACCTGATAATTGCATCATGTAAATCAAGCATTCATCCTGTGTGTGTGTGTGTGTGTGTGTGTAGTGATTGTCTGATGTTCATCCTGTGATTTCAGCACTATTGATTAGCATCATCCCTGATCCAGAGGAGTGTGGTCCACTGATTGAACAACCCAAAGTGTGTGCTGTGTGTGTCTGTGTGTGTACGTACATTCACAAATAGACTGCCCACATTGATATTGACTACATTGACAGATATTGAAGGTAATGCACTAATCAAACAATATATAGTTTGCTGTGTGTGTGCTCTACACTGAGACTGTAGTAGAGGTGTGATGGATCTATAGCAGCACGTGCAGAGGGATAAAAAAGATGTTCTTACAGTCACTATAGTAACAGAGAGAAACTTCTGCTCCTGCATCAGATTCAGAATAATAAATTACATTTTAACCTGTGATTTAATACACAACATTCTGACAACTAGTGCAATATTCATCTATCTTCCTGGCTGTGGTTGTGTGTCTATGTGAATATCTGTATGTCTGTATTGAGTGTTTGTGACACTTTCCAGTATTAAAGGATGATTGGATTATCTGAGTCGGTGTGTGATGTTTCGGTGTGATATCATGATAACCAGAGATTGATACTGTTAAACTTATGTTAATCCTGTACAGATAGTAATTCTTTCCTCCTTTCTTCATTTCTGTTATTTTATTAGAACATTAGCCTGCATGTAAAAAATCAGATCTAGAGCAGCAGATGGGAGCTGATCTGTCCTTCACGACTTCACACCTCCCTCTCACTTCTGCTATACACACACGCACTGCCCAACACTTCTGTTCTCCACGCTAACACACACTGTAACGATGCAGTCGGTTCTTGATCATTCTCAGACGCTGTAGAACACGACGCAGTTCTGTTGTTCTCTTAGATGCGCTGACGTGTTTAACACTCAGTATAAACATTTGTTTTGTTTTTGTCACCTCATCAGGCGCAGCGTTAAGGCTGTACATTATATTACATTGAGTTTTAAAACTGTGTGATATTTTAAGACATGAGAAGACCACGGCGTTTGTGGCATGTCAGACCGATTAACACACTCGCACACGTTCACACCTGCCAGTCAGTCTAATTGTACATGGTGTTCTGTGGACAGGAAGTGCAAACATGCTAAGAGGATAAGCTAGCATAAAAACAGCCCTCAGTGAAACCAGTATAAAAAAACAAGGACAACGTGGGAAAGAAAAATAGTTTAAGGGGTGGTTTGATCAAGAGAAGAATACACATCAGTGCTGCTTTCGTCTCTGAAGAGACGTAGCAAAACAGCACAAGCTAGTTAGTCAGCTAGCGGTCAGTAATATCAGTGAACTTTATGTTCCGTAGTTGTGCAGATCATCTCCGCTTGTTGGAAATGTCATTTGTTTATCTGTTGCTAACTAGCTTCATGATTGGCTAATCTTCTGGCTTCAGAGTTTTTTGGTTTTTTTTTTCTTCATGTCAGCCATGTTGCTGAAGACACAAAGGCAAGTCTTTAGCCTTGTGTTAGCATTAATTCTTGCTAATTTCTGCCAGAACTGCAGCATGCAGCTTTAATTATCACTGATATGACTTTCACACACAGGTTGTTATATAGGGGTGTGTGTGTGGAGTAGTAGTTAACGTACTTAAGTGTAAATGTTAATCAGTGCTAATCTGCAGCTCCTCAGCATAGAGGATATTCCAGTCTTAGAGAATTTATTTTAAGAAGGAAGTCCTGCATTATTCATCACAGCTACTGAATTATTAACACGGGACAGAAAGATTCCCACTTGCTTACTGTAGCGTCCCAAACTCTATGTACTGCTGCGCATGCGTGTGTGTGCGTGTGCGTGTGCTGACCGAAAGCAGCTATGAAGATGCTTAAATAAAATGCAAGATTAAAAGTAAGGTGCTTTTATCAGTTAGTCATTAAAACATCACTAGAATGAACTCATAAATATAAACTCATTCTTCTGCCAGGGGGAGTTCATGGAAGTCGCTAACAAAGCTAACTATTCTTAGCCAGCTATGTTGATTTAGCTAGCATTATTAGGACATAGAATTAGCTAGTTATTGATAAATTCATTGCTGAACTGCTTTAAATGTATTATTATGAAGTCCTAACCCAGTGCTCATGTGATTTCTGAAGCTATAACACATTATATTGCTAGTATCTTTCCAGAGGACAAATATATCACTGTAATTTAACGTTAAACGTAACCAAAATAACATTACAAATAAGTCATCCTTTTTACTGTACATTTTTCCCCTGATAAAGTTTGCAAGTAAAAAACCTTCCATAAGGAAATTTTCTGGGTCTAAATAATAAATAAAGAAATAAAGTAGAAAACAAGAATATTTTTACATTAATGGACCTTCTGTGGAGATGAAATGAAAATTTACAGTATATTTTTATTCAGTAAGTGTAAAATCAGATCCACTGTTTATATGTAAATAAGGCCTTGTTTGTAAATGTATTTGTGAATAAATAAAAAGGGACGCTTGCTCTTCTCTGACCTCATTATTCACAGACGTGATGAGAAGGTTGATGAAGTTACACTGCAGTGCACTAAACTCCTCCCTCACATGCTGAAACCTCGCAGACGTGCGAGGAACCGACTCCGTCACGACGATGCAGAGAGAGTCACTAATAAACAACTCGAGTGGGTTTAAATCCTTGCAGGTATTTATGCACTTAGAGATATTTCACCCTGAAACACCATCGCTGCATGTGCACTTCCAACAAACATCAATGTTTTAATCATAGGTACACTTTTAAAATATATATGTATTTTTAATAACTAAAAACATTTAGCATTGTGTTAGCAAATCCACCGTGAACCAAGTGTGTATTAAATCTTATAATTAGTGAGTCATCTTTAACAGCTTTTTTAGCTTAAAATTTTTGCATCAGTGTATGTTCACTTTGGTTTCCTACGTTACCCACAATGCCAGTCTGATAATGATGCAGTGGGATTTAGCCTTTGTTTTCTCTCCTCCTAAAGTAGTGCTTTGGTCCTTTAGTTTGTTCATTTCCATCACTTTCTCATCTGTACACTCCTCTCAAACAGATCAGTTTCCAAAGCTTTCACAATATCACCGCCGACGTCATCGCACTCGTCATCGCGTATACCACTAACTGGCCGAGTCGAGTCTCTGCCGTTGTATAGCTGCATTGCATTCTGGGACTTTAAGTCCAGCGTTTGCTCCAATGTCTCCACTACTTCTACACTGGATTTCTCATGAATATGATGCTAAACATTACTGGAAATAAAAAAATGTGTGGAAAAAAATGTGTGTTTTTGGAGCTTTGGAGCTCCTATGACTCACCATTATAGCTAGCAATTACAGTAACAATAACTATAACCGTGTCCACGCTGTGACATCACAGAGTGACACACAATCGCTAACTTCTCACAGCAATAAAAAAAATTCAGCACCAACCAATAAATTATAAGCAGAACAAATAAACACATTCCAAAACTTTCTGTAGAAACATGGATGTGTTTCAGGGTGGAGTTTAACTTTAAAAAAGAGAAAGGAAATATTTAAAATGAGAGAAAAGAAGGAAGAAAGAATGTTAAAGAATTAACTTACAAAGAAAGAGAGAAGTGTGATGAAGCTGCTAATTGGTCATCTGCTCTAACGGTTTTTATGACATCAGTTGTCTGAGTGAATTTAAATTGTGCAGCATTGTGTCAGTGTGTGTGAGAAAGTTTCACACCTGAAACTCTATATAAAGTTTATAAAAACATAAAACTCTGCTGAAATCCAGGACAAAACCGTGTGAAAAGTCAGAGGAAGAATGAAGAGAAGAGGCGAGAGCAAAATATTGGAATATCCACAAAATTAATGTCTGTGGGTTTCTTTTGTTACTGAGTGAATCTGTATTTGATGTTTAAACACAGTTTCTCCTTCCTCATGAAGTGAAACACACACGTGCACGTGAAAGCAACGAATTTATTGATTGATTTCTCATTACATGTATCTAATATCATGCAATGGTGGTAAAAATCCCCCTAAACACTACAGCTCAGATCACAGTATAGCTGAATAAGACACTCTTGTCATGAGAACAGGTGATGAAGGTTTAATACACATTTCATTAAAAGGCTGTTAAACTCACGTTGTATCTCCACACAGCTGTGTAGCATCGTAAACATCACTGACGTGCGGCGTGTCGCTTCAACGCCACGTTTCACAAACAACTCACTCAGCACAGCAAATCAGAGGTGTGGTCCGTTATTCTGCCATCAGTTTATTATGTCTCTCTCTCTCTCTCACACACACACACACACACACACACAGCTATAAAACATGCAGCTTTCCCCCACAGTATGTCCCATGCAACACAAATGCTCTCAGAACTCAACTTAATTAATAGCAACATACACAAGTCGTGAATAATTACTTTAGCCCTGTAGAAGCAATGACTTATTTTTATCACTCGCTTTAACATAAATTGATCCCAAGATGTGTCATTCACGCTTCCTTTTACAGTCTCCTAAATACTCCGTATCATATGCTAAGTTTCTGATAAATTATATTCTTTGTTATTTACTACAGGTAATAAGTAGATAAATACAGAGAAATACAGAGAAACTACAGCTGAAATAGCAGAGATTTCTCTTAGTAATTAAGCTGTAGTTTCTCTGTGTTTACCTGCTCATTACCTGTGATTACTGCCCAGTAACACACTATAATTTTCCAGAGCTGTATTTAGTAATTAGGGACTGTAAAAGGAAGGGTTACCGGTGCATCTGACTTTCATTCACGATAGAAATAAAGGAAAGCAGGAAGTAAAGGAAGACATAAAATCAGAGTAGAGACAAAGACGTCCTGTTTAAACATTTCCCCTCGTTCACGTCCCTGCAGTTTAGTCCCCTTGGACGCCACCTTAAGGGTTTTACTTTACAACTGACGAGATGAGTGTAGGATGAGGGCTCGAGTTGTCATCAGTGTGGAGTTCCAGAGCAAAGATTACCCAGAAGGCATTGCTGTTTCCAATATGAGGCAGTTTCCTTTCCAAAATGGTGGACGGAGCTATGATAAAAGTGTAAACATTTTACATTTCTGAGTTACTTTACTGTGCTAGTACATTTTCACAGCAGGCAGTAATTAATCCCGGTGTGTGTGTGTGTGTGTGTGTGTGAATCTCCACAGCTTCAGCTACACTGTTGAGTTTGAGTGTATTTATGGTACGGCACAATATGATGCAGCCCACACACACACACACACACTCTTAAGGGGAAATGGACAAGGGCGCGTTATCAAAAGACCAATTCCTGTTTGATTCTCATTCTCTCTCCTCCGTGATGAAGACACAACGTCTTTGGTTGCATAAAACCGTAATTCCGTGTGAACGAAACTCTCAGAGAGGAGCTGAAACTCCATCAGTGTGTTTAACAGTGAAGATGTGCTACAGAAGGCTGGACGCTCCGACACGCTCGCCGTCTCCTTCGCAGGGCGCTGTGTATGAGATCAGCAGCTACTTTAGCAGGTTTATAAGTAAGTAAAGTGGATTTTGTCTAGAAATACAGTTTAGAAGAAAAAGTAGAATGAGAGAAGCAGCAGTTTGTCAGGCTACGAGTTTGAAGATGATGAAGAGCACTGATGAAGTCCAATGGCTTGGATTCGTCCAGTTTTGCACTTGTGATGTCATCACAGTGATTGTTAGCCAAAAACTTGTAAACGTGTGGCTTTTTTTGTGCAGAGCTGTCATGCCACCTTATGTTCCCTCTGTACATCCCCTTGTTAGTTCCCCTTGTTGTCCTTGTTATGTTGACTGGCTTGCTATCTTCCCTCCGTTCAACATGGCCGATGCGCTACGGCTCTTTGTTGGACTTCCACTTCCACTGCGCGAGAACTCAGTCATGTCATGGAGCGAGGGTTCTCTGTACATGGCAACTAAAAACACACACACATACATTTAATACATGTACACTGTATGACCAAAAGTATGTGAACACCTGAATATTGAACATGGCATTAATATGGAGTTGCTCCCCTTTGCAGTTATAACGCGCTCCACTCTGCTGTTTGGCTTCCCACTAGATGTCAGTGCATGGCTGTGGGGATTTGTGTTCATTAAGCTACAAGAGCATTAGTGAGGTCAGGCGCTGATGTCAGGTGAGGAGGTCTGTGGTGCACTCGGTGTTTAACAGATAGACAGACAGATTGGACTGCACACAGAGGCGTATCAGACTGTACAGCATTGTATTTGTTGACTGTAAAGACGTCACAGACCTTTGAGAGGTTTGGGGATGAAGTGAGCAGCCGGTTTGGTCTTTTTGACGCGGTTCCCCTTCATCACTCGTCCCTCCTTGTTGAGGCCGAGGTACCAGGCTCGACCCGACTGCTGCTGTCGGTACAGCATGGACGAGTACGTCACATAATAATTCTCAAACACAGACTCCTTAAACTTACACTCTGGAGTGAAGTGTTCCTGAGAGACGGACAGAAAAAATCACAAAACCTTAAACACAGAAGAAAGAAGGTGTCATTATTGCAGCTCAGCACAGAAACATTAAAACGGTTCCTTTTCTCCTGCAGCTCATATGAAGACCAGAGACTAATCAATTATCAGGAAAATATGTTTTTATATCTCATATACACAAAGAGGAATAATGTTCAAAATCAGGACCGTGTATATATCTGTGAAAATACTCTAAACTGCAAAAAAGAGTGTGTAGGTGTTTGTTTTGCAATCTGAAAACTGGCACAGAAACACATTTTAATAAACGTCACTTCCACATGACAGGAACACTTATTGGCACGGCGCTAAATTATTCATCATGTCAGAACACATTTAATCACAGCAGTGGGCACTGTCAAAACACACACTGAGCCGTCAGAGCCGCTCTGTGATTCCTGCACGTCTAATACACACGACGTAAAACAGCCAAGCCTCAGAGACTGAGAGGGCACAATTAACAGCGTTTATATTTAAGACATGATGTTTTTCATTTGGAGTTTCTCTATCAAGTGGCCTAATTACATAATTTCTATGACAACAAAAATCAGTTTTCCAAATACAAATAACCAGCTGGATCTAAGCAACAAAATGTAATTTACACTATTAGTAAATAGTGTCTGTCTGTGAGTGTGTGTGTGAGATAGTGTGAGTGAGTGTGAGTGTGTGAGTGAGTGTCTGTGAGAGAGAGAGAGAAAGTGAGTGAGTGTGAGTGTGGGAGAGTGTGTGTGAGTGTGTGTGTGAGAGAGAAAGTGTGTGTGTGTGTGTGTGTGTGTGTGTGAGAGAGAGAGAGAGAGAGAGAGAGAGAGAGAGAAAGAGTGTGTGTGTGTGTGTGAGAGAGAGAAAGAGTGTGAGAGTGTGAGAGTGTGTGTGTGTGTGTGTGTGTGTGAGAGAGTGAGAGACCAAAAAAAAGAGAGATATGAAAAATAATCATCCATGGGGTGATGTTATGAAGCGGAGTTGCCGCTACAACCTCACACTATTATAATGTTTCATTTATTAATAAATCATACATCATTTTTATCCATTTGTTGTAACATTGATTGTTATGGAAAGTCATGTTGTGGAAACCAGTTAGTTCAGAAGCTTACAGAGTTTCATGATTACTAAATAAATCCGTATCAGGACTCACCTTGAATCTGATCTCTAATAAACACGTCTGAAGACTTTAAAAAAGAGGTCTTCACAGGGTTCTTTATATATTCATGGTTTTCAGTCCCCTAAGTGTGTTCTAGCTTTGCACCCTTTCTAATGGGGCTAGAACCTTTAAGGGGTTCCTCTACAGGAGCAGCACGGTACCCTTCCAGGTTGCTTGTAGCAGTGGAAGTGAAAGTTGTGATGGTGTGTGCAGACTGACTCGTGTTAGGGATGTGGAGGTGATGGTGTTTGCTGTGATTGGCTGTGGTACATACGGAGGTGTACAGGTAGCCCTCATTGTTCATGGCCAGGTAGAGTTTCGTCTGAACGCTCTGTATCGCCACCACACGCAGACCCACTGGGATGAGATTAAACACCGCTGCGGAGTTGAGATAAAGAAGTGCAGAGTGAACGAGTGTACTGATGGAGCAGTCTAACTCCAGTTTCCACAATTTATTCACCACAGGGAGAAATCTAGTCTTAAAATGACCTGAACATCAGGTTTTTTATTTTAAATTATAAAACGTTTCTTTAACTCAGCCTAAATACAGACCATAACTGCTGTCCTCCTCTTTAGTGCCATCGATGGTTCCGTCTGCTTGGAGCTGCAGGTGAAAGCCCTGACGGCTGCACAGTTTAGTGACGATTCCTTTAAGCTGCGGCTCTGTGGAGGTCACAAACAAACACAGAGCAAAATAAAGTAATGCTGACTTTAAACTATCTTCAGAATATTTTAATATATTGTCTGTGAATAAGAGTTTAAAGGCTAACAGACACCATTAAAACATCACATAACAAGCAAGGTCACTCAGGTCACATGCAATTTGTGTCTTGTGGGCGTGGCCTGTTACGAGATTTACTTTATTGTACAAATGACATTCCTGTAAAATATTTACACTTCAGATGGTTTATTTTATTAATTTAAATCTATTTTATCATGTGTCTTACCAAAATGTGCTTAATACATGTGTATATTTTTAGATTCACATTCACATTTATTTTTGTTGGTTTGTTTGTTTGTTTCCTTCCTCTTCTGTGTCAGAAGGCAAAATGATGACTGTGTAAGCCTTTAAAAAAGAAAAAAAGCTAATTACTAACAAGTTGAGACTAATTAGTGCTGAGAGAAATGCTGCGCTGTAAACAGAACCACAACAGCAGTTAGTTTTGCTCCTGACTCATCTCATCGCATGGGTAATGGACTCTGTGCAGGCTGGTTGTGTGAGGGGGCAGGAAGAGTCACTGCCCTCCGGCTCCACACCACAGGGGGCACTACTTTATGATGCTTTTGTGTTTATAGTCTCAATAGAATGACAGATTAGTACATGTTTTGAATAACACTGGTTTTAACATCTGTCCCTGGATCAGGCTTCAACAAACAAACAGGAGTGAAGACAGGGGGTAAGGGGGGGGTGGGGATTTATGAACTACAGGGGTTATGAAGTAGGGGGTTAAGTGGTAAGGGGGTTATTTGGGGTTTATGGGGTTTATGGTGTGGGGCTTATGGGGGTGGGGGGGGGTATGATGATGGTAGTGGTGATGTGCTGGTGGTGATGAGTTTTAAGGACTCTCGCAACAACCTAGAACTTCAGTCCAGGTTCTTAAAGTTCTTTGCCTTTACAGCCCCACCTAACACCTCTGTCGACCCAGTGCACTTTTGGAAAATAAAACCAGCAATATTAAAATTCCACAGGATCGTCAGTGTGAGAGGAAATCACAGCAAGAGAAGCGGAAATGTCACTGGGAGAGTTTATTTACAGAGTTTTAAAAAAAACATGAAAACTTTTTGCGTTTAAGAATTTATAATCAGATTATAATTCAAGCTCTGTTCAACTAAAATTAATTATATCGCCTTAATTTTCTAGATTAAATGATATCAGCTGAAGTGATAAGTTATCAAACTGTTTTGGTGACAGAATGTTCAGAGTTGTGATCTGTTGCACAGCTGCAAACTATACAAATGTCCAAGTTGTCTGATTCACAGTGGCGGCGCAACGGTTAGGGCGCTGGGTTACTGACCAGAAGGTTCAAGCACCAGCACCACCAAGCTGCCTCTGTTGGGCTGCTGAACAAGGCCCTTTACCCTCTCTGGACTAGGGGTGGTGTATTGTAGGTGACCCTGCACTCTGATCCCAACTTCCTAACAAACTGGGATAAGTGAATCAGGAAATTTCACTTTGCTGTAATGTACACGTGACAAAGGTAAAGACGACTTCTGCACATTGTCTGATTCTGCACATCAAATAGGTTTTAAAATCCTCCACTTTCACTTCACCAAATACACAAAAGTATGCAGTGATTCCAGTCCAATGTTTGGACCCGTTTCTGTACATTTTGTTCCGTGACTAGCACTGGGTTTAAAACATCAAACCTGTTTATCATGTTGTTTACTTCAGAATTATCTGAATCTTAAAGTTCTTCTGTATTAAAAACAGTCAGTCAGGTTGGAAACACAGCTGTGACTTCATCCATTAGATCAAATGAAGGATGAAGAATGATGATGATGGTTTCTCTTCTCGCATTTGTCAGATGGTGATACAGAAGGTGAAGGTTGTGTTGGAGTTTAATCTGAATCAGTAAACCAACATTTACTAGATCAGGTAAAGGAAGAATGAAAATCATGAAGATGATAAATGTGATGATGATGGTGATGAATAGAATAAATAGTTACTAGTTGTCACCAGACCTGGCCTTCTCCTCTTCCTCTTCTTGGAGCCAAAGAGTTTGACCCGTGAGAAGAGGTTCAGTCGGCTGGGTTTCTCACAGGTTCCTGTGCTCCGGGTGGGACTACAACGAGCTGCCTTCGCTCTCTCCTTCTCCTTCTCTTTCTCTCTCTCCCGCTCGCGCTCTCTCTCCCTCGCCTGCCTCTTCTGCCGGATGAGGGAGCTGGCGATCGCTGCGGCTGTAGCCAGTTTGGCGGATTGTGGCTTCGGTGGCGTCCCAGATTAAAAACTCTTGCGCCTGGATTTTATCCCTTTTTAAGGCGCAACAAAAATTAGAAACACGATCAGAGACCGATCCTGCATCACTTCATCACGACATCACATCACACCACACACAGTCCACTCAGAATTTTCAAACATTCCATAATACACCCTGAAATCATCTACAGTCAGAGGTGCAGCTTTCCCACTTTACCCGGAGACATCATGATGAAGATGATGATGAAGGTGTTGAAGGTGCGCAGAAAAAAAGACCTAAAAATATATACACACAACAGCAGGAGAACAGAGAGCAGTGTTTTCTGGAAAAGGTCTGATCACGCGGTTACGGTGTGAATGAGACGCACGGCACGTGGAGATCCTCGCTGCTCTCGTGCCATGTCATGGTCCCGAATGGCCCAAAAACCGGCACCTGTTACCAACCCGAGCCGACCCGGACCACCCATCATCCCCCTTCTGACCGAGAGAGAGATGCAGACGCTCCTCTCCGTCTATCCTCCTGTTTTTGAGTCTTGACTCATTTTATCGCCGTGTTTCCCTCGCGCGCCTCTCCCGTCTCTCTGCTGTTTTTCCGCAGCACGTCCAGATTCCCCGAAAAAAAAAATCAAAACACAGAACATCCCCTAGAGACGACAGACAGCCACGCACTCCCTGCTGCAGACGGAAACACGCACTCACGCGCCCTGATTATCATCCGTTCATTAGGATCGTGTAAGAGCGGCGCGCGCTGAGGGCGGATGCTGAAAAGCCCGATCTGTTGCAGGAGGATGGCGGGATGGAAGGAGAGACAGAGGGAAGGAGGAAGGGATGGACGGTTAGTTTTGCCCCACGGTCTCTCAGCTCTCCTGCAGCACAAATTCAGCTCACACACAGAGGTGCGAGGGCACCCGCGCGCGCGCACACAAATACACACACACACACACACACACACACACACACACAGGACAGTGCACTTTCAGAGCCTCTGCACCGAATCTGAGCATTTTACTGCGGAAATCCATGTGAACTATTATTATTATTAAATACAGCGATAAAATCAGCAGTGCACGTGCATATTATCAATAAGAATGATTCACTTATCATCATTAATAATTAAAAATATATATATAATTAATGTCCGGGCAAAGCTTATTGTTGCTTTAAGCTCGTACTGCATCATTTACTCTGAACATTAAATTATTAGCAATGATACATGTGTGTGTGTGTGTGTGTGTGTGTGTGTGTGTGTGTGTGCATGTGTATGTGTTACATCTCAGTGTGTTACATCTCTGTGTGTCTGTATTTCATGTGTGTGTGTGCGCGCGCGTGTGTTGCATCTGTGAGTGTGTATGTTACATGTTTGTGTTCCATCTGTGTGTAATATCTCTGTGTCTATATTTTACATCTGTGTGTGTGTATGTAACATGTGTGTGTTATATCTCAGTGTGTCTGTATTTCATGTGTGTGTGTGTGTGTGTGTGTGTGTTACATCTCAGTGTGTTACAGCTCTGTGTGTGTTACACCTCTGTGTGTCTGTATTTCATGTGTGTGTGTGTGTGTGTGTGTGTGTGTGTGTATGTGTGCTACATCTGTCTGCACTGTTGCCAGCAGCTGTAATCCTGTACACACCCTGCATATATTTAAAAAAAATTATTTTGTTCATTTTTTTACATTCTATCTTGAAAATAAAATTGTGACGTCTTTTGATTTTTATGTTGTTGAATAATGTGCTTGAGAATGAAATGCACTCTTTTTGCTGCCTTACTCTGGCCACTCACAACGTTTTGATGCAACTACATTTGAAAGCCGATGATGGGTGTCACTGCATGATCAACATTTCTGGCGTGTCATCGTGATGCTGGCCATGTTGGAATTAGCCAGGTTTAACTTATCTAGTGTGTTAGTAAGCACATATTTAACCTAGAAATGAGTGAAAGAAAATGATGGGTCATTTTACAGGCTTTTAAAATTAGAAAGTGATCTATTGGCAGCAGTGAAGATTCCGCTGAGAGCAGCATGAGCACTGAGTCTGATAACATTAGTGCTACACACAGAATGAACTTCAAATATGTGTGTATTACATCTGTGTATGTTACATCTGTGTGTGTTACATCTCTGTGTGTGTTACATCTCTGTGTGTGTTACATCTGTGTGTGTTACATCTGTGTGTGTGTTACATCTGTGTGTGTGTGTTACATCTGTGTGTATTACATCTGTGTGTGTGTTACATCTGTGTGTGTGTTACATCTGTGTGTATTACATCTGTGTGTATTACATCTGTGTGTGCACTACATCTCTGTGTGTTACATCTGTGTGTGTTACATCTGTGTGTTACATCTGTGTGAATTACATCTGTGTGTGCATTACATCTGTGTGAGTTACATCTGTGTGAGTTACTTCTGTGTGTGTGTTACATCTGTGTGTGTGTTACATCTGTGAGTGTTTGTGTGTTACATGTGTCTGTTACATGTGTGTGTGTTGTGGATTAAGGTTCTTTCAGGTTATGTGTTGTTACATTACACACAGGAGCAGTTTTGTGGAAAAAGGCTCCATATGTGGAAAGAAAACCCAGATTAATGCTTCACTCACACACTCACGTTTTAATTTCTTATATTTCCTCCTCACTTTGCACTAAAAGTCACATGATCACCCTGAAAATATGGGAACTAATCAACATTTATAAAATGTCTATAAATTTGTTTTGGGAAACAAATCTTCATGCAGGTGTATTAAAGGAGAAAGACTCGCACAGACACACTGTAATGTGTACAATGTGTAAATGTGTATTACAATGGTGGAAATGTGCAGCATGTCAGCTGTGTGTAAAAGTGACTGACGCTAAACTGAGTGAAGCATTTCTCACACACTGCCTTCACACCCGGGAGTCTCACAAACGCAGGACACGTAGAAAACTTCAGCTAAAAGCACTTCAAACACATTACTAATGTAACCTCTAAAACATATTAAAGACAAACCTTTAAACATCCAGTTATGGCTAACTTATCATTTGTAATAATAATAACAAAAATAATAATAATAATAATAATAATAATAATAAGAAGAAGAACTCTTTTCAAATAAAAATTTACATAGTTCTTTACAGAGTGATTACTACAGAGATTAA
>JAQMYM010000009.1:91621-104797 GCA_030014255.1 Parauchenoglanis ngamensis | reverse complement strand
TGTGGTGGACTGGCGACCTGCCCAGGGTGTACCCCGCCTCTCGCCCCAAGATGCTGAGATTGGCTCCAGCTTCCCCGTGACCCAGACGGATAAAGCGGTATAGATAATGGATGGATGGGTGGATGAATTGAATTAATGCTTCACCAATGCAGAATGGAACAAATGTAAAGGAGGAAATGCTACATATTGTGTTGGAGGTCTGATGGGACAACAGACTGACCTTTATTATTTTAAATGTATTTATTTTTAAACAGAAAGATCATTTTGGAGGGAAAATGTACCATCTCACTAGTGGGACTGTGGTTAGCCATTGATTTGCAGCTGTTAGATTGCTTTAGTCTAGCTTTCTCTTAAATTATTTTAAAGAGTTTATTTACAATTATAGAGGTAAATAGGCACAGGTGTATCTCTGTAGAGATCTTCTCCATGTTGCCAGATACATTTAATAACATTTTGAACCTAGTCATTAACAACAACAAAAAAATCAGTTTACTTTGACATGTTGCATTGTTCCTCCTACACTTGTATTGCATAGCCTTTTTGCATCTGCAGGTTTTAACATTCTAACTCAAAACTGGACCAATTTCATTCATTTCATTTCATTCATTTGACAACCTCTAAATTAATTGATGGTATTTGATAATAGTAATTAAGGAAAAATCAGAAAAATAACTTTTTCTCCTAAACTTTTAGTGCAGTCACTTTATTGATGGAGTTTGATTGTTACAATTAAGAAAAAAAATCTTTAAAATAAAAGTTTTTCTCTGCAAAATCTTTAGTGAAAACTTTTGTAAATGTATAAGTTTTGCACTTTATTTGAATCGAGATATTTTATTTTAATTTTACGTTTTTTCTTTGGCAGCCATTGCTGCCAGTCATTTGACCATTTTTTGCAATTTACGTGTTGCTGCATTTTCTGCAGCAATACAATAAATAGACAAAAAAAATTTTATTCTGCTCAGCATGCCAAAGCCTTTGTACAGATGGTTTGAAACAAGTGTTCTAGCTGACAATGTAAACAAAATAAATAAACAAAAGAAAAATCTCTGCTGTGGTCAGTATTTCCCAACTATTAAACCAAACTTAACATAACATCAAACACCAAACATAAAACTTCAAAAACATTCAGCTATATTTTGTGTCAAAGGCAGTGGGTTTGAACGGTCACATTATTAATAAAAATGGTCACATACCTCCAGTGTCGTGAGCCATAGGGGTCTTGTGCATTATTTATGCACGAGTTGAGATCATGTTTATTTCCCCACATATGACAGGCGAAAAAAGGTCCATTGTCCAATATTCTCCCTAAATGATAGTGTGACCTACTATGTCAGTTCTTAATGCAGCAACACTGACCTACCATAGCAATGTTTTTCAGAATCACAACAGAAGCTCATAACACAGCAACAGAAAGGAAGGGTGACCCTAACATGACACAACACATAAACAAAAACACATTTCAAGTCATCCCAGAGCTCTGTGCAGGGTTTGACTTCTTCCACACATACCTTGGCAAACCATATCTATATGGAGTTCACTTTGTGCACAGGGGCATTGCTATTCTGGAACAGATTAGGGCAAGGCCCAAATTCAAGTGAAGGGGAAATGAAAGCTACAGCATACTATGACATTCTAGACACTTGTGTTTTCAACTTTGTTGCAACTGTTTGAGGAAGGCCCACATATAGGGGTGATACTTAGGTGTCCGCTTTACATTAGACCATCTGGGTGACATTTTTTATGAACTTGATTGACCTAGAGGAGGCTGAGGAATTGTACAAATTCATGAATTATATCAATCCTGCAAATTGCTTTTTTTTTATTATAATTTGTTAATGAAAATTTCCTGCAGCCCTTGTTTTCACCAGTGTTTCTGCAAGCATAGTGGTAGGATTAAGATAAGATAAGAGATAAGATAAACCTTTATTAGTCTCACAAGTGGGAAATTTGCGTTGTCACGGCAGAAAGTGGACAGAAACAAAGATCAGCAAAAATTTTAACAATGGAATAAAATAAAATATAATAAAAATACAAAATGTACACTATACAATCTAAAATATAAAAATAGTATACCCACAAAATTGCACGTTACATCAGAAAAAAAATTGGCAGTATAAATTGACAGTAAATTTAAATTGACAGTAACAATTGTATTAGTATACAGTAGTTTACCCACAAAATTGCACGTTACTTCAGAAAACATTGCCAGTATAAATTGCCAGTAAATTGACAGTAAAAATTGTATTAGTATACAATAGTATACCCACAAAATTGCACACAAGTAAAATTGCACATAATGAGAAACTATCATGGTGTATCGGATATGTGTGTGTGTTTGTGCGTGTGTGGTCGTCAGCAAGGTCTTTGTTGTGGAGTCTGACAGCAGTTGGAATTAAAGACTTGCGGAATCTCTCTGTCCCACATCAAGGTTGCAGCAGCCTGCCACTGAAGGAGCTGCTCAGTGCTGTCAGAGTCTCCTGCATAGTCCCTCAGGATAGTGGGTACGATGGTGTTGAAAGCACTGGAGAAATCAAAGAACATGATTCTCACAGTGCTCCCAGCAGTCTCCAGGTGAGAGAGGGAATGATGTAGGAGGTGAATGACGGCATCATCCACTCCAATGCCAGGCTGGTAGGCAAACTGAAGTGGGTCCAGTGATGAGCTCACCAGGGGTCGGGGCTGAGCAAGGACCAGCCGCTCCTGGGTCTTCATCAGGTGGGAGGTCAGAGCCACTGGTCTGTAGCTGTTGAGGTCCTTGGGATGTGGAATCTTTGGCACTGGTACCACACAAGAGATTTTCCATAGCCGTGGTACTCACTACACTAAAAGGACTCACTACAATGCTCTAATTCCATAATCACTGAATAAAGTGAAGTGTGTGGGAGATTATATACACTAAATACACTGATACACTAAACTGGACTCTTCCTCATCTCTGAGTGGAACTAAGTGTACTTTAGTACCTTGTATTCAGAGGGCTGTATTCAGAATGCAGTGTGTGCACATCTTAGACCAAAGACAGAAAAAAACCCTCTTTCAGTCAGTTCACATTTCCTACTGCTGTTTTTCTTTTTTCTTTTTTTTTTTAAAGCTGAGTGCTTGTGTTTAAAGGTGGTGAGCTAAATACCGTTGACCAAATCTGTTGGAGGTGTGAACTACACACCAGTGATTTCAATAATCTGAATGTGGAGCACAGAAAATCCACTTCAGCAGATGCAGAACCAGACTGAATACCAGGAACTTTCCTCATGTAAATACTGACGCAACTCCTGGAGTTAAGTGACCAACTCTGAACATGGCCTGTGTATCTCTTTTACTTGAGAAAGTGCACAGAGTGGACCTTTACAGCTGTACTCTCCACAAGTAAATTAAAGTGGTCCTGAAGGTACAGTTTTCAAGATACAGATAATAAAGGTGCAAACATGTCCACTTGAGGTATTAATTTGTCATGTGGCATTTCACAGTGTTGCGAGCTTCACATGCACTTGTATTTTAAAGGTGCTGTTGGTTTTGCTCCCTGCTCTTGTCTATGTCTCTGTCCCCTCAGTGGTTCCTCTTTAATGTAAGACACCTGACTCCTGTCTCTCTCCCATTAACCCAGCGTATTTAAGCCATTCACTTTCACATGTTCATCATTGCATTTTTATGTAATTTCTGATTTCAGTTATAGGCCTTTCTCGTTCTTTCTTTTTGAATTTAAACCTGTTTTCTCATATCTTTGACAATGGACTGTTCACTGAGTCTGTGACAGAGTCTTTAATATTATAAATTTGTAAAGCTTTGATGATTGTGTTAAACACTGAGGGATGAGCAGTGTCATACAGACATACATGTCAAGGATGATTCCTTGGTAAGTCAGGTCCGTCAGAGGCTAGGGTCCGTCAGAGGCTAGGGTCCATCAGAGGCTAGGGTCCGTCAGAGGCTAGGGTCCGTCAGAGGCTAGGGTCCGTCAGAGGCTAGGGTCCGTCAGAGGCTAGGCTAGGCTCCTTCCTAGCATTCATATAACACATAATGGAACAGTCTAGCGAGTGTAAAGGTGTGTATCATTGAAAAGGTCTTGCCTCGTACATGCGCATGGGATTGAGGTTGATGTAAGAACGCAGAAGATCCACACATCTTTGAAAATTCTCTGAATGAAGGACTCGGTTCTTGGCAGTATACGAAGGATCCTAGAGTTTGGAACAGTCCATCTGCATGATTTAATGTCATGGCTTCTATCCAATGCAACCTTTAAAGATTCTTCTTTTACATTGGGAAGCACCTTTCATTTTCCTTGCTGCTTTAGCTTCGCCCCCAACCACACCTTCTGATTATAGTCTCCACCTGTTCCTTCTAACAAGCTTTATTGTGTGTTTGGTGAACCTGTGTTTCTGTGCGTGAGGATTTGGTCTTGTGGAGTTCAGTTTTTCGTGGAACCCAGGCTTTTGTGTAGTTTTTGATCTCAGTCTATGTTTTATGGATCGTTTATAGGTGCACTGTGACGGAGTGAGTGAACTTGTCTTGTGTGAATCAGCAGGAGTTTAATTCAGGATGAGAGAGAGGATCAGGCCACTATAAGCTTACTGCAGTACACAGGCCAAGTCTCATTTACAGCAGACTCACATCTGACTCTCGGAGAGGTTTGGATAGAAAACACACGCAGAGTCATGAATAAACTGTCAGCGAAGGTCTCACCGTGCTCCACACCTCCAGCTGCCGCACTGCACACGGCCTCCACCTCAGGTATGACCACCTCATAAATGTTTGGTACTCATAAAACATGGAGCGTGTTTATTTTTAGTCCACTTTACAGCATCACATTCAATTCTGTTGATGTTTATGTAAATTCAGAACTATACTCCGAGAGAAATGAGACTAAACAGGGTTTAAGCTACTCCTGTAATGCTGTTCCTCCCTCAGGGCTGTGTTCTGGGTAAACGCTCCTGAAGGGAACTTAATGTGTGTATTTCTGTTCTGTCTGTACAGAGGCTGATGTGAGGCGCGAGAAATGTGTGTCTGTGCAGGAGTCTGGGCCAAGCGAGCGTCCGTGTCCGGTCAGGGCGATGTTGAGGATAGCGGCGGGCGTGGTGCTAGGGATCGGCGTGGCGACGGTGTGGGTGTGGGCTGCTCACAGCGCTAAACGCACACTAACACACTTTAATGCTCCTTTTTTCATCTTTTGGTTCTGCAGCATCTGGAACCTGCTGATGTTCCCTCTTTATTACGCCGGATATTTACTGACAGGGAAGCACAGAGAGACACCCGCAGCTCACTTCAGGTCAGTTTCTCAGCAGATTCCAAAAAATAACCACACTTTAAAGGTGGGATTAGTTAACAGTGTGATGAGGGATAATGAACAGAGTTAACAGAGGGATGTTGAAGTGAGTGTAATTACACTGCAGTAATGTTCATGTTATACCGCCTCTGTGTGTGTTATACACAATAAGTGAATGATGTGATAATTTAAACATTAATAAAAACATCAGTAATGAATATTAAAGCTGAAGTTTATTAAGCTTCATCTAAATTAAAGTGAAAAACAAAGCTGCTCATTTAATTTGATTTTAATTTAATTGAATGTCTCTAAAGCTGATTAGGGCTAATCTGATTTTAAAAGCTAATTCTGAAAGATTAATGTGGACATAAAGAGACGCCCGTGCCTCATCACTTAAACACCACTATATTTAATCACCTCCAGAACATTAACACCTGAACAGCCTGATAAACACATCAGCAGGAGCATCACTTCATATCAAAATATTAATAATTCAATTGATTAAATTAATAAAACATGGATAACATCACGCTAACACCAGTAACATGCTAATGTGAATTTGTGTGTGTGTGTGTGTGTGTGTGTGTGTGTGTGTGTGTGTGTGTGTGTGTGTGTGTGTGTGTGTGTGTGTGTGTGTGAATGTGTGTGTGTGTTCAGAAGGTGTGTACACTTCCTGGGTGATGGGGAGGTGACAGTGAGGGTATTGTTGAGGTTCTCTGCGCCGTTCTCCATCTTCTGGAGTGTGTCGGGGTTCCTGTATCTGCGCACCCTCAGCAGGACGTCAGTGACAGACTGCAGCGCTGTGATGTGCTGTAGCTCCGCCTTCACCTTCTTGCTCACCTGGATCTGCCTTAAGGAGCGCTTCCTGGGAGTCAGGGTCTCCTAAAACACACACACACACACACACACACACACACACACACACACACACACACTACTGATTCAGTACAGTAAAATTGACCTCTTCTCTCTCTCTCTCAGGTGGTAGCAGTGATTCTCTCTATAACAGGAATCGTGATGTTAGCGTACTCTGATGGTTTCTACAGCGACTCTATAACTGGGGTGGCTCTAGGGGTCGGAGCAGCCTCCTCCTCTGCGCTGTATAATGTGTGTGTGTGTGTGTGTGTGTGTGTGTGTGTGTGTGTGTGTTATATATGAATCTATGAAGTGAGACAGTTAGGTATTTGTGTGTTTGTTCATGGCTGTGTTTCATTAACAGAGCATGTCTCGGCTGTGTTTCATTCCTCAGGTGTTGTACAGGAAGCGTGTAGGGACCCTTGATCCTGGCCCAGCAAGTGTATTATTGTGCTGTGTGGGTCTGTGTATGCTTGTGTTGCACTCGTGGGTGTGTGTGGTGCTGTACGTTGCACACATGGAGTTCTGGCCTCCGTCTCAACCTGTGCCCTGGAACACACTCTGCACCACGGCGTCACTACTGCTCGGTACAAACTCCTTCACTCAACTAGTGCACTATAGAGAGACACTACACTGAGCAGTGCTTCAGTACTGATGTCACATGCATGCTCTAACTCTCTGTGTGTGTGTGTGTGTGTGTGTGTTTGTGTTGTAGTGTTTAATGTGCTAGTGAACATGGGAGGAGTGTGCACGTACCCTGCGCTCATCTCACTTGGGGTCCTGCTCACGGTTCCAGCCAGCGCAGGTTCACACTCACTGCAGTCACATGACCACCTGCTGTCATTATTACCTGGCCAGTCTCACAAGCTGCAGCTGTTAGCTGTTAGTCTGTAAGATAGTACTAACATCGTGTGTATGATGTTTTGCCTCCACCATGCTAAAGGCTAATATACAGTAACACAGGGCCGTTTTCAGAGTCCACAACTTTAAATCAAAAAGTTACATCAACATTTATACAAACTGAGTTCCTCCTTTCTTTGTGTAAATATTCCTCAAAGTTCCTCATCCTCAGAGTCGTCACCAAACAGCCAGATGGTGGCGCTGGACCTAACATGCTCCTCACTAGAGCCGACATCACACAGGAACATGTGCTTAAGCTCAAGATAAGAATCGAGTGTAACTGAGACACGGTTAGGGTTAGTAGACAAACTCTGTTGTAGACAAACTCCGCCCCTGCCAGTGTAACTCTATATCTATATCTGAGGTCTGAATACTGATGTGTGTAGTTTCAATATGAAATCCTCACTGTGTGTGTGTGTGTGTGTGTGTGTGTGTGTGTGTGTGTGTGTGTGTGTGTGTGTGTGTGTGTGTGTGTGTGTGTGTGGATGTGTGGCTGTGTAACACAACTCTGAAACAACCCTGAGTATACAATAATACACATGCTCATACACCAATATATATTCCATATTACATTTTCCTTTTACTCACTGTGTGTGTGTGTGTGTGTGTGTGTGTGTGTGTGTGTGTGAACAGCAATGGATGTGTGGGTGTTAGAGGCTCCGCCCCTCAGTGACATGCGCTTGGCAGCATTGGGTTTAATCTCAGCTGCGTTTGTGCTGCTGTTGTTTCCGGAGGATTGGGACGAGAAAACTCTGCAGTGGATCAGTTCAGTGTGGAGTCAAAAAACACTCAACACCTAACACATGATCCTCACTCACACTGACTGCCACTTCCCCTTAACACCGACTGACACTTCCCCTTAACACTGAATAGCTTTATATTCTTAATGAATAAACTGGATCTGCTTTTCACTTGTTCCTGTTGAACTACAAATGCAAGTGTTACATATATAATTACCGTTTAAAAGTGTTCATTGTGTTTTGTCTTCATTATTAGTGATTCATCCTACATTAGTGTGAGAATAAATATTGTTGTTTGGCCACTGTATCCCAAAATTCTTTACCATTTTATTTTAAGAGAATTTGAAGTCTGACTAACAAAATTATCAATGTCTCTGTATAACTGAGATCAGAAAAGTAGTTTTGGATTTTTAAATGGTTTCTATGTATTGTAATTATTTAGGCATTTATAAATGATTTGATAGATTTTTATACCACAGAGTCGAGTTGAACGCTCGAATCTGATTGGTCAGAAGGTTTGTTTCTGTATAACAGCACAGGTAATTCCGGCTGTGACATGAACTACAGGTTAAAGCACAGGTTCTAGTGTGTTATTGTTTCTATAGTAACAGCTCATTCACAGGGACATGTACAGTGGACACGCCACATAACACTAATAATAAGCAGATTTTTAAAATGTGTAGTTAAACAAAGCAATTATTATCACCTTTGATGTAGAGACGTTATTTTAGGAGACGTTTATTTAACATTTATGAAAGGAGTCATTACATTATGCGTTATTTTTGTATAACACTGCAGTCTGTGGTATGTTATTTTTACTTACTCTTTGGGTTCTGCCCTTCATTTGCGTGTGTAGATGCTAATATTTCATTTTATAGGCAGAATATCAACATGTTTACGTGAATGAGTAGTTTGGTGAGCAAACCGCTGGGGGCGCTTGTTGGTGCTTTCTGCATTAATCCTGCTGTAGAAGAAGAAAAAGAAGGAGAAGAAGAAGCAGGCGGAAGTGGGCTGGGTTCCCGTCGCGCTCTTGGTGTGAGTTAAACAGCGGCATGGCGCTGAACGCAGGTACAATCTGAAATAAATTCTCACATTTTCACACTTTAATAGGTTTAGTAGGTTTATTCATTATTAGTGCGTTTTAAATTTATCACAAGCTTCATCTGAGTTCAAAATCAGCGCATGATCAGGCTAATAACTAGCTAATGCCCTGGAATTAAAGCTGACATTCATATTAATAATAAGCAGATGTTTAATGCGTTAGAATGAAAATCTAACTTCTGGAATGTAACATCAGCCAGATAATGATTTAATATTGAGTAATGTTAGTATTGTGGAATTAAACTTTACCTAATGCTACAGGATTACATATTAGCTAATAAGCTTACTGTAATTAATACAATAATTAATAGTGCTGCAGAATTAGAGATTAGCTTGCATGCTAACAGTGACGTCACCGCTCTAGTTGAACGATCAGGTTTGTGATAATGAGTGATTTCATTCTGCAGCAGCAGCAACATGAATAATATTGTGTGTGTGTGTGTCGGTTCTCAGATGAGGAGGATTTTGAGTGGGAGCCCCCGAGCGAGGCGGAGATGAAGGTGTTTCAGGCTCGACGAGAGCGTCAGGATAAAATCAGCAAGCTGATGGGAGATTATTTATTGAAGGGCTACAAGATGCTGAGCAACTGCTGCGACACCTGCGGGGTGTGTAACCAAATAAAATACAGCACTCTGTCAACACTGTGGCGGTGAAGCAGGAGCTCATTTTGGTCAGGGGTGCACATACTTTTGGCCATATTGAATATGACAGTTGAATTGGGGATATCCTGCAGGAATTTGTGGTCAGGGATAGAGAGGTTTTGACAGAACTTTTAACCTGGTTCTCACCAGGACACACACCAGGAGCAGCACAAGCAGAACAAATGAATGAAAGTGTGTGTGTGTTTGTGTGTGTGTGTGTTTGTGTGTGTTCATGTTCCATAGACCATTCTGCTGCAGGATAAACAGAAGAAGAATTACTGTGTGGCGTGTCAGGAGCTGGACTCGGACATCGATAAGGACAATCCTGGTGTGTGAAGCTACTTTTTTTGCCTCGTTTCAGTCCTGTTATAAAGACACACTTATCGTCTTTCCCTCTTCATTCAGAAGTGTGTAACATCACAACAATGTGATCACAATCACTAGAGTTAAGGTTATAAGAACCAGTTTAAACACTTTCTGTAACTCTGTGTGTGTGTGCGCATGTGTGTGTCAGCTCTGAACGCTCAGGCGGCTCTGTCTCAGGTACGAGAGCGACGACTCGCCAATCATCACCCCCTCGATGCCGATCAAGCCACACCCACCATGCCAGAAGCTCCACCCAGTAGCAGACCAGAGCACTGCGAGGGGGCAGCATCTGGGCTCAGAGCCCCGCCTCTTCCTCCTCCGCAGCCCCGCCCCCTTCCTGCTCCATCCCCTCCCCCCCTGCAGACCCCGAGTGGTCTCTCCAGCTCTGTCACTCTTCCTCATCGTCCTCCTCCTCACCAGGCCGCTCTGGACGCAGAGGACGTTGTGCTGCAGAAGCTGCGCTGGGCCACACAGGAGCTGCAGACAGCCGTCTCACTCGAATCCTGCGTGCAGCTGTGCAGTCTGATCCGCACCTGCGCAGACACACTGCAGAGCCTTAAACACCTGCAGCACTGAAACTCTGTGCACGCACAAACACACGCGCGCATGTGCGCACAACACTGATCTCACGCCAAGGTCGTATTCTGACAGCGTGGCCTGGGGGAGTGGCCTGGTTTACTATTGGAAGCTGCAGATTTAAACTGATTTTCTGCTGAATGTGAAATAAACACCAGAACTGAAGTTATGGTCATTACTGTTCTCACTTTACTGCCTCAGATTGAGTTCAAAACTATCTCTCTCACACACACACACACACACACACACACACACACACACACACACACACACACGCAACTTGTTTCGGTTTAGCTTTTTAGCTTGTTCTGAAACTAATCTTGCATGCTCTGAAGAAATAGTCTGCATGAGTGTTTCAGTCTCCGGTATAAATCTGTTTCAAGCAAAAAAAACTTTGAAGAAAATTAAAATACAAACATTCAGCTTTAATCCTTGACATTTGTAAATATTGTCGTGTGTGTTCTCACACTGTTATTGATATATTATTGAGGGGAGTTTCAGCGCGATTATAATCTCAGGTCTGAGAAACAGACTTATGATCGTTGCAGTCACGTGGTCTGAGTGAGCAGCGCGTCATGCTGACGTGGAGACGCTGCAGTGTACACTTAAGGCAAGTGCACTTCCAGCTGTGAGTTCCTTCTCCACCAGGTGGCGCTGCTGTCTTCGTTATAAACACCCCCCCCCCCCCCCACACGCACGGTGTTTCGCTTTCAGACTAAGCTGTGTTCTAGAGCGCATTCTTCACATTTCATTCTGTTTATCATCATTTTCCCTTCAGTCTGAAGTTTTATTTTTATTTATTTTTCTTTAAATTCACTGACGACCTCGTGCGCGTGACTGCAGACACAACAGCAGAAATCTCTCACACACACATCAGGCAGATCTGAGTTTAAACGGAGCATAAACACACTAAGTGGCAATAATCTCCAGCAGAATAAAAAAAATCTCGGTTTATACCCAAAGCTCCTCCTGAACTTATTTGGTAAAAGAGTGTGTGATGCTGAAGCTGCAGTCTGAGTGACGTGTGTCTCTGTCATGCTGTGTTTACGGAATTCTAAAAATACCTCACACACACATGCACACACACACAGGGTTCACCCCAGCTGTAGTGTTCAGTATTTGCACTGTTCCTCAGCTTTAGATGTTTTGTGTCTTTAACACTGATATGATCTCAGTGATGTTTATTCACTCTGCAGGAAGAGTCTCAGGTCTCGGCTGTGTCCCAAATCTCCTGTGAGAGTTAACACCCTGTACAGAAGTCATAACTGTGACGGGGGATGATGAATCCCAGATCTCAGTTCATTACAGCTCCATTAGTGAGTGATTGAGTGAGTGGTTCTGTAACCAGGTACCGGTGCTGAACTTGGTTCTCTTTCCTGTACAGTACCATGTGTGCAGAGCCAGGAGATGTGGGCGGAGCTATAAACAGTGCAGATCACTGATTGGTCAAACACTATGATCACACAATTGTCCTTATTAGAGACGTGCGTGCGTGTGTGAGAAAGAGAGAGGGAATCTTTACTGACCCAGACGCTCATGCTGTTGATCTGGAGCACAGTTTATATTTCCTATACAATCTTCATCTTTGGCCAAATCCCAAATGTCTTCCAAATAATTATATACAGTATGCTCACTACATAGGGTACTACATAAAGATGGTATATACCCTACATAGTGGATACATGATAAAAAATTTCAGATTATTCTTTTTGATGTCTATATTTTTTTCTCTAAAGTATTGGCTCCCTCTCCTCCATCATTAATATGGGAAACCTGAGACAGAGCCACACCCTTTTAATTTAAAATAACTCACACATCTGTGTTTAATTATGTTTTGTCAGAGAAAATTACCGAGTGAATCTGGAGTTATATTCTACTTATGCACTCCATTGTTAGTCTCCACCCACACCCTCAAGGGAAACTCTGCCCACTTCCACAGGTACTGCTGTGGGGTTCTAGGTTCGGATTAGTCGCTGCACCGAGTCGGACCAGTCCTGAGAACTTAGCTATGTAGTGTACAATGCAGGATTTGAGACACAGCTGCAGACCTGTGACCAATCACATGTTAAAGTCGAAATCATGTGACCATGCTAATGAAGTGAGTGTGTGTGTGTGTGTGTGTGTGTGTGTGTGTGTGTGTGTGTGTGTGTGTGTGTGTTTGTGTGTGTGTGTGAAAAGGTCATTTCTGTTACATGTTCTTACAGGCTGAAGTGTTTCAGTGATGACAAACTCTTAAAGTCTCTGAACTCATGATCGAGCTCATAACCAGCAGGGTGCGGACCACACGGAAAATCCAGCTCACACACACACACACAGTGCTGTACACAATAAAGTCTTTATTTTACCTTTAGTTTTTTAAATAGTCATTTAAAAAGTGTTACTTAAACTGTTTTGCCTGAATTCTTTATTTTAAAATGTATATATTAAAAATGTTATTGTGTTTTATTTGTATGTATTGCTGCTTTGCTTTATCTTTACATTATATTTATTTCTCTACATTAATGTGATCTACAGTGTCCTCAGATTCAACAAAGGAACTGATGAGTTAAATGTGTGTGTGTGTGTGTGCATATGTATGTGTGTGAAGGGTCTCCTCCTTCATCCCACTCTCCACTTGTCCACCTTCAGCTGTTTCTGTCCATCTGTCTGCCCTCCTAAAATAAGTGCACTGTGAGACGGAAACCCCCTACACCTCTTAAAACACACACACAGTCACACACACACACACACACACACACACACA
>JAQMYM010000009.1:44237-69027 GCA_030014255.1 Parauchenoglanis ngamensis | reverse complement strand
TGCTGGGATTGGCTCCAGCTTCCCCGCGACCCAGACAGATAAAGCGCTATAGATAATGGATGGATGGATGGATGTTCAGTAAAGGTTCACTTAATGAATCAGAAAAGTGCAAGAAATAGTGTGATGCTCTCTTCTGACGGATGTAAGATCTGCAGCATGTTTCTGGCCAGTGGATGCTGTTGGCCCTGAGACAGAACCACTTCAGTGGGCCCTGAGCAGTACTCTTTATAGGGTATACAATTACTAGTCTGAAATTTATTTTTTTATTATTCTGTTCCTATTGGACTAGTGCACGTCATTATTGATATTTTATTGTACAAAAATTATTTTTAAAAAAACAAACATTTTAGGCATTTTCTTAGCTGCTCTCACAAGAGGAAACAGAAAATCCTGCAACATACATTTCCTGTAAATGGTATAAGTGTGACAATGAGTAGATATGTTAGACCTGTGGGCACTGGACCAGACTGCCAACCAAGAAAAAAAAACAAGTTCAGCACGCTGCATCCTGTTCATGTCCACAAGTGCTCACACATGAAAAGTCAGAAAGAAAGACATGCACGGAAACACACCTAAAGCCATGATACGCTGAGCTGGAAGCTGGGCAGCCTGTACTTGTTTCCTGTTAGTGCGTGAACAAATTAAGAAAAAGAAAGGAAGGAACTGTGAAATGAACAATGAAAGAAAAAAGACAGAAAATGAAAGAATCAAAGTTCAGGAAGTGCTTACACAAGAAAAAGACAGACAGAAGGAAAGAAACACATGCACACAAACACACTCAGTGCAGTGAGATCGTGGGCACAGACTCGCACAAAGTGGGCTGCTGAAGACTGAAAAAGTCTTTTTTTTCTTAATCTTTACCTGTCCAGTTTGGGTGAGTCCGTGCCTATGATGGGCAGATTCCTGTTCTTGACTGACAGAAGGGGAACCTTCTGCTGTTGTAGCCAATCCAACTCGAGTTTCGATGCTTTTTGTATGCTGAGATGCTTTTTTTAAAAAGTGATAACATGAGTTACTATATCCTTCCTGGCAGCATTTACCTCTGACCTCTCTTATCAACAAGGCATTTCCACAGAACTGTCACTCATTCACTGTTTTTTGTTTTTCGCACCATTCAATAACGGCGTTATTCACTGCCGCCTTCAACTAACCAGTCAGCGATCACTTTTATTTTGTTTAACATGAGTTTTTTTCTGTTGTTTTGTTTTATTCATGTTTAATTTCCTCTCTTTAAATCTATGTTTTGATCTTACTAAATCTATTGTTTTAATTATGTCTATTCTCTCTTGTAAAGCACTTTGAATGACCGCCGTGTATGAAAGATGCTACGTATATAAATAAATTTGCCTGGCCTTGCCTAGCCTCACCGTGCCTGTGTAAACTCTACAAACGCTCCGTTGTGCGTGAAAATCCCAGGAGGTCAGCAGTTTCTGAAAGAGCCAAACCAGCTCATCTGGTAGATGATGCACAGAGATTGCACTTTTTCTTCATTCCGATGTTTGACGTAAACATTAACTGAAGCTCTTGATCTGCATTCACGTGATTTTTTTTTTTTATTTTTATTTTTTTTCCGGAATGTGCTGCTTGACTGATTAGATAAGTGGACTGCATGAGTGTGCACTTGTACAGGTGTTCCTAATAAAGTGGACGGTGAATGTACACACATTCACAGTGTGGGAGACATTAGTTCATTATAAATAGTTTTTTGACTCATTGTGGTTGATTATTGGTGGGGCATAATACATAGCCCCATAATAACATGTCAGTTCAAATTTTTGCTGGATTTTAATATAACTTTTTCTTGCTCATTATACACTCTTAAAAATAAGTGATTCAATAGTATAAATTTTCCTTTTTCTTATCAAGAGTTATAATCAATGGATCTTTTAACCATTCTGGCACCTTTTTTTTAAAAAGTCAACATAAATGAGATTGTTTTGAACCTCAGCCATAATGAATGTGTTCTTGAAAATAATAATAATAATAATAATAATAATAATATAGTCCTTTCACTGTGTAGAAAGTTCTATAATAGTACTCATTTACAGTCCATTATTGATGCCGAATCATGTATAAAAGTTCTCCTGTGATTGAGAGTCGGCAATAACCTTCTTCTCTCGTGACATCAGCACTGGGAGGAGAAATATACACAATATAGCTGTTGACACGCATAAGCTTCAACACTTTCAGTGCAGTGTAGCTGCACCGTGGTGTGTAAAAGTGTGTGTTATAAAACTTTCGCAAGGCACACGCAACTTCCTCACATCACTTGAACCGAGTCGTTCAGATGGCTAAGCCTCTGAGAGGGAACCTAAGAAGAGAAACCGAGCTACGAGGAACACAAAACTGTACAGGTAGTGTGCTCTCTTTTTCTGTGCTGCATTCAGGGTTTTGTAGTTACACAGTAACTCGTAAGCAGAAGTGTGATTGTTTGCTGAAGCACTGTGTGTAGAAGTGTGTCTGCTTTCTTGTCAAATCGAACACATGCATGTAAAGTATAATGTACACCTGTACCCTTGGTCATTAATGCCGTTATATAATCAGTCAAACGTGTGGCAACAGAGACGTACATAAAGCTGGACAGATACAGGTCAAGACATTTAGTTAATGTTCACATCAAACATCAGAATGAGGAAAAATCTAAGTGATCTCGGGGACTTTGACCGTGTCCGTGGTTGTTGGTGCCAGATGGTGTTTGAGTATTTCAAAAACTGCAGATTTTTCAGGATTTTCAAGCACAAAAGTCTCGAGTTGGCACTGAATGTTGTGATAAACAAAGCACATCGGGTGAGCAGCACTTCTACGAAGCAGTTCTCTAATAAGTGTTAATGAGAGGAAAATGGCCTTAGTATTTTGAACTAACATTAAGTCCACAGTAACTCAAATAAGCACTCTTTACAACTGTAGTGTGCAGAAAGTCATCTCCGAATGCACAACACATTAAACCTTGATGCAGATGTGCCACAACAACCACGTGGGAGACCCCATTGAGTTCCACTCATGTCAGCCTAAAACAGGAATCTGAGGTTACATTGTACACAGGCTCACCGAAACCTGATGTTTTTCTAATCTGCAGCTATACAGTTTCACTCAAGGGGTAGGGCTACAGATGATACAGGTGTTCCTATTAAAGTGGCCAGTGAGTGTATAATATATATCTTGTGTCACTTGTGTGTGAGGCTCTTACCTTCATGTATAATGCACTATTTATGTCACTGCATTGCCATAAATAAGTTTAGTGTCTGTGTAAAATAGAGAATAATCTAGCCTTTAACAACATTCAAGATTCATAATTTCACTTCTGACCACTGATGATATATTTTTGCTCACAGCAGCTCATCAGTTCATTGTTGTCATAACCACAACATGTGCATAAACACCACCACAGGTTTTATGTTCACCACACCCAAGCGTTTGACGTTATAAAGCTAAACCACACAGCACCACTAGCACTTTGATGCTCATGTCATTGACTTTGTTTCTGACACACTCTTCTGTTAAAACAATGTTTTCTCACTAATTTCTAACCAGTACCTCTTCATCTCCAGCTGCCGTGGAAACACATATTCATGGTGACTATGTCACTGCCCCTCTGGTGTGTTTGTAATGCAGGGCAGTGTCCAGTATGACACGATGTTGAAGTTAACTTGCTTCACTCACAGTCATGAGCTCCAACATAGAAAGTTATGCCCAGACAGAGGCTCTCATTTTTCACTCGTTTGTTGTTGGAATTGCCGTGGATCCCAAAGCCTGTGCCTGGGTGGGATGTCAGTCCACCTCATGATACCATGCACACATGCATTCACACCTACGGCCAAATTGCATGCATCATCTCCATATATTTGTTTGTGAGGTCACATATTAGCTTGTTTTTATTTTGTTTTGGGTTTTTTATTCTGTTGTGAGTGCATGTGTGAGTAAACTCCAGACTGTGTCAGGAGAACTCCAGATGGTAGTTTAGTCTCCCAGCTGAGGAACCACACACACACACACACACACACACACACACACACACACACACACACACACCTTCTGTTTAGACATTCTGTTAATAAAAGCCTGATGTACAGATGTGTGTGTGTGTGCACATGTCCCCATGAGGACAGGAATATCTGTTGGCTTTGACCTTGTGGGGACATTTAACTACATTTTGGAGATATTTAATACAAAAACTGCAGTTTTTATTCAAAAACCACATATAGAGCATTTGCAAGCTCACTAGGTTATGGACTGAGAATATCCTTGAGCTGAAACCCTGATAGCAAGGGTTAGTGTAGTTAAAACACACACACACACACACACACACACACACACACACACACACACACAGATCACTGTTAACCCTGAAGAGTGTTTAACGCTCCTGTTATTTTCTTCTGATGTCACAGTGTCCACTATTTTAGCATAACTTTAGAAGTATTTCTGATTTATCACAGTATGCGATCGATAAATCGATTAAATCGATATTTTGTTACACCTGAAATATGTTTAAAAATCTTTTCAAGGGTTTCGCTGCTACAACAGGTCAATTTTCAACAGGACCTGAGACACATGATGGTTAAATAGTAATACACATGAATAGTAAAAATAGTAAGACACATGATGGTTAATATTGTTTAGATGCCAAGCACAAGCTAGCTACTTACTGAGGCTAACGTTTTATCTAGCTAACATGTAGCTGTAAAGTCTCAGAAGGTCAACATTCCCCTGAGATATGTTGGGTAAACACTCAGTATGGCTAACATCACACTACAAATACATTTAGCATTGTGCTAACATTTATTCAACTATCATACACCAAATCTTCAAAAAATACTTTCTTCTGTTTCTAATATCAGGATATTTTGCAAGTTTAAATACAACTTTCAACAATGCACTCGCTGTTCAAGGGGTTAAAGTCATGAGAATATCTGTTAAAGTCTTTTATACAGACAGGGAGAAGACGCAGTGGCAGGGAAAACGATACGCAATTATCCAGAATGTCAACTTTTACCTCAGCTGTTTCAAAGGTTGGAAAATTACCAGCAAAACACTGCATAGACCTTACATTACACTGTAATTATACTTAGCATCGATCGCTAGCGAGAACACAGCCATATTGATCAAATTAAAATGAAGTCAAGACTCCTGAACGCTGCGCTCTGGCACAAGCTCTCTTTGTCAAGCAAAGTGACACAAAAATTATAAAAAAAATTATTTAAAAAGTTATAAAAAAATATAAATAGTTCTAAAAAAATACATCTGAGTACCTCAGATTAGCGCGTTAGCTCCTAGGCAGAAAAAAACCCTACCGTTCACCATTCATGTCTCCTGTGACTGTAACAGCTACATTTTTCCTTCTGTTGCGTGTTATAGGTTCAGAAAGCCATAAAGTGTCTCATTAAAATACCACATCGATGCCAGAAAACACTGAACTCTAGAAAAGTTGTCGAAAAGTTCCCAGATTAGCCACCTCATCTCTGAGCCCTGAATGACGCGTTTACGCTAGAAGATGACAGCTGGTGTTTAAGTCACTCTGGTGTAATGAAGACACGAGACATGAAACACGAAGCTGGCGCCCGGCGGAGGAAAAATAACAGACTAAGAGCGACCCACACTTCTAGTTAGCATCACAGATTAGACACATCTGACAGCGTAAACAAACCAAACCCGCTAATTTCTGTCTGAACGCGGGATTTCACACAGCTCTGATGAAGCCAGTGTGTGGTGAGAGCGGCGTCTTTAAGGATCTCACCAAGGTTACAGCTACACTTTAACTAGCTAATGTACCCTGTCCTCTCAGTGTAATGCTAACTAGCTTATTCATTAGCAAGTGTTACATTAACAAATGTTTAGTGTAATGGTAAATGTCCATAAATGTTTATCTAAATAAATAATGTCTTTAATAACATCTAAAGCAATATCTTCTAAGAAAAAAAGACTTCATTTATGAGTGGTGTGCTATGGTGTACCATTAGTAATAATAATAAAAAAACTAGCACTGCTAATTAGAGCACAAGCTAACTCTGCTAATAACGCTCTGAGGCAGTCTCACCTCTTTCTTTGTTTCCCTTGTAACTGTAGAGACTGATGATTGTTTTAGTAACAGCGTGAGCTCTTTCTGTAAAGTAGTGTGTGTGTGTGTGTGTGTGTGTGTGTGTGTGTTTGTGTGTGTGTGTGTCCGTGTGTGTCATACAGGAGCGAGCAGAAAATTCTAATAAAAAGCCGTTACACACTTTATAGTCCTGTGGGAGAATTAAACAGTTCCAGATGTTTCTGTGCCCAAAAAACATCTGGATTGACTCAGACAGCTGGAGCGACCAAACTTCTCTCTCTCTCGCTCTGTCTGTGTGTGTGTTTGTCTACTTCTCTTTCTGTCTTTCTGTGCGTGTGTACCTTTCTTTTTGTCTTTCTCTCTGTATCTCTTTCTCTTATTCTGTTAGTATGTCTGCTTTTATTACTGGTCCTCACTCTCACTGTCCCCATCTGTCTATTTTTTTTATCTCTTTTCTCTCTCTCTCCCTCTTCTGCCGGTCTCATTTTTTTGTTCTCGGTCTCTCTGTCTCCCTCTCTCTCTCTGTCGCTCTCTCTCTCTTTCCCTTTCTTTATTTCTCTGTCTGTCTCCCTATCAGCTCCTTTCTTTCTGTCTCTCTCTCTTTTCTGCCTCTCTTTCTGTCTGTCTCACTCTGTCACTTGTTGCCTCTCTCTCTCTCTCTCTCTCTCTCTCTGTCCCTTTCTTTCTGTCTCCCTCTTTTCTTCCTCTCTCTGTGTCTGTCTCCCTTTCTCTGTACGTCTCTCCATCTGTCTCTCTCTTTCGATCAATTGTTTTTAAAGTCATATTTTTATTACTGAGAGACGTTTTTCTCTTCCTGTCAGGAAATGAGAGTGTATTCAGGAGGCAAGCAGCCCTGTGGCCTGTTGGGTGTGTGTGTGTGTGTGTGTGTGTGTGTGTGTGTTTATAAGACAAATGATGCCATATTATCAGCTTCCTTCTAGGTCTCCAGAGATTAAACTGTGTGTGCTAGTGAAGATGTCTGACAAAAATGTGCCTCACACACACACACACACACACAGAAAAGGAAGTTTAATCACTCTATATTTATAGCTCCTTAGCTGATGAAGGACTGAAGCTGTGTAACTACACTGTAGGTTTTTTCTGTATTACTGAAACACACAGTAAGGACTGCAAGAGACAAAAGACCCTTTTCTCTCTCTCTCTCACACACATTCACACACATTCTCACACACTTACACACATTCACACACATTCTCACACACTTACACACATTCTCACACACTTACACACACATGTTTATATTTTCGTGTGTGGATTCAGCAGTGACCGGAAAATGATATAATCCAATTCCTGGTAAATAATCAGCAGCTCGTGTCTGAACACAAACTGATATATTACTGGGAAAGAGGATGACTTCTTCATGACTATTTACAGTACACACACACACACACACACACACACACACACACACACACAGACACACACACACACACACATACATATGCTGTAATAGCAATCCAGGGTTTTAATATGACTAAAAAAGCAGTACTGACAGGAAAAGAAAAATATTTTTGGGGTTATTTCCTGAATATCCTGCACAGTCTGCAGATTCTTTGAGAAAGGTTTTTAAAAAGTTCAAAAGCTAAACCACAGGACCTTAAAACCACTTTATATATTTTTTTTTTTATTAATATTTATTCAACAGTTCATTTCCTTCTTTGTAGTTTTAAGCTGTCTGTAAAACACCTTGTAAAAGAAAAATAAACAATGTTTAATATAGCATGAATCTTATATTTCATATGTAGATAAATAAATAAAACAAATCTGCAAATCGCACTGATAACATGCTGAAACATGAAGATGCTGCTTTCATACTTGCTGTTTTGGTTTTTTGTCAATCATCAGCACATGTTTTGTGTAATATATGATCCCAAGACAAGCAGGACTTTTTGGTTAAAAATGGCTGCATTCAAAAAAGTAAAAAAAGGCTGTGGGTTTGGAGGTGAGTGAGGAGAACAAACATGGAGGACTGACGCTGCATTCAACTTCACACAGAAGCGGGAAGTCGGAGCTGGGAATTGCGTCATCGTTTGATCTCTGTGTGTTTGAGCTACAAAGTAGGGAAAAACACAGACGCCTCCATGTTTCTATTTTATCAACACGCTAGCCAGCTCACTGTGATGAGTGATGTGTATTTTCCTCAGAACAGTGAACTGTAGAGTCAGTGTTACAGATTTAATAAGTGAATATATCTGTATGTAAAGCTTGAGTGTGTGTGTACAGTATAGCTCATTTAACGGTAAGAAGTGCTGCTGTGTTTACTGCTGACACTCTGAGCGGCCATGTTGATTTGAAAGTTACTGAACCAGAGACCATCGCGAGCTCCAAAGCAGGAATTCTGAGCTGAGGCGGCGTGGTCTTAGGTAGTGGTCCAGAATTATGAGTTACGAACTCTAGTCGAATCCAGCAGGATATGATGCTGTTTTAATCTGCAGGGTTGAACTCTGTGTGTGTGTGTGTGTGTGTGTGTGTGTGTGTGTGTGTGTGTGTGCGTGTGCGCGCGCGTGTGTGTTTCAGGTTCAGGGTTTAATCATCTCTCAGATGTTGAGGAAGAGTGTGGAGACACGGGACTGGGTGAACACCATCGAGCCGCGGAATGTACGTGCTGTAATGAAGAGAGTGGTGGAGGACACGACGGCCATCGACGTCCAGGTATCAGAGTAACTGATGAGTCATTGTGTTGGTGTGTAGAGGTAAGGTGGGATGGGGGTGTTGGGTTGGGAAAGGAAGTGCAGAGGGTAATTAAACCGATCCCAGAGCACGCTCCGCTGCTTACAGCCGAGAAAATACACTGCTTTATTTAACTCTGTACTCACTACACCTGCTTACATTAACACACTGTTCATTTACATTTGTGTGTGTGTGTGTGTAGGTGGGCTTGCTGTATGAGGAGGGGGTGAGGAAAGCCCACAGCAGTGACTCCAGTAAACGCACATTCTCTGTCTACAGCAGCTCCAGACAACAGCTACGCTATGCTCCCAGTTACACACCCAGGTACACACACACACACACACACACACAAACACACACACAAAACACTTACTGTAAACAAATCAGCACATTGTGTGTGTGTGTGTGTGTGTGTGTGTGTAGTGCTCCGTTGGACACTAACCTCCTCAGTAACATCCACAAGCTTTTCTCTGAGAGAATCGACATCTTCAGCCCCGTCGAATTCAACAAGGTTGTACAGTGATGTACATTTAAAATTAACAGTCAGAGTGTCGTATTGAATTTGTTACACAGTGACATTATATATATTCTATTAATAATAGAATGTCGTTATGGTATACACTGAGTTCTGACTGTAGACTGCTAAGGTTATGCTGCACCAGTAGAGGCAGTGATGAAGTTATTTTTGTGTGTGTGTGTCTCAGGTATCTGTGCTCACAGGGATAGTGAAGATCAGTCTGAAGTCGTTGGTGGAGTGTGTGCGTGTGCGCTCGTTTGGTCGGTTTGGGTTGCAGCAGGTACAGGTGGACTGCCACTACCTGCAGCTCTACTTGTGGCGCTTTGTTTCGGATGAGAACCTCGTCCACTTCCTGCTGGATGAGATCGTGAGCAGTACAGCACACCGCTGCATAGAACCGGTCCCCATGGAGCAGAGTGTCATTGAGCTCATCTGTGAGAGGGGGTAGAAGTGGGATGCTGGGGGGCAAGTGTGTAAGTGATTGTAGCTTGTCTTGGCTGTTTGTAACATAATATAATATTGGAGCTGTGTGTGCATACGTGTGTGCGTGTGTGATATTCTGGGACTGGGATTTAAACACATCTGAACTGAGATTTCTCGTTTGCTTTTAATGTGAGTGTTAGTATTTATCTGATTCAATGAAACTGCTGTACTGATGAATAATAAATAAAATCACTCTCATTATCAGATGAGTTTCTCACTTTATAAACAGTAACGAGGTTTCAGATTTACAGTAATGAAACTGTTTAAATGTTAAATCTGTACTGTAGTAATGAAAACCATTGCAGGTCTTATTGCACTTATAAAAGCCTGCATCACACACGGAATACATTTAGGCTGTGATTTTTGGGCTAATCCTACATGTGTAGTGGAGATTTGTTTATTTAAGTCATTTTTAATCAAGGTTTGTAATGCTGAAGGATTGATATCAGAATTGAGAAGATAAATTGCTGTTAATTTGCAGTGTAATGCATGTTTTTCCTCAAATATAAACCTGAATATCATTTATATATATGTATTTTTATTTATTTAAGTGCAACATAAATCAATTTAAGGATACGTGTAAAAATACTTGTGATTTTCATAAAAGTGAATCATGAATTTTTTTCATTTGAGGATATAGTACAAACATGGCAGTGTAAATGGAAAGGAGAGACAAGGGGAAGACATTTTTCACTATACAACCATCAATCAAGTGCAGAGGTACACATTCAGGTAATAGACTTAAACAAGTCACGGTAACACGTCCAACACTGGGGCCCTGTGGGTTAAACCACTGGTGTATAGGGAAACATCCAGAGGGGTTATGTGGAGAACCTAGGGTCGCTGAAACAGTGAAACAGTATAGTATTACTATAATGTCATAAATATTCTGAAACAAGAGTAATTCTGTTTAAAGAACTCATGGAGATTGGTGTTACCACTATCTCAATACTCTCTCTAATAGACTTACAGAACGAGAAGGTCTCATCCTGCCTCCTTATGTTTTTAATGGACTCTGGCAATGATGAAGTCAAAAACGCATAGATGAATTAATAATTATATACTATAGGTGTCTGCAATGTGCCGAAAGGCGCCTAATCTACTCTACTAACCCGTATCTACCATAACATTGATAAAGAGGAAGAAGAAGAAGAATTTCGGTTTTTCGTGTGTGATGGATTCTGAGTCATTTCCGCTTCTGCTGTGACGTAGTTCCTCTCTTCGCTGCGCTGTGTTTAGCGTTGCGTGGATAAATTAAATAGTGAAAGTGACACTTGCTGCAGGCTAACAGCATGAGCGCGCTGCGGAAGCTGCTCGGGTACTCGGCCGCCGTGGCAGCGCTGATCACCGGATACGCGTCCTGGAGGAGCCTCGATCCCGGAGAGCAGCGGAACCGAGAACTACTAAAGGTACAAAGGGCCTACCCTGCACCTGACTGTATGTGTTAGAGCTAGAATAAACACTAACACAGGCAGGGTCCAGGATGAGAAGCACTGTTCAGACTGACTAGAACTTGAGTAGAACCCAGGTAGGTGCTCTTTTTTTACCGCAGTGTGTGTGAAGGTGTCTGGTTTGATGTTTCTGCTTTATCATGCAGTTCTTCAGGTTTAACCCAGGTGTGTAATTTTGGCACATTTTGTGTGTGATTATGTTCTCACAGAAACCTCTAAAATGTCTTCATCACTGTGATGGAAACCCAATACTGCAAAAGTCTAGGCACCCCATTATTCATATACTTTTAAATCTAAGATGTTTGAATTATTTACCTCTGCATCAGTGTGTCAGTAAAAAAAAGTAAAATGCAGATTTATTTAAAAAAAAACCCAGAAATATTAGCGAAATGTTTCTATGTGTTTAATTGTGTTTAAGTAGTAAGATCAGTAATGGGGCACTCAAGTAGATATTTGGATGTAAAGTCTTGATGAGAATGGCCTTTCTGTTCCATTATGTTAAATATCACGGTAAAGAATGTTTTGTGTACTGAGCCCTACAGAGTGCACTTCAGTGAGGCTGTATTTGGGTCTCGTTAGTTTGATTCTGTCTTTATTTGTCATCCACCAGAACCTGCCGGAGTCGAATCCAGCACGGATGGAGGAGAGCAGGAGGAGGAACGCTCAGGTCATGGAGCTGCTCAGAGACGCTGCACAGACCCACGACAACATCGCTCGCACCTACAGCAGCCAGAAATAACCACACCCATCCAGCCTCTAAATTCCACCTGCCTCTAACTCCACCCACTCCGTAACTCCACCAGACTTAAGCTGTAGAGGAGCTCCACCATGATGAGCGCCACACTAACAGCTGTGATGTGGAATGTGGGGAAACACCTCTTGTGATGTGTCTGTAAATGTAAATAGTGTGTGTGTGTATGTGTGTGACTCTCCATCACCACTCTACTGTCATCTAATAAACTCCAGTTCAATAAACAGGATGTAAATTTAAGTGTTGAATATCAAGTGTACTTTTGTACAAAAACTCTGTATTATTGCAGATCGTAATGAATAAATAAAATACGAGTGTTCTGCGCAGACGATGCGCACTGCTGACGCGCTCTCGCTATGTGAGTGACGTGTTTCCGGCGTGAAAAGTCAGAGTGTTGTGTTATATGGACACTGCGCGCGCTCACACTGTGTTCTGCATGCTGTTGCTCTGTCGGTGATTTCGTTTTAGCGTGTCGGTTTATCAGATGTCCTCGCGCGCACCGGAAGTGTCCCGGAGCTGTTGGAGCTGTCGGTTGCTCTCGGGAGGCGCGCTCCTCTTTTCCGCTGGGTTTGTGTACCGGAGCGCGCGCACGTCCCTGCAACGAGGTGCGCGCGCGTCTGTGGGCACGGCACTGCAGCTCGCTTTCGCCGCAGGTAAACACTCTGAATTCAGCCTTTATTAGCCTCAACACCTTTTTTTACAGGAATTACAAAATCCTCCAATCCATGACCTCCACTTGACGTCATCACTCTGCGCCTCTGACTTCTCCTTGAGTGGCTTAATTACTTTACTGTTCAATATTAAAATTTCATCTTCTGTTGATATGTTAACCCCAAACAGTCTGCTTTGTTAAAAAAAATTAAAAAACCTTACTCTAATTTTCTCTGTGTGTGTGTACAGGTTTGGCAGTGTGGGGAGTTGTGATCATTGTCGATCCAGTGGCCAAAAACCCACAGAAATCCACAGGACCATGATGAAGAGGGGAATTATGGGATGTGTGCAGTGCAGACAAACTGTGAATGCTGTGTGATGAAACACGATGATGTGATAAATGAGTGATTTGTGTGTTTAAATCGGCAATGTGTTTACACTTAAAGTCTGCATCAGGAGCGGTGATGGAGCGACAGCGCTGTTCAGTCCTCATCACTCAGTCGCAAAAATACATGACGTCATCGGGATCACATCTGGATGTGGATTTCTTTTTTTTTTTAGTGTATTTAGTTTGGAGTGAGGCTGTGTTTATAAAAATCACCAGGAGTGTGTTCAGTATGATAAATATTTTTAAAGCGTTCAGACTTAGATGAAATATAAAAAAGTTTAACAGTAAATTATTCTAATAATTAAAAACATCAAATCTTCAGATTAATTTTGAGAAACATAATTAAAAAACTGTATCATATATATATATATATATATATATATATATATATATATATATACTAAAAATGTATCTTTATTTTACCAGGTAGAATCAGTTACTCAATAGTTACTCAATTACTTAATATTTAAAAAAAAATAATCACTTCTCATTTGCAGTGATGATCTGTTTAAGAGACAGCAAAAAAAAGTCCACACAAGACGGCACACAATTTAAATAAGCAGCATACAGTACAACAGGAGATAACAGGGAAGGGTGATTAAGAAGTACAGCAGTCAACTGTGATTTATGGCAGTTTTTGCTTAAAGGTGTTAAGTAATATGGGAGCTGTAAATTTGTTTTGTAGAAGATTCCAATCATTTGCAACAACGAAATGGAAGAAATTACAACCAAAAACAGTACAGACCTTAGAAATGTTGAGCATAATGAAATCACTGGATCTTAAGCAATAATTATTATTTGAAATATGCAGGAGGTTTGAGAGGCAGCGAGGTGTCTTTCTCAGGATTGTTTTGTAAACTAATCAACTTCATGTAGGCTATTTTTTTAAAATAATTATTTAGAATAATTAACTCTGTGTGTGTGTGTGTGCGCGCGCGCGCACACGGAGCCACTGTTATGTGGGCAAACAAAAGATTCCTTTACAGTTTCTCGCGCGTATCAGAAACTTTTCCTGTAGTTTTCCGTGCGCATGCGCAGAGAGGAACAACAAAATGGCGGCGTCCGTGTGCAGCATTTCTGTGACACTGGGCAAGTCTGTGTGGAATAAAAGCAGATTAATTCACACAATCAGGAGGATTTCTACTGCTGCAGCCTGTTTTCCGGTGAGTTGGAATTCAGTTTCTTTATTGTGACCTTTTCTGATGTTAAATGTGGACAGAAATGTGGTATGTAGCCCCATTAGCTAGATGCTAATTCTGTGATATTAGGAAATAAGAACATATGTCGTTAGGTTTTATAAAAATGTAATAATTTGATCTTACAATCTTGTAATGTAATAATTTCCTCTTATTTGATCTTAAAATTATGCGGCAGATGAGCCTGTTTTTACTGGGGATGATGTCTTTAAAAGGTATTAAACAAATTCAATGAGAAATGTTTGTCCAATAAATACAGAGTCAAATGATGATTACGTCTTCATTTATCTACGACTTAAATGCTTTGTATCATCCTAAAATAAACGTAATTAAGATTGTTTACTTATAAAATAGCAATGTTAAATGCACACGGAAAAGAGACAGATAATACAATTTGACCAAGAATCCATTAATATTACTGTTAAAATAGTAAGAATAAAGTGAAATAGACTCCATAACAATGAAATATGTAAATAAAACAATAACTGACAATGCAGTCATTCCTTATAGAAGAGAGATTTATTTATGTATTTTTTAAACTTGTGAATGTGAGAAATAATTATACACCATGTCAGATGGTTTTATCTGCATCATTTGAAGGAAAATAATAGTTTATGAAAGCAACAATAAACTCAGAGAGAGTCAGACAGACAGTGATGTCATGGTGATGTCCGTAGTTATATGGTGTTATTTGACATCGAGGTGATGATGTCATGTTTTGTGGGCGGGGTTTAGACACACAGCAGCTCGGATACAGGAGGTTCTTCTTTTACTGAGAGCACAGACGAGTTCTGCTTCGTGGAACGACTGATTCCCCCTACACGCATCCCGCCTCCACCCAAACTCACTGGCCCCGCCCCATCAGGATGGACTCCACCCTCAGGTACACGCACACACACCATTATTGAGGTACCACTGATGTAGTTTGTGCATCAGTGATCAGTTTAACTCTCATAAGTGGGTTTATTAATGTTGTGTATAATCTGCACATACTCAGTGCCTATAATGACTCTTAAGATTCTTCTTTACATCTGATAATGTATGATATTTATTTTAGAAATACGTCCATCACTGCCCTACATGATCCGACGCTCCAGAATGCACAATATTCCCGTTTACTCGGACATCAAACACGGAAACCAGAAGAGCACCATCATGCGCAAGGTGGAAGGAGACATCTGGGTGGGTTTAAAGCTCCTTATGAAGCCTGACAGCTCACACCGCTGAGCGTTCTCTGCCTCTGTCCGTCTGAGTGTGTGATGATTTGTTAGACACAAGCTATTTGTGTTTCAGGCTCTCAATAAAGACGTAAAGGAACATCTGCAGCAGCTGACGGGCAGACAGCCGCCCACCAAGGTCAACGAGGTCACCATGAGCATCCGCATTAAAGGCCAGTTTGATACGGAAGTGAAGGAGTGGCTGCTGAAGCTGGGCTTCTGATCTGCTCTTTATTAGTATTATTATTATTATTATTACTATTATTATTATTATTATTAAACCTACCTGAGTGTGATTAATACAGTACAACTGTCAGTGTTTGTTTTACATCAGATGTGTATTCTGATGTGTATAGCTGTGTGCAAATAAAGTTACACTGCTAAACTAAAGCACTGCACTTCATCACTGACTCTACAACACCTTTTTGTTCTCTTATTTTTCACTTTATCTATTTATTTATTCCATTATAATTTAGACTTTTGAAGATTTTACAGACTTTTCAGCTGCTTCAATATTTTAGAGGAAATGAAAATGCACAGAGAGAAGTTCAGGAGGCAATTCAGGATTAGTTTCGGCTATTTGTTCCCGAATGTTTAACTGTATGTAGTTTAATATAAAATTCGGCCCACAGAGGAACAAAACCAATTTGCGCAAAATCTACGCTGCTTCTGCGCAAAAGGCTTCCGCTTCGACTTTAATGTGACGTAATCAAAAGGCGACTGCACTGTTAGCGAAGCGACGTGTCTCGTGCGTCTACTAACCTGGTGTGTGAGTTATTATTACTATTATTATTATTCTTTTCTTTATTATTATTACTATTACTTTATTTCTTATAAAATAAGACCGCTATGAGTTTATTAAAAAAAAACATTTATAATAATCTTCTACAAATCGTCCTGGGACAGACAAATAAATCAAAACAAAAGCGTGGTAAATTAAAAAGTTTATTGTAGATTTTGACATAATTTAGAGGATAATAATTAGTAGCGTTTAATGTTAAAGTGCTAAAAGTTTGTTCATTTTCAGTAATTTATAAAAGTAAAACACCGAACCTTTAGAATTTAACATCCTGGTGGCTGCATGTTTATCTGCTCATTTTTAGTTCTCTTCCTTGTAATAGTGTTTTCATGCCATTATTTCTATTTATTTGTTTAACAACTGAAAAATAACACCCGTGGTACCAGAAAAAAACTTAAATTACAGCATGAAAGCTCTGTATTGTAAATCAGTGCACACTTTGACCAACTTAATTATTTTTCTGACGAGAGTCTCGTGTTACAGTGCACACCTTCTCCTTGTGTAAGATCTGAATAAAAGTTTAAGTGTTGGTGTGTTTGTCCTGCGTCTCTCAGCAGTGTGTGATGGAGTGTGTGTGGAGACAAAAGACGCCGGCGTTCGTGAGATCGCTACTGATGGACATCTCACTGAAAGAGGACGAGCTGAGCGGTGGGATAGAACCTGAGCAGATGAGTAAAGACGGGATTTCACTTCCCATCATGGCGGCGTGTGGCGCTGACCTGACTCCGGCTGCAGAGGAAGAGAACATATCTTCATCATCTTCCTCCTCGTTACGACCTTGTGGGCTGTGCCTAAGTGAACTGGCGCGTTACACTTGTCCCCGCTGTAACGTCCCCTACTGTGCACTGTCCTGTTACCGTGGTTCAGCTCATATGGCGTGTTCAGAGCAGTTTTATAAAGACTGTGTGTCTCAGGAGCTAAGACAGCATGGCAGGGCGGAGCACGAGGACAGGATTCACATGAGGGACATCCTGCTGAGGATGCGGAGGGCAGAGGGGGGGATGGACAGAGTCACGAGGGAGCTGATGGAGAACAGTGGAGGACGAGTGACTGAGAGAGACACAGAGATGCTAACGCTGCTGTCCAGACTAGCCGAGATTCAGACAGAGAGAGAGGAAGGACATGAGGACGAGGCGCAGGAAATCCTGCAGAGACTCATGCTGACAGATGGTGAAGAGGAGGAGGGTAAGGAAGAGGAAGATGTTGTGACTAAGCTGTCGGGACTAAAAATCGAGTGTCTGAGTGAGGACGAGCTGTGGACGCTCCTGCCAGAGAAGGACAAGAAGAAGTTTAAGCAGCTGCTAAAGGACGGCGGGATCAGCGCTCTCGTTCCAATATGGCGGCCATGGTGGGAGGAGCATGAGCGAGACCGTGCAGTGCTGATCGCAGAACTCCAGCAGGAGGCATATGCTGAAGAAACGAGCAGTCTGGAAGGAGAGGACGGAGACCTTCAGGATTTGGACACGGCATCAGAACCTCCATCAGCACTGAAACAGGAAGTTAAGAAGCAGGAGATAAAAATGGAGGGAAGCAGAAATGCTCCTCCTCCAATCAGCTGTGAAATCCCACCCCTGTCCTCTCTTTGCTCCGCCTCTCCATCGCCACTGGTGAAGTTCAGCCTGGTGAACGTGCTGTACGGTTACGCCTTCACGCTCCGCCTCTTTAATGGAGACGTGTCGGAAACACAGCAGCTGCTGGAGTTCACTCAGCTCCTTCTGTCCGTGTCGATGTGTTTGGGACGCAGCCGGACGTTTGGCTCCTTCTCTGAGGCTCTGAGCCCTGCGATGACGGCCGTCTCTGCAGAACACTACGACTCGGCCTTGGCGCTGAGCGCAGTGGAAGGTGTGGCTCACATCCTGAGTGGAGCAAGCAAGGATGAGGGGGCGGGATACACACTCTCCGCCCTCACTCAGCTGCGCTCAGTGTTCAGCAGGGCATGCACTGCAGCTCCCCGAGACCACGCCCACTTCAGGAGGATGTGTTTCCTGGCAGGGAAGAAATGCGAGTTCCTGCAGGCGTGGGCCAACGAGAGAAAACACACACTGCAGGGCTTAGCCAGATGGGCGTGGTCAGAGTGTCAGAGGCAGAGAGGTGAGAGACAGGAGATGGAGAGAGAGAGGAAGCGGGTGGAGGAGAGCTGGACAAAAGGAAAAGCACGAGCAAAAGTGATGATAGAAGAGATTTAATTTATTTAAAAACAGTTACAGCAATCTTCTTATAAAATTACAACAAAGCCATGCAATATATTTTCTTAAAACAACAATTATATAAAGTGATTATTTTCATACACACACACACACAGCTGTGTTCTTTTTCCAACAGTAATAAACAGAAACGTCCTGCTTTGATGTTAAGCCCCTTTCGCACCTTTCCTGATCGGTGTTCTAAATGTTTCCCTGCACTGGACAATCACGTGCACTACCTAGGGTTAGGGTAAGCCCTTCTGTAGTCCACTTTAGAGCAGCGTGTCCTCTTGACATACAGCTGAGCATCTGCATGTGTTTTTTATGAAATTACATTTTATAAATGAAAGTTTATGATAATCTTTACGTTAGTCATGTTGGTCTGATGTTAATCTGCTGTGTGAAGTTGGATAAGTTTTATAAAAAAAACTAATACGGTGTGTGGTAAACTCAGGACCATGTGCACAGAAACACATGAACATGTGGAAGTTTACTGCAGAACAGCAGGTTTTTTTAATAAATGAGACTCTATCAGGAAAAGGTCTGCGAGTGTGTTCCATTTAACCTCATGTCCATGTTCAGGGGCTCATCACTCACACACAGACCAATGTTATGGTCTAATATAACATGTTAGATGTGTGTGTGTGTGTGTGAAGGGACAGGAGTGAGAGAGTGTAATAAAGAGTGTATAACAGCAGTAATGAGCTCAGTAGATGTAGGGGATGATCCTGTAGGGCACTCGGCTGCAGTACGTCTCCCACGCTGCTCCGTACTTCACTCTGCACTGCCGCTCGTCTCGTGCCTCCCTGTGCACCAACAGCATACTGAAGTACAACACGTAGAAGTATGGCAGAATGTAGGAGAACCCTGGGGGGTGACGGGGACAACAGGGGGTCGGTATTCAAAATTGTGAATATAAACTATGAGAATAAAAATAACATTGTGTGTGTGGGTGTCTAACTCCTGGCCCACGGATCACACAGCGGACCTGTAGCGTAGCGAGAGCTCACATTCAGCACACACCCCATTGTCCAGCGCTCAAAATCAACACTATCTGCTGTGTGTGAAATCAAATCTGCGTATAAACGTGATTCAGAAACAGTTTGGTCTTGAGTGTGATCAGTGATTTATCCAGATCCTATATCATATCTCTCAGGACGCATGCTGTATAAACACACTGAAAGAGAAAAGTAAATGAGAGACAAAAAAGGATGTGTATTAACTCAGCATGCACAATATAACTGTGTGAGTTCTTCAGCATGTTTCTTATTCTTCAATATGTGGAAATCAGCTGTAAAGTGTAAGAGGCTTCAGGATTTTATTTACTATACCAGCAGAACTATTTCAGATAAAGAAGTGAATTAGCTGACCTGCTGTCTTTTCCAGATTGAAAAAATTTCAATTAAAGTAAATGAAATAAGATGAAACTGATGGTGTGAACATAATCAAATGTGAAAATGAATAGTTTTATTTTATGGCCCTTCAAGAATCACGAGAATATTGATGTGGTCCGGACAGAATCTGAGTTTGACACCCCTTTCGTGTACAATTGTGTAAGATTGTGTGTGTGTGTGTGTGTGTGTGTGTGTGTGTGTGTGTGTGTGTGTGTGTTTGTGTGTGTATTGGACTGACCACAAGGCAGACACCACGCTAGCGCCATCAGAAGGTCTCCGAGGTAATTGGGGTGTCTGACGATCCCCCACCATCCCGACACTAACAACTGTTTTCCTGTTGCCGTGGTAATTGTCTCTAAATCTACAACAACATTATCATAAAGGAGCTCAGTAGTACGAAGGCTTCTCTACTGGTCTATATTTGTGTGTGTGTTTGGGAGACATGATGGATTGTGTAATTGTGTGTATGTGTAGGAATCATGGCAGACTGTTTTGTCATAGTGTAATGTGTAGTGTCATGTGTAATGCCCTGCGTAGTGTCACGCATACATGCGTAAGGTCATGCATAGTGCCCTGTGCAGTGCCCTGTGTAGTGTCATGCATACATGTGTAGTGCCCGGTGTACATGCGTAGGGTCATGCGTAGGGTCATGCATACATGTGTAGTGCCCTGTGTACATGCGTAGGGTCATGTGTAGTGCCCTGTGTAGTGTCATGCATACATGCGTAGTGCCCTGTGTACATGCGTAGGGTCATGCGTAGTGCCCTGTGTACATGCGTAGGGTCATGCGTAGTGCCCTGTGTACATGCGTAGTGCCCTGTGTACATGCGTAGGGTCATGCGTAGTGCCCTGTGTACATGCGTAGTGCCCTGCTTAGTGCCATATGTATAATCCTTTGTATTGTTGCCTGTTTTTGGCGCTCATGCCTGATGCTGGGGTGTGTGTGTGTGTGTGTACGTGTGAGACTCACGCCGAACGCTGGTGTGTGTCGGGTCTCTCCTGAACTGGTTCTTCTGTGAGTTGGACTTGCGGAAGATGTAATATCCAATTCCTGAAAGCAGAAGAAAGACTTGTCATGTGTATTAATACTCCCCAGTGTTAGAGTTCCTCTGTACAGGCCGTGTCCTAAATTACCATTAAGCAGGGTGATGGCAAGGGCACTGAAGGGAGTGAGTGTATGAGGGTGTGACACAAGGAAGGCTGCCTGGAGGCTGTATGTGAATGGAACCCAAACCAAATCACCAAATGCCAACATGAAACCGAATCCATCATGCACAATGTCCATGGTGCTCAACACTGCCTCCTGAAGAGTGGAGTCACACAAACACACCCAAGCTGAGTGCATAATGCAATAACTGCTCGCTATTCACTACATAGTGCACTAATACAATCCCACAGTGCAACAAAACATGTAGTCCTGTGTAGTGTCCTCGGTTTTGCCATGTGTAGTGCCCTGCATCAGGCCACGTGTCCTGCCCTGTGTCGTGCCCTATGTACTGTCATGTGTAGTGCCCTGTGTCGTGCCCTATGTACTGTCATGTGTAGTGCGCTGTGTCGTGCCCTATGTACTGCCATGTGCAGTGCCCTGTGTCGTGCCCTATGTACTGTCATGTGTAGTGCCCTGTGTCGTGCCCTATGTACTGCCATGTGCAGTGCCCTGTGTCGTGCCCTATGTACTGCCATGTGCAGTGCCCTGTGTCGTGCCCTATGTACTGTCATGTGTAGTGCCCTAACTTCGTTCCACAGAGCGTCGGTGACGTAGAGCAATTGGAAGGCATTCACCAGCAGCATTGACACTGATGGAGATTCTCTGAGCTCCATCTCCTTCACCAACATCGCTGCATTCAGCACCACCTAACACACAAATACAAACATGCACATATTTTGTAAAATGTATGTGTGCGGGATGCAGCTGATAGAAACCAAACAGGGTGTGTTGTTGCATGTGTTTTTGGGTGTTTGTCTTTCCTTGAACGTTATCTTGTTTCATTCCAGTTTTTAATCACATCCCCTAGTGCATAAAGTGTGTGTGTGTGTGTGTGTGTGTGCACTCACCCAGCCGATTAAGCCTGGCCTCAGCTCACAGAAATATTTCAGATCGAATGAGGCGACACGTGGGTTTAACTCCCGTCCCATAAAAAAATCATACACAGCATGACCTACACACAGACACACACACACAGGTCAGCTTTTGTTATTTCCTTATTTTAGCTTGTACACAGTAATAAGCCGTTAATGGTATTCATTGGTGTTTAATGGTGTTTAACAATATGTTGCATTAGGTTCAATGCAGGGTTGTGTGTAAAACTTCATTTCCCATCATGCTCCTGTGCTCTGACCTCTGTTTCCTCCAAGTGCCAGTGCATATTTAGGAGCCCAGAAGGAGCGAGTGTACAGGTAGAGGGAGAGCAGGAAGGCCACACCCATTGCACACACTGCCAATGGCACCATTAGTTCGTAGAGGAGAGCCAGGGGTACGCCCACACACACACACACACACACCAACACAGTAATCACACAAAGCGCATGGAACCCTAAAACACACACAGACACAACCATCACACACAGCAGACACACAGGACTTTAGGATATGTAGTACTTGATAAAGGAGAACTACATTACCGTTTATCGGATATTTCAGTCTGCTTCCATCCCTGAGAACTAATCCCTCGGACACCTGGAGGGAGAAAGCACGCTACATTCTGTGCATACACACTGTGTGTGTGTGTGCGTGTGTGTGTACACTAACCTTGCCCACTGGAAGCAGGTACAGCAGAATGTGTGTGTTGATCCATACAGTGATGATGAACATGGCGCGGGAGTCATAGAGGTCAGAGTGGAGGGGCAGTGTGGGGGGCCAATGGAGCACAGCACCCTCCTCAGACACACACACACTCAGCAGAAAGAGCACAGTGAGGGGGAGGAGAACTATTAGACATGCAGCACCTATACACAGATACAGATGTGTACATGAACACAAACAGAAACAGCCTCGTTCACACCGGGCATTAACGTGTGTGCTGGATGATCAGATCACAGGTGGACAGCACCAAGTACAGGTGTGAATGGGGTCAAATGTGTCCCAAAAACACATCGTGATCCAATCACTCAAACGACATTAGGAGGTGTTCTAGACCTCATATGGCCATGTTCTTTTAGACGTGTGCACACGAATGTGTTCTGGGCCACTTTGAAGTTCCACCTACTCTAATGATGTCCTCTGTTTAAGTGGAAGTACATAATCATTCACGCCCCAGCGGCATCATGTTAAAGTGAACAACAACAGGGTTTCAGTCTGTATTGTTTTGATTTTGTCTGATTTATCGTTTTTTAATTTCCGGCAGTCTAGACACAGGAAGTGCATCACTGCCTTTCAACAGTTAAAAACAACAGCGCATTTGGTCTTAGCAGACAGAAATGTTGTTTGTGTGTATGTGCATTTAGAGCGGCGAAATGAGATCTGATCAGGTCTTTCAAGATGTATGTGGAGACGCATTCTAATGTCAGGTGTGAACGGGACCACAGGTACAGATGTGGTCATAAACACACATAGACACAAATACAGATGTTTATACAAACACACTGACTCACTCCCTGTCTTACCTATGGGCCCTCCAAACTCTGTGTCATTGGTGTGTGGTGCTTTGTGTTTGTTGGACTTCATCCTGTTGTAGATCAGAGCAGAAAGTGTTCTCTCCTCACACGCACGCAACTTCATCATTTACACAGTTAGTGCTAAACTGGTGGCTACACACTTCCATTTCTTTAGCTACATTAGCCTCAGAGCTCCAGTGTAAAGTACACATTAGTAAAGTGCAGAGTGAATACAGCTGATAAACTGTGTTTGTGGTAAACAGACTTTTTAACTTATAACAAACTGATTTTTGACCAATAAACGCTGATAGAGGATTGAGATATATGATTTTTATTAGTAGTAGTAGTAATTCAGAAATAAGATGTGGACTTAGTTTATTTTCTAACTTCTGCTGTATTATACAAATGCAATATATAAACTAGGGGGGGATAACATCTTGACATTTTTATTTTTATATAAGTAAACAAACAAACAAACAAACAAACACGACTTAAACTGTAAAATAATAACATTTTCAATTTACAAAAATAACAAGAAATCTCACCTCATATACTGACATCACACTTTCAGCTCTTTTTTTATATTTACTTTATATTTTAGATTTTAATTACGTTTATTTTACAGTTTATAATGTGTGTTTAACTTACCTTTCCCCTGCGCGCGCTGACCGGATCACTTCACAGCAGCTGGACGTCCGAGGCGGGACCAGGTTTATAACTCCGCCTCCAACACGAGTTAATGATTTGTACACGGCCAATCAAAATCCAGAGAGTGCATCATAAGAGCGTGGAGCGGGGAGGAGTGAGCCAATGGGAACAGAGAGCATACCGAAGTGTTCACGCTTCACCTGTTATCTGACCAATGAAAGAGCAGCGTGAGGCACGCGAAGTGCAGTGACGTTCCGTTGGTGACCTAGGTAACCAGCCAGCCAGGACCGATCACTTCACGTTGTTTAATCCGGGCATTCTGATTGCATACTCTGATTGCGCTAGCTCACTGGCTAAATCTGAGACAAAAACCCGACTTCAGGCAGCTGTGAGAGATTTCCTTCAGCACGTCACTTCCAAATTTAAATCCCGTTTATTTCCTAATTCACTGCTGCTGATAGACATTAATTTTACAAGTAATATGTAAAAAATAACTATATTAATTTTGTTCAGCTGCAAATGACCCTATTTTTTATTATCTTTTGTCATAATAATAATAATAATAATAATAATAATAATAATAATAAAATCACGGATGAAAGAAAGCGTTTATTTTTATGACACTAAATTCTGTACATTTAATTTGTACATAGCATCGATACAATTTGTACAATTTGATAAAGCATCGAGCCTTTTTCACCAGCAGGGGGCGATACAACACCTCTAGACTTCCACACGTGTGTGTGTGTGTGTGTGTGTGTGTGTGTGTGTGTGTGTGTGTGTGTGTGTGTCT
>JAQMYM010000009.1:0-10412 GCA_030014255.1 Parauchenoglanis ngamensis | reverse complement strand
AGATGCTGGGATTGGCTCCAGCTTCCCCGCGACCCAGACGGATAAAGCGCTATAGATAATGGATGGATGGATGAATTTTTGATCAGTGATACTTTTACAGATTCCACATCAGTGTCATTATCACAACAATGTACATCCTGTCTATCTCTCTGTTTTTCTGTTTCTCCATGTTTCAGTCTGTCTCTCCCTCCCTTCTGCATGCCAGGTGTGATGTGCTTAGTTTGAAGTTTGGTTTTGAATTCACATCTCCTGAGTTGCTGTGTGTGCATGTTGGTCTGTCTCTCTGTGTGTGTTCGTGTTCGTGTGCGTGTGCGTGTGCGTGTGTGTGTGTGTGTCTCCCCCTCAATGTCCTTGTCTCTCTGTCCTGATGTTTTTAGTTTCATTAAGTTGATTGACAGATGCTATGATGATCATGATGATGGTGTGTTAGTGGGAGGTGGGAGTGGTGTGGGGCTGGGGTTATTGAGAGAGTTGGGGTGGGGTTACTAAGGGATCAGTGGGGTGAGTGATGCAACACTCCCCATGATCACTCCCGCAGTTTGTTGAGAGGAGTGAGTGCAGTCAGTGTTCATTATTCACACCTGTTTATAACATATTTAGAATTCTCTCTCACTTTCTCTCTGCCTGTCTCCCTGTTCTTCTCTCTGTCCATCTGTTTGTCTTTGTTTGTAGTGCGTCCCTCTAAGCCACGCTGTTCTATCGAGGGTTCTCCATATCTGGGGAATGATGTGGTTCTGAGGTGTAAATCCTCTGATGGAACGAGTCCGATCCAATACACCTGGGTGAAGACGAGTGGCACACAACTGCTGCCTGCTAACGCTGTGCTGGGTAAGGGCTGATACATACACTGCTGCGAACAGGTCTCTGCAAGCGTGTCAGGATGTCATGCACAGACACTCACTCAGGGTGAAGTACTCACACATACATGTGAAGTGAACGAAGTGAACGTCGCCTCTTGGAGGCGCTGTCACATGACCCACACTGGAATTTACTGAATTTCAGAGAGGCAACAAAGCGGAGTTCCATGTCTTACTGTAGGAAAGTAAATAGAAGGCAGCATGAACATAATGTAGATTTGTAAAGTGCTGTGGGGGAAAGAAACCTCATATGGTTGATTTATATACTGAACAATTCTCATTGAAACACAGGGGAAATCTGTATTTCCGCCATTGCTAACCCTTTATCTCTGTTTATTTATTTATTTTTTATTTTTTTTAAACCTCATTATTAACACTAATCTTAAGAGCTGTTTACACGGTTGACATTTTACCTGGATTTAAGGCTTGTTTCCAGTCAAACTGGTTTCAGCTGTTCAATATAAAGATACAAAGATTTTTCAGGTAGACTATCTGGCAATTAGAAATTCCACAAGTGATGTTTTTCTTTTCAGTGATTTTAGTGATGACTAACATGTCACGTATTCCCCCCATGCCCCTTGCAGCTCTCAGCTCGCCCTCTTTGTTTTTTGTGTGTTTACTTTTCTACCACATGGATTTATCGGCAGCATATGTGTATTTCTGTTTAAATCTGTTAAAACTCTTATCGCCTTTTCTTTTTTATTTCATGTTAGTTTTCTGACCACTCCACAGCATGTTTTATTTTCTCTCCTCTGTTAACCTGTGCATTCTGTCATGTAGATTTTTTAGCAAGTGCATTTGTGTAAGTTTCTCTGTTTTATCCTGTTAGTGTAATACAGATTGATTTAAAAAAAGGAAAAACTGACTGCGCAACTCGAAGAATCACATATGTCTGGACAATTCACCGTACACGCACATCATGGTTCCTGTTGTACTGGGAGAGTAACTACCCTGAAGTTGGAACTAAAAGTTCCTAAAAACAGTGTTCTAAAATTTATAATCATTTTCAGTGCCTGCTGTGCAAACACACAAAGAAGGGCTACTTCTTCCAACAGTTCTAAGAACTATGAAAAAGTTTTCCTGTTGTCTACATTAGGGACTGACTGATATGGGATTTTTGGCACTGATAAAAAAAGTCTGTACATTTCTGATGACGATATTATGTCTGATAATATCGAAAATACAGACCCCTCCAAAAAAATTTATTCAAATATAAATGTATTAATATTGTGAATAGTGCAAAAATACTTAAGCAGGCCTAAATGTACATGGAAAAAAATCATTTTGCACTTTAACACTAATCCTAGGATATTTCCAGCTCTGCCGCCAGCAGTGTTAATTTTGTCAATGAAAATTGACAATTTTTTATGATGACTTTTTATTTCATGACTAAATTGTAACGTGAATGAAACAAAATATTTGTCAGTGAAAATGATGACGAAATCTCTGTTCATTCCACCCTGACAAGACAAAATACTGGCTCTATTCAGGTGGACAACCTTGCCTACTGCTCGACGGAATTTTTACAGCCAGGAGGAATGTCCTTCAGCAATATTTTAATATGAATAATATATTTATATTAAGTTTATATTACCTTCCCTGTTTGTCATTCCTGAGCGTAATTGTGAAGCGAGGGAATCCGGCTCGCTAGGCTTGCTAACAGCTTTCACAATGGTCCTGGATTCTAACAGGTATATAGGTCAGGGCACACATGGTGTTGGTCTGAACCATGTAACATCTTTATATGAAAATGGTGCTCACCATCACGGGGTACTAAATGCCGTCTTCATGTCATATTTAGCAAAACTAGAAACCAAAAAAATCTTGTTAAAATGATCTCTTTTAAATTAAGTGTGTTCCGTTTAGCTTTCACATTCGACATCCATTTCAAAGTCAGCATCTGATGGATAAGCAGTAAAGACATCTGCAATGGAATACATTCCTTTTTTCCTATTACTACTGGATGACATCATGCTAATAATATTTTATATTTACCACCCTATTAAAAATTAAAACTAAAATAAAAAGTAAAATTAACTTAAGTCATTGCTGCATGCAACCCCTAGTGAATTTGCTGACCACGGTTACTAGAAGCACTGTTCGCTTTCTGTTTGACGTCAGCACATATGTAGCCCCTTCTGTCGACTCCCACGATGAAAACGTTAAAGACACTGGTCTGAGAAGCTAACACTGAATCTGTTTACACTGAGGTTTATATGCAGTGTTTCATCCGTTTCTGACACGACCTGTTTTAAGTTTTATAACACAGTACATGTTCAGAAAGTAGTTTTGGAGGAGGAGCTCTTCAAGTATAAACGCAGAAGTATAAACCAGGACACACACACGCACACACAGTACTGTTGGTGTAGAGTCTAGTGTTGAAGTGTGTGTGTGTGTGTGTGTGTGTGTGTGCGCGCGCATGTCAGATGCTGCTGCAGGGACAGTGAAGATCCGTAATGCAACGACGGCGGTGTCTGGGAGTTACCGCTGCACTGCACAGAACCGAGTGGGGGCGGAACAGTGTGTGTTGGAGCTCAATATCACACCACGTGAGTAACAACTACACACACACTTACAGACACACTCGGACTCCCAGGAGTTATTTTTGTAAATTCTTTTTATTTTTAATATCAGTTTCCTCTTAGATTGGATTGGTTGTAGCTTGTCCTCTTATTCACCCTCCACCAATCCTAGTCACATGACTGCCCTCTAACATGTACTTCCTCCAGTGCAAGCCATCAAATATTATGTTTTATCACACTGAACTCTTCCTAATGTACATGTTTAGTGTCAGAACATCAGAAAAGTGGGCTTACAGTTACCAATATCAATAATTAATTACTTAATGAATAATCTCTCACACACAGGTGTTTTTCAGAAGTAAAAGTATTATGCAAAAAAAATCTTGCAGATACAGGGCAAGCTTAAGTTAATGTTCACATCAAACATTGGAAGGTTTTTTTTTTTTTTTTTTTTTGCATTGTGCTGCTGACACACTATAATTTATGGGACGGATCCACAAATGAGCAGGTGTACAGGTGTTCCTAATTTGAAAGCCTCCTTTGAAAAAAACGTTTGGACATCCCTTCAATAGGAGGAACTCAGCTTCACTATCTTGCATAACTCATACAGTCTATATAAAACTATTATTTTTTTCTTGTGACAATGTTCCCAGTGTATTTCAGTTTTGATACATTTCATGGTTCAGCTTTTTTGGTCTCATCCTAAACTGAAATTCAACAATGCTGGCATTTTACATAAAATCCTGCATTTGTAAACCTGCCTGTTGTACTCACTGATACTCTTACACCCTGAAGGTCTTATACCCTCTCTCTCTCCCCCCCAGCCCCGAACACAGCGGGTGTGATAGCGGGGTCAGTAATCGGTGTGTTGCTGTTTCTCCTCCTCTTGGCTCTGCTCCTGTTCTGCTGCTGTCGCGCTCGTCAGAAAAAGAAGTACGAGAAGGAGATTTCCTACGAGATCAGGTAACACACAACCCAAACCCCCCCACCCCACAAACACACACATACACACACAATGAACTCTGACTGAGCACAGAGGGAGTGTATACACTGAGCTTCTGACTCAGATGCTATTGTGTAACTGTGTGTGAACTTGTTCAACAACTCTGATACGCACACAAAGAACGCTGATGCACACGAATGTACAACTCGTACACAATTCTGATACACACGCAAGTCAGTGATGTTCAGAATTCTGAAACAACACTTTCTACTTTGTATTGCTGTGCTAATCACAACTACTTGTAATCCATACCCTCTGTATGTGTGTGTGAGTGTGTGTGTGTGAATGTGTGTGTGTGTGTGTGTGAATGTGTATGGATGACAAGACCCCCGCCTCTTTTCTGTGAACTGTTTTTTTTTTTTTGTCCTGTCTGGCTGAGATAAAGGGGATTAAACCAATCCCCCCACTGTACTGCATGCTGGGTACTGGGGAGCTGTGTGTGTGCGTGCGTGTGAGTCAGACTATTTCATTGCTCAGTTAACTCCGTGACCCTGACTCAAGACCGTGTTTTTTGGTGGAAAAGGACCCAGGTGTTGTTGAACACTGAGTGTGAGTGGAATGTTCACACTTGCCAAAACAGACTGAACCAATGAAAAAATTAATAAGGTCTGCACCAAACCAGGCCAGAGTGAACACATGCTGAGGGGTTCCTGCCGCTCCAGGGGAGTTTATTACATAGAGCATTCAGATATTCTGTTGCGTTGTGTCCACTTTTCTCTAAATAAATAAGAGAAAAAAATGAAGTTAAAGTTTCTCACTTCTAGTAATCCTGTTCCACCCTACCTGCCTCACCCCAACCTAGGGTTAGACTTTCCTGCCCTTTTCTGAACATGTTGGCATTTTTCCTCTTCTAACCTTCAGGTGTCCAGATTGAACCTATTATGTGTGTGTGTGTGTGTGTGTGTGTGTGCACGCATGTGTGTCAGTCACATATTTTATTTTAATGTGTCTGTTCCAAAGAGAGGATGTTCCCGCCCCAAAGAGCCGGATCTCCACTGCCCGCAGTTTCACCAGTGTAGGGAGTCAGCGCTCATCTCTTGGCTCCATGTCTCCCTCCAACCTGCATGAGTATACCAAGTCCCAGTACAACAAGATTCCATCTGAGGAGTACGAGGCTCCACCCAGCCATGTCCCTCTTCCCCCACCTAGTCACACCCCTGTTGTCCCGCCCAGCAGAGTCACTGGCCCCAACCTCAGCCGCATGGGGGCGGTCCCGGTCATGACCCCGGCACAGAACCGGGATGGATCCATCGTGTAGCAGTGAAATGACCGAGTGGATCTGAGGCATGTACTGAACTCATGATTTATTCTTCCACATATTGAGCAGAAGGAGGTGCATGAAGAGAGATGTGTGTGTGTGTGTAGAGGTGGATAAACCAGATTCTACTCTAAATAAATGAATGGTTGTAGATTAAATTTGTTTTCAGGTATAGTGTGATAGCTGAAGTACTGTCTGTTCTTCTAAAATAATTTTCAGCATTTTGATGAAAACCATCTGGCACAGATGAACACTAAAAGTATCAAATGCCCTATTTTTTGGTAGTGTGGCTCAAAACATTCAATCCATAATTAATAGCTTATGAAAAATTTTGCTGGTTAAGTTGTTTAGCAAGTTAGCTATTGCCCAGCCAGTTAATCCTGTTTCTTTTGCATGTAAGCAGAGCACTTTAAAAATGTATGTGATTTATCAGCATCCATTTTGTGCAGCTGTGATAAATGCTACTGTCTGAGCCAGGACTGACGAGGTGATCCCCACTGTTGTCTCTGTGGGTGGGTGGGTGTGTGTGTGTTTCTAGCAGATGAAGGATTTCAATTTGGGGAAATACATTCAGAAAATGAAGTAATGTAATATCTGTAGAGCAATTAAAATTCACCAATAAACTAGTGGGTTTGTGAGATAGTCACTGTAATTACAGAATTTAATTTTTTTGCAGATTATGCCACATTTATCTAGCTCTGATGGAGTTCTGTGCATTAAAGTAAATGAAGGTGGTGAAGGTAATAATTCCCTTTTGTCCTGTGCTGTCATGTGTAGATGTGAGCATTTACTTTTCACCAGGCTGATTCTTTCAGTTCTCATGTGACCGCTGTTTCACGTCAGATCGAAATGAACACAGTGACTCAGTGTATGCTATATGTTACTATAGTGGTAGGAATGTGACAAACCATGTACTTTGTAATTTGAAAACCCAAAATGGTCAAAACTTTGTTTTTGATTTATTGAGGTTAAGGTTAGTATAGAATAAGCCTAGCCTTAACAAGCAGAGAGACCTGACGTCATTCACACATGCTATTAAACCCCCTGAACATAGAAGAGAGGAGGGGTTGGTGGTTGTTGTAGCTGTTCTGTCTTTCTGTTTAATATTTTACATTTTGCATTCTTTTATTTGTTTTTGCATATTCTGTAAATTGTTTTCATTTGTTAAATTTTAAATAAAAAAAATCTGAAATCTGTGACTGCCGCTTTTTCTCGGTTCAGATCAGAGAGCTTTAATGGTGTGACTGTCCGATTTTTGCCTTTTGTCACAGTGTAACTGGATGATAAGCTGATGTGTGTGAGGTATTTCTATCTGTCTCTCTGGCTCCTTTTGTCTCCCCCTCTCTCTCTGTCTGTCTCTCCCTCTCTTTATCTGCCTCTCTCTCCCACTGTATCTTTTTTCCCTTTCTCTGTCTCCTCTTCTCTCTATCTCCATCAGAGAGAGTGAGCTCTGTCTTTATGTCTCTCTCTGTGTCTCCCTTCATCTGTCTCTGTCTTTGTTTCTCTCTTCTCTCTGTTTCTCCCTGTCTCTGTCTCCCTCTCTCCTTCTCTTTCCCCTTCTGTCTCCCTCCTTCTGTCTCTCCCTATCTGTTTTCCCCCTTCTCTCTCTTCCTCTACAAATGGCATAAAGCCTATAAAAATGGCAAAAAGCCACAGAAAATAACAGGCAACTTCAAGAAATAGTAAGTAGTGCTAAGAACTGGCACAAAAGAACATGTACAATGGCAACTGCTGTAAACTCACTAACAAAACATACAATTTTGCAATTAACGAGTCTGACAATTATCTAGTCTTTATTGAAATCAGCACCAGAGCCCACATGTAATATAGACATGCAGAAGGTGCTGTTTCCTCCTCCTACAACCTGGATGTGGGTTTGGAGTTCAGAAGGCAAAGATAACTGTGTATATCATGTATGGAAATGCAAATTGTAAAAAAAAGTGCAAAGATTAAAATGTCAACACTAAAAAAAAGGCTAACTTCAACCATTACTCTCAGGTCAACCCTGATACCAACATTGTGAAGGTTAACACTAATATTAAATCCAAATCCTAACATCAACTGGAATGCTAACTCAACCTGAAGTCTGAGGCCAACCCAAAAACCAAAAAAAAAAAATGCTAACACTAACTCCAAACTCTAATCCTAATACCTTAGACCTGTGACCAGGCAGAACACCAACGCTAGCATTAATGCTAGATTAATTGGGCCCTGGTCCCAGCTTAGCCCTAATACAGATGTGGAGATGTATTGTGGTTTAACAGGAAGCCAGAGTCAAGGCACCCCAGCCATAGAATGAATGAATGGCACCCATTGAAAGAAGCAAGGTCTCTGGGGGGTACCTACCCAGCTCAACACAACCCCTCTCTGTGGTAGATTTATTGGCTCAATGAGGATAAAGGGCACCTCCTATGCAGAGGACATCTTAATTATTCTGAATAATTAGAAGGCGGAGAATCATGGGCCTGGGCTCTACACAATTTCAAACATGAATAACTTTGCAATGGTCTAAGTGATTTGTACATGCTTTTTTGCAAACTGCAAATTAAACTTTCCTTTTTCCAACAAGAGCATACTTGGGTAGGGAAAATCATGTCTGATTTTTCGGGGCACTCTACCATTCCCCTAACACCAGTGCTCACCAAAGACCTTGTGCACCTTGACTGTTTTCACTCTAAGCTGGGGGTGGGGTGGCAACACCAGTAGGAGCCAGAGCTCTTTCCGAGACTGTTCCAGTGAAAGGTTTACTGTGGGGTTCAACCCAGAGGGTTCCCAAAGGGTTTTACATGATTGTGAGGTGGAACAGGTTGGCTTAGTTGGGTAGGCCTTAATCACAGACCCTGATTGGGTGACTTGGGAAACCTTGCGGTGTTAACAAGGGTCATTATGGTCAGGGCAAGGTAAGTATCCAGCCATCCTGGGTCCTCTAGGACAGCATGCAGGTCAGTGGTCTGGGGCCAACAGACCTTAAATGGGGCCGAGTCTTCTATCTGGTGATTAGTGCTGCTCTCACACCAGTCCATTGTGCACTACACTTTTAAAAAAATTTTCTTCATTGAGGACAAGGGAAGGTAAGAAATACTCACTGAAGATCTTTGAATCTAAAAGTCCAAACAATCTTTGTAACCAAAATGTTATAGCCCTACTACAGTTATGCTTGAAAGTTTGTGAATTCTTTAGAATATAAATAAATGACCAGGTATAATATTTTCGTCTCATTTGTTTGACTGGGTTCTCTTTATCTACTTTTAGGACTTGTGTGAAAATCTGATGATGTTTTAGGTCATATTTATGCAGAAATATAGAAAATTCTAAAGGATTAACAAACTTTCAAGCACAACTGTACAGTCTAGTTTAACATTTAACAAAGTAATTGAATCAAATAGCTTCCCTACTAGCTTTGCTATGGATGGTTCAGGCAGGAACATTATGCTTCCAGTGTTCCTCACATTCCCGCAAATGGATGATAGTACTCACATTAAAACACAAGTCATATCATGAGGTCAGCAGGGTAGTGAACTGTAAATACTTTCCATAACATAGATAAAGCCATGCTGATGGGACGAACTGGAACACTGACTGCACCCCAGGCTTTCTCACCCAACATTAGTTCCTGACCTTACTCATGTTCTTGTAGTTGAATGATCACAAATTCACAGCAATGCTCCAAAATCAAGTGGAAAGCCTTCCCAGAAGAGTGGCGCTTATTATAACAGCAAGGAGGAAAAAAATCTGGAATGGGATGTTCAACAGAATATGGGCATGATGGTCAGGGGTTCACATACTTTTGGCAATATAGGGTATGTAGCTGTGGTGTGTTCATGTTAAAGAGCCAGATAGCATTTAAAGTTTGTTTTGTGATTTTATCTCTTCTTTATCTTTTATCTTGTTTATAATTTGGTTGGGATTAATTTAAGTAACTGATGTATAGTTGTCATGGGGTTCTTTGGTGTCTATAATTCCATCCATCCATTATCTATAGCGCTTTATCCGTCTGGGTCGTGCGATCGGCAAACAGAATATCAAAGGGTAGTCCACAAACAGTAATCCAAATAGAAGGCAGAGTTCAATACACAATAAATCCAACATGGGTAAACGCTTGGCAGACAACACAGGGGTTAGTTCAATGCTTCGCAAATTGGAAGAGCATTTGGCAGTCCATTTAAACACGGCTTAATCAGTCCGTTGATGCAATGCACCTGTCTCCCATTAGCAGTCTTCTTGACTGGGAGCAGGTGGTGATGGGAACTGTAGTCCGTGTGGTTGGGGTGTTCTCCATTAGTATGCGGAAGTGCACGCTCCCGCGACGGAGATGAATAGCACACTGCATGCGTGGCCGAGATTTGACGGCGCGCTGTGCTTATGGTGAGGAGCGGGTCATGACACTCTGCAGGTGCACCATCCAGAAGAAATGTATACAACAGGCAGTTTTATACAGACAACTCCATTATTTACATTAAACAAAAGATAAAAATATCGTTGTAGTTTCTCACTGTGCTTTAAAAGAGATTTAAACATTGCTGCACGAACGCAACGAGACACTAAGTATTAATATGGAGAGTTTCAAGTGTTCCAAGATGGCGGCGGGTGTTCCAAGATGGCGGCGCGGCAGTGAGCACGCAGCAGCCACTCCGGATCCGAAATGGTGCTTTTTTTGTGCTATTTGTCTCTCTTATTGTTTCTTGGCGCGACTCAGTCGGCACATGGACACCGAAACAAACGGTGTTCATGTTTACCCACGGGAAACATTACTGGACATTAAGAAATACTCA
>JAQMYM010000008.1:19960003-19974478 GCA_030014255.1 Parauchenoglanis ngamensis | reverse complement strand
GTCCTTACTAGAACAAGAAAATATGAGCACATCACCCCTATCTTATCTACACTGCACTGGCTCCCAATCAAATTTCATATTGATTATAAAATACTACTGTTGACCTATAAAGCACCGAATGATCTCGCACCTCAGTATCTGAGCGAACTTCTGGTCTCTTAATTATCCACTATATCTGCTTCCATCCAAAGGTGCAGGCTATTTGTTGGTACTTAGAATAATGACAGCAACAACAGGGGCAGATCTTTCTCATATAAAGGCCCTCAGTTAATTAACAGCCTTCCAATTAGTGGGCTGAATGTGTCTCAGCATTTAAGTCTAGTCTGTAAGTCTCATTTGTCCGGATATTTGTTTAGCCAAGCCTTTTGTTAATAGGCTTCTACTAGGTAAAGGAGTAGATCTGGAGGGTTCTCAGGCAGAGAGTGTTTCAAAGGGTATTTCCTCAACACCATCATCTCTGTCTTGATCATTTCTGTATTCTTGTATTCTGTAAAGCTGCTTTGTGACAATGTGCTATACACAGACAGACAGACAGACAGATAGATAGATCAATAGATAGATAGATAGATAGATAGATAGATAGATAGATACGTAGATAGATATGAATATTCTCTTAGTATATCTGTATTAAACTGATTTGAGGGCATAGCTACATTTGAGCTCATTTTGTGTGTTCAAAACAAGCTCCATGGTTTGAACCAATCACATCTGATTATGCAAATTTGCATATTCATACACACTAATGCATATTCACGTGATTCTTATGCGTAAAGATGTTCCACTATCATTTCTTTGGAGTTATTTTTCTCCACAGATTTTTTTGTGATAGAGCTTTTGAAGATTTAGCTGAGCATTTCACAACCTCTTTCTGAATAATGTCTCTTTTACTCTTGAACTCTCACCTCAGAGAGAAACAGCAGCATTTAATCGCCATGAAGCGATCAGCTCACCTGCAGCTGCAGTAAACCATCAGCCTTTTCTCTGTGTGACAGGAAGCAGGAGATATCTGTGAGTAATAAAAACACCAGACACTCTTGCCATGTGTGATAGTGAGAGGAGAGCAAATTAGGGGTGGTGACATTTAATTTTCCTCTTTTGGCGACGCGCCTCTCAGCACTCATAAAGAACCGCAATTAGGAGGAGAGATGAAGCACCAGGAGCTGTTTTACATCTCTACCTGTCATTCACCTCCAGGTCATCTACAGGTCATGTAGCAGAAAAAGGAGTGGTGTGGAAGCAGAGCCGTAATTAACGCCGCATTAAAGACGCTGGGCTGAAATTTCACATTTTTTATTCAGTGTAACTCTGAAGGCAGCTCACATGACTTTAAGACATGAATGGAATCGTAATTATTTCATTTTTATATCCTACATTGACAGAGTGCAAGTATGTGATATATAATATTAATACCACATTGTGGTGGAATTCTTGAATCTGAAGATTTTCTATAACAGCAGCTCTGAAAGTAGTGCAGCTGCAAATCACAGCTTTATTTTAATGCACTTGTTCTAATATGTTATCATTTTCATAGTAACAGCTCATTCACAGGGACGTGTACAGTGCACGCGTCACATAAAATCATTTTAAAAAATCCTTGATGTGGTGAAGTTTTCTGTGATTTGTGTGTCCTGTTGTCAGGCCTACCCCAGATCAGAACTACAACTCCCATGAACACTCACACACCAGATCCATGCAGCTGCATCCAATTAACACCACACCCTTCTCACAGACTATGTACACACACACACTCCTCAATAGTTTGCCTGTCATCTATCTGCCGAGCGTTTCATATCGTGTCTGTTACTCTGATTCGACCTGTGTTTGTTTATTCTGTTTACGACTTTCCTTCCCTATACTGTACTGTTTGTCTGATCGATTGACCCCTGCATGTTTGTTGACTACTCTCTCCTGGATTACTGCTTTGGTACCTCTGCTATTAGACAAACGGAACTGCACTTGCGTTCTCTCCTGGTGAGTGATTCCTGACACCTGTATGAAGGAGTCTCCAGCGTCAGCGCTTTCTATCAGTCAGAGGTAAAGCTGGAACTGTACGTTTTCAGGACAGAGGTGTTTACATGTTTTTCCCCATGTAAACTAAGAATAAAGAGAGGCTGGTGAAGGAACGGTTGTTTGTAGCTGCTATAACGCAAGGGACAACAGGAACTCACTCATTTATTAGGTGTTCCAGAAGTCCAGAAGTACATCAGCTCTGTACTTACAGGAGCAGAAGGACAGGTTCTTATAGAATTGCACAACATCATAATTATATTTAATTCAATTTGGTACTAAATTATTCCATGGAATATCTAATAGTCTCCCAATCAGCCTGAGAAGTTACTGATTTTTCCTTACAGACCAAACAAGATGTTTTACTCATTCAGACAAATTTACTCAAAGATGAAACCTTCTGTTACCAGAACTCAAATTCTAAAAGGACCTGCAAGTAAATATATAAATCAACAGCGTGATCAGGCAACTAATCTAAATGAACTAAAACTGAATTTCCAACGAAAATGGAAAATACTCATTTAGAGAAAATTGAGAACATTTTCTCAAGAGAAGATTTCTGTACTAACACTGGCATTAAAGCAACTTTTTTCATGTCCTGATTCAACAGATGATTAAACAGAATCATAATTTTGATAAGCATGAGTTTATGATGTTATGTTTTCTGAATCACAGCTGCAGTCAGACTCCTAGAAAGGTCTAATCTAGGACCCTGAACACCTCTTTAGTGTGTCTCTGCAGAAAGTCTTAAGGTTTTTGTTAGCGCTGTGATTTATAGGGTTTCACTTTTTTAGAGAAGGGTTCGCGTAAAACTGCTTTAAAAAGCAGAACGTAACAAACCGAATGCTGATTTTTTTTTTTGGTGAAAATTTTGTGGAAATCTGCAACTTAAAAATTTCAACTTCAATTTCAACATTCTTGGGACCCATTACGGGTTTTTATGCATCCAGGGAGGGTATTAAATACAGAAAAGTGACCCCTTCTACTATTTCTACTCATTTTCAAATGATTTGCTTTTTGTTTTATTCCACATGTATAGTGCAATGAAACAATAAAATATAACTAGACCAATAGTGTTAATTTTCTTAACCACTTTAACTGTTAGACACTTGATGTGGAATTTCTGGAACTTGTATTAGGTAAAAAAGAAAGAAGCACAATGCCAATAAACATTGATAAAATATTTATTTCACTCATTTTTTTTTATGAAATATAGAAATCTAGGTTTTTGGCTGAACGTTGCCTCCTACACACAGATTTAAAGAATTTTTTTTATAAATGGATATAATACAGATTCACTGCTCAGCTGAATAAAAATGTCCACTGTTTCTGACCCCAAGCCTCCGTCTTTATCTTCTCCAAAGACAAACGAGACAAAAGAGAAAAGCCCACATGATTCTGCTGAAAAACAAAAAACAATAAAAAGAACAGAACAGCAGATGGCTCACTGACACCCAGAGCACAAGCACAGCACTGCATTCAGACATTTTTATAAATAAATAAATACATTTCCTAAACATGTTCTCCACACGCGGATGTGAAATAAACACTTAGACTTGAGCAGAGAGAGAGAGAGAGAGAGAGAGAGAGACAGACAGACAGACAGAGTAAACAGGGCTGAAGGAGCTGTGGGCTCGCTCTGCGTTCTCCCTCGTGAGCTAATGGCTTTGTCTGCATTTGGGCCTGAATTAAATCTGAGCTGTGAGGTGAGTAATGCGCTGGTGGGCGGGTCTTAGTGGGTCGCAAACATCCACTGAATCACAGAGATTCATCAGGATCGGAGGGCGGGTCAGCTCATTAATGCGGACACACCTCCACCGCAGCATCACCAGAGCTCCTGCTGATTATTTTCCTGTAACTGCACGCCTGCAAGTGTCTCAGTCCTCTTATATCACAGCACTGTTAATTAAAGATCAACGTTTAATGCTGTGCAAAAGTGCTGAAACAAATTAGTTGCTGTTCTCGCTAACGCTAGCAGCTCTTTATTCTATCCCTTGAAGTTAATAAGACAAAAAATGCAGATTGTCACGTTACTGAGAAACCTGAAAGAAGCGCGGACATTGGAGATTCTTTCCATAAATGCTACGTAATCTGTTTATTATCAGTGGAGCGTGCGCTGTACACGTCCCAGTGAGTGAGCTGTTGCTATGGAAACCATAATGCACATGCAAAACCTGTACTGCTGTCAGAGCCGCTGTTATAGAGAATTAATCAACACCTTCTGACCAATCAGAATCAAAACACATTACGTATATGAGGTTTTCAAGAAAGAGGATATATAAGAGGGAATGTTTTCCCCCCTCAGGCTGGAGCAAGGCATCAGTGGCACTGCGCTGTCTCTGACATAACCTGTAATCACTTTAATCAGATGGAGGTGGAGGTGGATGCGGAGGCGGAGGTGGAGGCGGAGGTGGTGCATGCTGGACCTCGGTGTAACGAAGGAACACTTTACAAACCGCCTGAATGTTCAGAGAGACAAGAGTTTTATTTACAGCTCTTTTACAAAACTTCTCTGAATGTCAAGTGTGTGGACTAAGAGAGTTGGACACAAACGACCCTCTGTGTGTGTGTGTGTGTGTGTGTGTGTGTGTACGGGTTTTGTTGCGTGGGTGGAATATGAGTCGACAGTGTGTTTGTATTAGGAGGCACTTTGACATGACATGTTGCTGGTGCTCTTTAAAACTTTTGTCATAGACTAAATTAAAATTAAAACATGGTTGTAAGTAAATATGCAGTTGAGTGCAAAAGTTTGCACACCTCGGCCAGCATGTCTGAATAAGGAAATGACTCTCGTACAATTTATCTACAAAGAATAAATAGAAACGTGAGCGTATCCTTTAACAAGACAAAGATCAAAGCTGATCTAAACGAGACTGGAGGAAGAGTTTTATTCCTCTTAACACTTACATCTTCCAACACTTACAATTTCTCATTTATAACAACATGTCTGTACCTTTTATTCAGTCATAGTTACATTTAATGTTCTGCAGCGCAGGTTAAACGGGTTACTTCCTGTCGTCACTGACATTATAGCAGCTATAAACAGTCGTTCCCTCACCAGCCTCTCTTTATTCTCTCTCTTCATGTTAAAAAATGGCAGCGTGTGATGTGAGTGAGAAAGCGCAGTGCAGTGTAAACTCCTCTGTCCTGAACAGAACCCTGACGGTTCCGGCTTTACCTCTGCCTGTTACACAGCGCTCACACTGGAGATCCTTCCATATTAATGATTACACACGTTTTCAGTCCGTTTATGTGGAGCGTGTTCTGCACACGTCCCTGTGAATGAGCTGTTACTATAGCAACTCTAATGTATTAGTATGAGTGCATTAACACCTTCTGACCAATCAGACAAGCTTTTACGGGAATGCAAACCTTTGCACAATATTTCTTACAACATTTCCATAAGTAACAGCTTAAAAACATCATTTGATAACTCTGTAAAATTTTTCCGCTCGTTGTAAGGGATCTGTTTGGAATATTAAAACGTTCCTGAGGAAATACTCTGAAACACAATGACATAAAAATATCCACCATGAGCTGGTCCATGAGGAATGCGGATGACCACGGCTTGGGAGGCACGGCGAACAGCGAGACAGATTTACACGAGGAGCTCTTCATCATCTTATACAAGGTTTCTTGGAGGTGTAATGTCTTGTAATTTCTTGATGTAGCATGAAGTCATGCAGCTCTGTTTGCAGTAAAGAGTTTCTGATTTAATTACACTCGAGTTTTAGTGGAAATCAGACGTGTGTCTGTTCGGGTATCAGGCAGGCTGAGTGAAAAACCCACTAAAAGCCATGTAGAGTTGAGAATCAGAAAGAACATTCATGAGCTTGGCTTCATAAACTTTCTGATGCACAACAAGTCACTAAGAATATGACATCATTTACACAATTTACACCGTAATTGTTGGACACACACAGGGCTTAATTTTTATGCTAAAAATTCAGCAAAGCTCCAGTTGTGGCAGAAACATATGAGATATAGGTATAGAAATACTGGGGCTCCGTCACAAAATAACAAAGAAAACAAACATCTTTACAGATTTTACAAGTAGCTGATCTCCAACGACGTGTTCTTTTCTACAGGTTCCTCTGGCAGCGGCTTCGCATTTCCGTTTTTCACACCATTCAGCAATGCTGTGCTCGGCCCAAACCCAGGTCCTTTCCCAATTCCGTCTCCTCTTGGAGAGCTGGGCTCTGAAAGGCCTGGAGCTAAGGGCCTCTCGGAGAGCAAGGCGCGAGTGCACTGTGCACTGCTGTTCCCGTTCTGAGTGATCTTGCAGATCTCGGTCATCTCTGTGACTTCCTCCCTGTCCTCTTCTTCATCCTCATCATCATCTTCTCTTACAGCTCTGCGCAGACTCTCGCGGGGCATCAGTATCTGCCTGCGCTCCTCCTGTTCCTGGCGTTCTGCTGGTTCGTGGTTCTCGACCTTTCTCGACGAGCGGCACAGAGCCTTCCGGAAACCTCGCTTGAAGTTGTCTGAGAGGAAACTGTAGACGATGGGGTTGGCGCAGCTGTTGGCGTAGGACAGCACCACCACAAAGTAGTAGAAGCCCTGCAGCTCACTAGGGGGTGGAAACACAATCAAGTTGATGATGTTCAGCGCGTAGAACGGCAGCCAGCAGAAGACGAACACAGCCACCACGATCACCACCATGCGCGTGACTTTGCGCTCGGACTTGCGGCGTTTGCTCGACGTGGCGTGGACCTTTTTGCTGGAGCTGCGGATCTTGACGACGATGAGCAGGTAACACATGCAGATGACCAGCAGGGGGAAGAAGAACCCTACAGTGGAGGTGTAGATGATAAAAGCAGCGCGGCAGATGGTGCACGACTCTGGCCAGTTGATGTTGCACGTCCCGCCTTTCTCAAACACACCAGCGAAGACCACCATCGGCAGAACCACTATAAAGGACATCGCCCACACCGAACCATTCACAGCCTTGGCTACCTGTGGTCTCCTCCACCTTGACGAGCGGATGGGGTGAACCACGGCCAGGTAACGATCGATACTCATCACAGTCAGGCAGAAAATGCTGGTGAACTGGTTGATCCCATCAACGGTCATCACCAGACGGCACATGAAGGAGCCGAAGGGCCAGGACATCATGGCATTCTGGACAGCCAGGAAGGGAAGGCTGAGCATAAACAGCTCGTCAGCGATGGCCAGATTAAGGATGTAGATGTTGGTAACGGATTCTGTCTTGGAATAGTGCAGGACGATGTGGATGACCAGAGTGTTTCCACCGAGGCCGATGATGCACACGATGATGTATATGAGCGGGATAAGGACCCCGGCTACACTGATGCCTGGCCGACTTTCAGCGCAGGTTGCGTTGGTGCAGTTGGACGTGTTGAAGGGGAACGTGTCATTTGAAAGATTCTCGTTGAGAAAAGTCTGGTTGAAGAAGAATCCTGAGAGGGAAAGGTTGTTCAAGAGCTCTGCTACAGCAGAGGGGTCGGCTGCCAAGATGTCCATCATAGCACTGATGTCTGCTCTCTCTCTCTCACAGTGTTCAGCTTGGGCCCATTGTCCTACAAAACAGCAGAGCAGAACACAAGCCGTTATTATTGTCCATGAAAGCAGAAGAGTGTGAGAAATGTGCCTAATAACAGAACAATTTGGTGCATTGTTTTGTTCAAAACTATTACGCGTCAGAGTTTACCCGCTGGAGAGAGAATGAAGTGACCAAGGTGTACACGCAATAATAACCCAACTCTGGGCTGCTTCCCAAAAAACGATGCTGCACTAACAGTCTGTCCAGGTAGACACTGTGATGATGCTTTTAAATCACACTTTTCTTCTGGCCGTCCAAAATGCTAATTAGGCAGCGCTTACATGCCTGATGTTCGAAAGCAGTCTCAGTGAATAGGAAGCAAACACAGAGACGGAGATGGAAAAACCAACAGAAGCCACGAAGGAGACTGAAACAATAAAGAGAATAAAACAGAGCTTGGAAGCATCGTGAGAAAGCTCAGGAGGTTAGCCAGAAATAACATAATTAAATGATAACATGCTGAGAAATAAAATGTGGCACTGGGCACTGAGTCAGACGGGAAATGATTAGAGAGTGAGATTGAGTGCCATAAGGACGCTGTTTGGCCAGCGTGTGTGCCTATCGAACCCTCAGACAGTTTAAACAATGAGTTTTCCCACATGTCAAGCCTAGTCATTAATATTTTAAACACACACATGAGCACTACGTTCTGTCAATGCTGAGTACTTAATAAACACTTCGTGTGCTGCTGTTAGAGCGGTGAAGCGGCGTTTTGCCAACGATTAGAATGTAATGTTTGAGGAAATCAGTGAGTTCCTGTCGTCACTGACGTTATAGCAGCTGTAAACAGTCGTTCCCTCACCAGCCTTTTTATTCTCTCTCGAAGTCCATAAAACTTCGAAACTAAAACCCCCGCAGCGTGTGATGTGCGTGAGAAAGTGCAGCGCAGTGTAAACTCCTCCGTCCTGCAGATGTGGAACTCTTACAGTTCCAGCTTTACCTCTGCCTGTTACACAGCTCACACTGGACGCTCCTTCATACAGGATACGGAAACTTACATGTTTTTAAAGTCTTTAATATAGACAAATAACATTAGGAGTGCATTAATAAGAGCCTGTGATCTTCTGACCAATCAGAATCCAGAATTTAACAGCACAGTGAGATAATATGTGAATAAAACAGGTGTCTGTGCATTTTTTTAGTGAATGCATATGTATTGTATGTGTTTTTTTTTATATGTTCAGTTATATGTTGAGTACGCCGGAGTTCTGATGACGTAAACAGGTACGTGACGCACCTGCGTCTGTCTCTTTTCAGGGTGAAGTTTCATCGCTGTACATGTTAAATGTCTCTCGGTGAGAGATGAGGGATCATTACTGTGCAGATGGAAGCAGGTGATGTTGGTTTTCTCTGCGTATTTTAAACCTCTCTTGGAAAACAATTACGGTATTACTCCCCGGTGGAACATTCACACCTGAGGCCGTGACGGAGAGAACGCTCACTCAGAGCCTCCTTCCAGGTAAACGGCCACGTAACAGGAATGCTAACGAGAAATTCCATGAATAAAATTCCGTGTTTGCGGAATCTGCTTGTGAACATGGCTCGTTTTTCATTCCTGAGTCATGTTTCTGGGAAACGTGCTTCATTGCATTAATGAAGCAGTGGCTTACAGGAGACCTATCAGATGAGAGGTGCTAATATTTAACAGCAGGTTTTTATATATGTGAAATAATAATTAACATAAATAATTTATGGAATTTAGTCACAAATATCCCCAATATGCAAATAATCAAATTGTGTTGAAATGGTTATTTCCTCCTTCGGTTTAATAACAGAAATGTTGTTTATGTACATTATTATTACGTCATCATCATTATTAGCATGATTTTTTTTTTTTTCAATAAAGTCTTGAGTAATTTTGGGAACTGTTATATTAATGTGGTAATAAATATTCATAATATGATAACTACCTAAGCTTTTATCATGAATTTTTGCATGAAGCACTGCATTAAAGTGACATTTTCCTGAACATGTCTGATTAAATCTGTCAAAGTATGAACGACATTGATTCTCGACTCTGAATCAGGATGGACTCTGCTCGGGGTCGCTAGGCGTGTCACTCATCAGCTCTTCGGGTGAAGCTGTTTGCTTAAACTGGAACATGAAGCTTCATCTCGTCAAAGTGTATCAACAACTCTCTCTCATTCTCTCTCTCTCTTTCTGCAGACTGTCATGTCTTCCCTTTTTCCTTCTGAAGCCTGAGACGGGTTTCAACCAGTGCTACTCTTTGACGTCTGATGGCTTTCACACCTGAGTTTAGTTCAGGTGAAACCCAGAGAGTTCAGGTGGATGATTGGATTGCGGCCCGGACGATACTCATTTCACACGCGACCAAAAGTGCAAAACTCGATCAGAACTTTAAAACTACCTCCTCAGTCAGAACTCCGGTCAGAAGGACTTGTGCAATGCAAAATTAAGGAGCCTTAAACGACAGCAGGAGTGTTTATGCTTCCTTTGGAAGGCGGCAGACTTTATCTCAGAGGCACAAACGCTGTCGGAATCGCTGCCCGTCTCAGAGGAACACCTCGCTGTTTAAATGACTGCTTCTGAGAAACCGACTGCAAAGTGAGAGTTTAAAGTTTCTTATCCAACAGAGAATCAGGTGCAGCAGGGAAGCCCTCGGAGCAACTTACTTCAGATGTATTTATGTCCCATTTAACTATCCAGATGTAGACTGAGACGCTAATGAACGAGCCAGACGTGAGAGCGGAGAGGAGCCCCTCCCTGAGACGAGGTTTGGAGGAGCCCATGAGATGAACCGGGCTGAAAAGGGAAGCGGTACTCTTCTGGATAGTGTGATTATAAATCATCACAGTGTACATGTGCAGCAGAGTAAACAGGGCAGCGCTGAGTGTGTGTACAGGACCACAGCAGTGTGGGATCCTCAACAGCAGAAGAAGAACATTGTGGTTTATGGTATAGCTGATTATCAGCACTGCCTCAGAGCTCCTACACAGCTGCTGCTGTTCCTCTGCGACAGTAACAGTGATGTGTCATAAAATAAACCGAGCGCTGGCTTCCTGCTATACTTACGCCAAGCACAGTCCTGATGATGAGAGACCGCCAGCAAACACTAACCTCCCCTGCGACTCACCCTGATAACCTGAGAAACACCACCATCCCAAGTGCACACTCGTCTGATGAAATGCGTGCAGCTGTGCCGAGTCAACTTCCTTTCTCATTTGCGTTGAGAGCTCCTTTGAGACCCCGAGCATTGATTGACTCGGAGCATCCCCCCCCCCTCTCTCTCCCCCTCTCCCTCCCTCCATCGCTTCCCCCCCTTCTTTGCTGCCTGAATGAGTTCAGATGCTCTTTGCTTCTTTGTGCTAATTGAAAACGGCCGTCCTGCACTTCTGACTGGCTTGTTGTCTCCCGTCCTTATCATGTCTCGGCTCTCCTGGGGTTTAATACGACGTCCTCTTTGATGCCAGTTTGAAGCTGGATCTTCAGGACCCTTGATCGAGTGCTCTTGAGTCCAGCAGGTCACGGATGCTACGTGTCCTCTGGAGATCGCTCAAGAAATGTACCGATGTGGAGAAGATACAGAGCTTCACTGCAGTGTGTTTTAAATCCTGTGTTCCTTTATAAGAATTTCATCAAGATATCAATCATAAAATGTTGATTTCAGAAAGAATCACTCATGTGGGTTATTTTCATGCTCTGAGTCGAACCCTTGGTGATCATTACTGCATCATTAATAATAATTCTGTATATAAGAGCTGTAGCGCAATGACACATCTGGATCTGCATCTGTTTAGTGTTCCAAATATCTGCATCTATATTTAAACACAGCGTGGGCGTGGCTTAAACTGGATGTTTTGTGTTTAAACAGAGATGTGTCTTTTGTTTTATATCCCACTCGAGCAGTTATTATACTGTTTATATGTTTTTTCTGCGACCGCGCTGTTCACCTTCATGTCGTGTTAATGTTCACGTTAATGCACGAGGTCTTTCTTTACACTGTGAGCTTCGTATCTGACCGCCCGCTCGCTCTAATCTCAACTGAACACGCTGTGAATCAGCCTGGAAACTTTCTGGAAAAAGAAACAACGAAACAAATCCTGAGCCTCCTATTCATATCTGTATTTGCGTTGCTTTAGCGCACTTTATCTGAGTGAAGTGTTCGTGTTGGGTTTCATCGCTACTCCACACTTATCTGCGTCTTCCTGCTGTTTATTCTGCGTCTCTTTATTCTGACCGAGGCGGAGTGAATTTCTTGAAAGCCTCACTTTATCAAGCCTTCTTGCAAAAACTCGCAGCGTTCCCACAGAGCAGGATTACGAGAAGTGTTGAAGGTGAAAGCAATCTTATCTTCTGCTACAACAGCAATCCTATCTGCTAACACACTGCTCAGTTCAAACACGTAATCACGTTAAAGAAACACTCCGGGCTGGACCGTGTTATTACATCCAGTGTGGCCATGCATCAAAATACGACCATTAAACATTAAGCACCGTCTAAATTTAAATCTCTGACACTGTGGAAGGTAAATGAACTTTTTTAGCAGCTGCTCAGAGGTTTTAAATGAAATCTGTGTGAAAAACAATGGAGCTGCAGCAACCGCGCGAGAAATAATGAATGTCTCTCTCTAAACTTCACCAAAACATCCAGTATTTTAGAAGGAACCAGAAAGTCTCTGATCATCACTAACACAGCTCTTTCAGAGAGGAGGTCCAAGCGAAAACCCTCCACAGGCCGAAGGAGCTTCTATCAACCAAATAATTCCTTCCTTGCACGCGGTTACATCACTGATTTACACTTCTCCAAACGAATCCTTAAAGACTCTGTGCAGAACCTCACAAAAGGGAAGTTCACAAGTAGGGTTCCTTCAGGAAGGGAAGCCAGAAGCTCTTAACGATCCTAAGAATCCTGGATGTTTTTATTACTGTTGTGGAGCCTGGAGGTTCTACGCAGCAGCAGAGACGTTCCCTTTCATAGTGGCCTTCGGTTCCTTTGTGACGCTAAAAACCCGTCAAAAGTGTCCAAAGAACTCGAGGAAGCCATTTTGTGAGAAATGTACATTGCCAGTTTCACTAGTGAAGCCAATACCTGCTCTATTTCCAGCTTTGAAAATCGATAATATCCATTTCCCTGCAGTATTTCAGTCCTGACATCAGCAAAGCTCCTGCGTGAGCTCTGTAAACGCTGCGCGATCGATGTGTTTTGGGTGATGGAACGGAGGCCTGAGAAGAATCTGTAGAAGAGAAACGGGCTTAAACGTTTCAGCTCTTTTAAGAATAAGTCTGTTCTGTGTAACAGTTAGAGAATGAAAACAGAGGGGAGAAATCACCCACTCAGACTTTATTCTGCGTCCGGATGGACGTCTTGCTGAGGCGAGTCAGTGTGTCGTATGAAAAGAGGCAGAATTTCATCACTATTCCGTTTCTGGTTGTACTTATGTAGTATTTTGGAATATGTGCACTTTGCTCGAGTATTACTGAAACTGAACATTATCGCTCTTACCCAAGATTAAAACACACTTATTATTCCTTACAGGTTTCTTTTTCTACCTTCACAGCACTCATTACAATCTCAATCAGCATGAGATTTTGCTTTTTCTCCCCATTTTTCCTCAGTATGACGTCGCCGTTGGCTGGAGTTACTGACTCAGGCAGGATATAGCGTCTTATTTGCCTCATTTGCGTTTAAAACTCACAATCAAAGCTCATGTTTGGTAAATTACCTGGGTGATTTATGCGATTTTAGCTAGCTAATCTTCAACATAAGTTTGCTAAATTCACGAGGTGGTTAAGCTTTGTTTTCCGTCGCTAACGCAGCTTAGCATCCCTTCCAGTAGTGATGTACGAGACTGGGTTTGTTTCGCAGGATATTTACGTGTTTGCATAACATTTAGATACTTTTACTTGCGTACACTTTCTCTGTAGCTCTTCTCCACTCCTGCCTGTCCTAGTCGAACTCCATGAAGTAAAGACATGAAGAGAACATGGTAACTGCTCTGACAGAGAAACACTTATACAGTGGAAGGAAATGACTTCCTGAATGCTACCTATCGTTATAAACAGTTTACCGTCTCTAGCCTCATTGTGATGCCATGAAATCCTCTGAGAAGGTGGTTTAAAGCTCTTAAGGCTCTTAGATGGTCCATCACCTTCTCCTTAAAGGCTTTATTTATTTATTTTTCTCTGGGCCTCTTATGCTAAAGTGTGTGAGGAGAACTGAGGATTACGTTGAAGAAGAAAAAGCTGACTTTAAGAGGCCCGTCGTCTGAAAGCTAACAGTAAACGTCTATAAACTATAAAGTAGGTGAAGGTTCCTCATGCAGCATGAGGTACATTTCATCTGCAGGAACCAACCGCAGGAACCAGGACTGATTTTTAGTTCCTGTTATTGCAACACTTGGGATTTTACTGAGTTCTCTTTCAGTGCTTTTACTTATGTTTGGCCTTTGTTTTGGTGTCTGGTTTGGTTCTGACTCCGCCCCTCACCTGTCATTGGTTTGTTGCCCAAATGTGTTCACCTGTCACTAACATGCCAGATTGCCACATCTCTTGATCCTTGTGGTTCCTCCACTGTTCCTGCACATAACCTACAAATTCACCCGGATACTGAAACACTCTCATTCAGGACGTTTCCAGAACTCCTCAAAGCTCCGCAAAAGGTTCCGAAACCACAGACGCACGGCTCTGGATAATATTTACAATTTTGTTCCGAACACAACTGCTGCATCGTTTCTACTCCACATCCTGTTTGCACACAACATCATCAGAGAGCAAACAGCGTTCACACTGTGACCAGGTCCCAAACATTTCATATCAAACTGTCCTTACACTCACACACACACACACACACGCACGCACACACACACACACACACGCACGCACCCACACACACACACACGCCCACACACACACACACAAACTCACCCCCACACACACACACACACA
>JAQMYM010000008.1:19936915-19949555 GCA_030014255.1 Parauchenoglanis ngamensis | reverse complement strand
CCACATGAGTCTTCAGAGGACAGGGTGTGTGTGTGTGTGTGTGTGTGTGTGTGTGTGTGTGTGTGTGTGTGTGTGTGTGTGAAGTTTGATACTCACTTTCATGAGAGAAGTAAAAGTTCGCACTTCTAAGGTGTGTCTGTTCACCGAGTCATTACATGAGTGCAGAATGAACACACACACACACACACACACACACACACACACACAAGAAGTGAATATAGTCTTTGTGACATTGTTCCCACTGTGTGTGTGTGTGTGTGTGTGTGTACAGTTCTGCTTCGAGCTCTTCATCCCTCACAGTAAAGGACAGAAGATAAAGGCGTGTAAAACAGATCCAGATGGGAAAGTGGTCATGGGGAAACACCAGGCATACAGGATCAACGCTTCTTCTGCTGAGGAGAGAGACGACTGGGTTCAGGCAATCAGGTACAGACACACACACACACACACACACACACACACACACACACACACATGTTTAATGTAAAAAGTTATTTACATGTCAATGAAAATCATGATAAAATATCACACAAGCACTTGTGTCATTTCTGAAAGTCTGGATTTATTTAATCTGGATTAATTAAACCTGACATGGCTTTTTTCCTGAATCCTCAGGGCCTGCATTACTAAAGACCCGTTCTACGATCTGGTTTCTGCTCGCAAAAGGAAAATCATCACCAACAACACAGACAACACAGACAACACAGCAACACAACAATACAGCGTGCAGTAAATAATCTGGAAACATTGTTTTATGAATTTATTCCTAATTCTGTTTTACTTTCAGTCTCTGATCATTGATGAGTCACTCTGAGGCAATTAAATTCACAATGGCCCTGTTTACACTTGGTTCAATGTCGGTCGATCGGCTTTGGTGATCGGGTCACAAGTGGACAGCTGACACACGTCGCTGTTTACATCTGTGTCTATCCAAATGTGTCCAGATGACCACTCATGCTCAAGTTTTGTTACTGCCTACATCACTTCCACTTAAAGGTCAAAGGTCCCCACGCACAGTTACGTTACAAATATTAAACCTGCAACATACCTTCATCATTTTCTTGCACTCTGCCCACGTGCATCAGTGCTCCTCTCCATTTTTTATGTATTAGTGGACTGTCACAACAACAACCTCCACGTCCTGTGCTTATGAGGTATTTTGCTGTTATGTCCTTGTCAGGGAAACATCAGGATGCATTAGTGTTTACTCTACGGAAGGTATGCGCTCACATGCGTCCCAGACCACCTCAGCAATGCTCTGTGTCAACACTTGTATTTAGCACTGTCCAGATCTAATCGCCAGATCTAATGCATTGTAAAGACAAGTGTAAACGGTCTCTGAGGCGATTAAAGTCACTCTGAGGCGATTAAAGTCACTCTAAGGCGATTAAAGTCACTCTGAGGCGATTAAAGTCACTCTAAGGCGATTAAAGTCACTCTGTGGCGATTAAATTCACTCTGAGGTGATTAAAGTCGCTCTGAGGCGATTAATTCACTGTGAGGCGATTAAAGTCACTCTGAGGCGATTAATTCACTGTGAGGCGATTAAAGTCACTCTGAGGCGATTAATCTCACCATGAGGCGATTAAAGTCACTCTGAGGCGATTAAAGTCACTCTGAGGCGATTAAAGTCACTCTGAGGTGATACAGAGGGCTGTAATTGGAGTGCAGTGTGGTTTTTGACCATCAGACTGGAGCTTTTGAAAATGAAGCCTGACACACTGACTCGCTCTCTCCCCTGCATACCAGCATTAATGACGAATATTAGTTTATTGTTAGTCTGCGGGGCGGAGCTTAATTCAGTGCATTGTGTATTTTAAAATGTAAATAAAATGTTGATTAGAGCTAATCCAGGTTCTACAGCTGACACCGTACATAAACTTGTGAACTCTGCTTCATATGTAGTGCCTTTCAGGTGATATGAAATTTTTTTCTGTGTTGTGAATACTTGTTTGTAGCTGTAGAGTGTGAGGTGTGCTTAAAGTGTTTGTATAACTCAAGTAAGGAATAAAACACTTGGAAATGTGGTGTTATAGAAAACAGTCAACTTTGATGTGGTTTAACGAAATATTTTGCTATAACAGCATGTCTTTAAGTGTTTTATTCCTTTTAAACCACAGCAATTTACAATCAAGTACATTTTTATTAAATAACACATCACACTTTTAATTATCTTACTTCATACTTAATTCATTTTTAGTTACATTAAATGTTCCATGAAGCGAGTTAGTTCCTGTTCACTGACATTATAGCAGCTATAAACAGTCGTTCCCTCACCAGCCTCTCTTTATTCTCTCTTAAGTTAATCAGACAAAAAAACATAGCTTGTAACGTTAGTGAGAAACCGAAAAGAAGTCTAAACTCCTCTGTCCTGAAGATGTCTGAAAAGCTGAGGTTGCACGTGCGCTGTACACGTCCCTGTGAGTGAGCTGTTACTATAGAAAGGATAATGTATTAGATCGGGTGCATTAATGTAAACCTGTGATGTGCAGCTGCCCTGCTGTCAGAGCTGCTGATATAGAGAATTAATCAACACCTTCTGACAGCGCTGTGGTGTGAAGTACTGTTGGATTTACAGGGTTGTGTTTAAATGTACAAAATGATGTATAAAATGTGAATTGATTTCACCGTTGTCACTGATGAGTTTTAAAGATGTACTATTTGAGTAAAAATAATGTATATAGAAATTCTTAATTTATTAAATTCACGTGCATTAAATGTATTTAAGTTGTGTGCGTTTCTTGTTTTGCATTTCACATTAATAATTGGTTGAGCTATTAACTAACACTGCATTTCCTGAAGCTGTAAGGATAATAATGTATTAAACACTTATGTCCAGCAGGCGGCGATGTTCTATAATCACGCCCTGAGTAGTCAATAATACTCCTAATTACACACAAAACTAAATTCTTCACCATATTTATCATACTGCATTACATATACATCATACACACGTTTATTCTGCACGAACTGAACAAAAATATTTTAGTTTAAATTAGTTTAAAACAGATATTAATATGAAATCATACTGTTTTTATGTCTGATCCATTGTGATTTTCACTAATAATTTAAGCCTGTATTGAACACTGGTGTCCAGCAGGGGGCGATGTGCTACCTAAATACTGCAGAAATAATGCCGCTCTATGGGTCATATACATTGATACTTCTCACAGTTACCAGCCTTTTAGACTCTTAAATACATAGTTTGTGCATTTCGGAGTAATATTTATACAGAACGTTGTTGAATAGAAGTGAATTTCGAGCACTTTATTTTCTGACCTTCACCACCAAGCCGTCAGTTAGCATACAGCTGATTTTCATTTAGCCACGCCCACAGAACTCCATAAAAGGCAACTCTCGCGGGCGCCATTTTGTTTTGTCCTTCTGCTCTTCATTTATGGATTTGTTTTGCAATCGCTTTCTTTATTTTCTGTCAGGTTTTTAATAGGAAACGACAGAACTTGAGTTTGAGTAAATGTTGATTAAACTGGTGTGTAGTGTGATGTGTATTATAGCACACCACAGTCTGAAGCAGCAGCACGTGAGGGAGTCTCGTGAACCCTGACCTCACCCAGGGCCTAATACACTTTTACTCATCTGTTAAAAGCACTTTTAATGCACATCATTCTTAATCAACACAAAGACGAACACTGTGTGTGTGTGTGTGTGTGTGTGTGTGTGTATGTGTGTGCGCGTGTTGATTTTATTACACATCACTGGATTTTCTTTCATTTTTTTGTATTTTTTTATTTGAAATGAAAATTTAAAAACATGTTCTGCAGGACGAGGGTAGCGGTGTGCCTTCTTAAAACTATTACACTTACAATTTATTACAAATATTTTAAACTTTAAAACACTGCTTATATTTAAACCATCAGCAGTCCAGAGTTCCGGAACGTGACCCGGTGCTCCGTTGGAGAACCCTCGCTGAACGCAGTTTCGTTTTCATGACGCTGATGTCTCTGGAAAGTGAAGGCCACTGAGGTAAACATGCAGGTGACCTTTTTAGCATCGCGCCCGCTCTCTCTGCGCTTTGCTGAGTCCAACACTTTTACCACTTCTGTGAATCTGCTCTGCAAAACTGAAACTGGGTTTGTGGTCTGTATCTTCAAGCTCCTTAACTTCCTCTCTCGCTTCACCTCCATCTGCTGCTCATCTTTCTTCATTTCTGTGCTACAGCTGAAAATCTCACGTCACGTCAGCTCTAACGACTCTGCAGGAGTTTATAGATAAAAACAGATGCAGGATAGAAGAAATATTCACTTCTGACACTTTAAATGAAGGAAAGTCCAGAGTTTTGAAAGTATGTCATTTAAGTGAGTGTGTGAGAGAGAGAGAGAGAGAGAGAGAGAGAGAGAGAGAGAGAGAGAGCTGCAGACGTACAGTGGCAATTCAGTAGTCAAACATAGGTGGGGAATGAAACTGAGCCGCACCTACAGGACGTATCCTGAGGTCAGGACAAATAACAGCTACGTATCGGTAAATACAATAGCACTGAAAATATGAACAACTCGGTGTTTAAAATCGATCTTCTGAAAAATTTTTGGACTTTTTGGAATTTTTGACGCTCTAAAGGCCTTTTGTAATGCAGTCACTAAAAAAATATTTAAAAATGTAACTTAATTGCAGTCCTGCAGTCCATCCAGTGCATCCACACACACACACACACACACACACACACACACACACACACACACACACGTCTCGTCTCGTCTTATCTCACAGAGCTGCATAACTCATCAAAATACAAACAATCCCCAGTTACTACCAAAACCGTGAGCTTTTTCATTTCCACACACCTCCAGGTGTTCTTCACATGGTCACATGACCACCACATCATCATCATCATGCTAATGACATCAACTTCCTCCATTCTCTTCAAACACCTTTAACATCTTTTATCTCACATTTCAGAGGCGACGCGTCGTCTCCGAGTCGACTTCTCTTACACGCAGATAAAAAATCATCAGTCAGGAAACTTCTGCTCGGATACGTATTTCACGATTTCACACTGTACATGACATTTACATTAGGAAGTTTTCCTGCACATTTTCTACACATTGTAATGTTTCTGTCTTCAGTAAGAGCGCAAGATGTCCGCTGATCTCACGACTGAATGCACGACTTCTTCTGGTTGCGTTTTTGTCCTTTGGAGCCTGAAAAGACACAAAGACTGCATTATTCCCCTGAAACACTGAGAGAGACCTGAAATCAGTCACCGGTCTCAGTCAAGTCACTAACACTTCACAACCTTACACCATAAACCGGAATGTACTGAACATGATGATAAAGCTCTGCTCACACGGAACGCTGGTGTGGGAACTTTGCCCGGGTTTTGTGCCATTTTGGTGATTTAATTGTACAGGTGTATCAGGTGTGTTTGGAGGAAAAGAAGCTTTTTGTCGGATTCATTTAGTCATATTTAGATACTTTCACCTGCAGTTACTCTGTTAATGTCTTACATAATGTTGCTGCTGTTGTTTTTATCTGCCCTGACCTCATTAGAGGTTAAAATGAAAAGATGACAAATTAGAATGAACGAGGATGATCTAAATTACTGCCCAGACAGAAATAAGACCTCCAGTTTTCATGATTGTTTTCTGTAAATAATGCGTACAGCTCAGTAACGTGATGATATCACTGCGTAACATGGAGAGGTCAGAATCCCAACATGCGTTCATTTGATCTCTGTGGGAGTTTCATCAGGCGAGACATGCAAATATTTTATTCCAGTCAGCATTCTGAAACCAAAATGATCACTCGGGAATCGAATGATTTGAATCTGTAATGGTTTCTTATTACGAATAATTATAACTTTGCATTTTCAGAGAAAATTGTATTAAAATCCATGAAACACTTCAGCAGCAATAACTAGAAGGCAAACGTTGCTTTCACATTTGGAATTGCAAAGTGTTTATATTTCTTCAGTTTGTGCAGAATGTGGAGCTGTTTATTACTCACACACACACACATACACACACACACACACACACACACACACACAGGTCATGTTTAAAATGTGCAGGATTTTGGTCACTGATGTTTAAAACTGTTTCCTGTGTCTTGGCTTCAGTACTGTTGTAGGTCCGTACACACTGATGCTCGTTTTGGTGACTCGCTTCTGTAAGTCGCTCTGGAGAAGCGCATCTGCTAAATGCCATAAATGTAAATGTAATTAAATCTGCTTCATGTATCAAGGATGCAAGATTAATTCATGGCGTTTCTTTTAATAAAAGTGTTCAATTGCCTGCGACATTTTCATAAACCGCCTGCGTTCACCGTCGGATACGGAAACAGCTCCGGGCCACTTTTATTATCCAGTAACATTTATAATGTGAACAATGTGTGAGGAACTGGAAGTGATTTAGGAGTTCTCCTAACCTGTGGAATTAGTAGTCAAGTGGCAGGTTATTTGCTGAGTCTCGGGCGAGTTATTAAGCTGTTAACTAGTTAATAAGCTTTGCGTGAATAGTCACATCACAATACGTTTACCGTGATTCATTATATCGAGACATCATGATTCCTTTTTGTAAACTTTTTTCCCAAATGTTTTAAAACAAAGATTACAAACTCTTGAGTCTTGAAACAATTGATTTGATGTTAATGTTTTGTACTGTGTTCAAATTGAAACTGTAAAATGTTAATATTTTTGTTAATATTAAAAAAATGCATATGGTCTGTCGGTCTGTCGTATCGTCAATGTAAGATGTTGTGATGAAGGATGGAAGTGGCTCGTACCTTCCTCGGCCCCGGTGCTGATGGCCTGCATGGACACGCTTCTCTGCGGCAGTTTGGAGGATTTCTTGCTTTTAAATTTCATGATGTTTGGTTTTTCTATGATCACGAACGAATCGTCCAGTTCGTCTATGACCGCACTCTCGGGTCTCTCCCGTAACGGAGAAGGTGGTGTGTGATTGCCGTTGGGGATCCGTGAGTTCTCAGGCTGCACCTCCTTCACGTGATTAGCCGTCTTCGGTGACTCCTTCGTGTGATTGGCAGGCTTTGATGTGTCTTGGACGTGATTGGTAGGATTTGGTGAGTCCTTGATGTTACTGACAGGCTTTGATGTGTCTTTGACGAGATTGGTAGGATTTGGTGAGTCCTTGATGTTACTGACAGGCTTTGATGTGTCTTGGACGTGATTGGCAGGATTTGCTTGGCTCCGATTGGCTGTATTCACATCTGAGCTGTTGTGTTTTGTTGTCTTTAAATCTGGACTCTGATTGGGCGACCTGCCTTTGAGGAACATCCTGAAGGAGCTACGCTGTTTTTTTGAACCGAACAGTGGCGATTTATTTACATCTTTGCTTTCACTCGTCTCCTCCTGAGGCGCTCTGTCTGGCGGCTCTTTAGCGCCCCCTCTGGTGTGGAGTAACTTCTCCATATTGCTTTCCGAGTTATTTCTGGCGTATTCCCTGAGCCTGGTCAGGTCCTGCAGAGATCCAGTCAGGCCTAAACTGTTTCCCACCACCAGGGCGTATTTGGGATTGTGATATTTGTGAGCAGGGACTTTCAGATTGACCTGTTTGGATTCTCCCAGAGACACCTGAAAGCGGGAGGTGGATGCAGGTAAAGCGGGCTGGGTGGCAGTGGGCGGAGCTTTCAGCAGCGGGGTGGGCATGACGTGTCTGGGGGGTTTGGGAATGTGGAACTCGTGGTACAGGTCCACTTTGCCTGACACGGCGTAGAGCTCGCGGAAATCGGTATCGAAGAAGTCGACCACGTTACCGGACATGACGGTGATGGTGTTCCTGTTCATCCGAGACGAGGTCCAGGTGAAACTGTGTGGGAAGAGACAGAAACGACCGGCTCAAGAAGCAAAATAATAAACAAACAAATCGATAAATACCATAGTGTGGGATTTGACTAATTACATTTTAAATATACAAAAGGTGATATTTAAACTTATCGCACCTGTACGAGCCGAACATCACTTTCTCTCCGTCCACCAGCATGTACTTGGAGCACATTGATCCCGGCAGTTTTCCGAAGGACAGAGCCAGACCGCATCCTCTCACCATCCTCACACGCATATTCTGACAAATCAACCAGAAAAGACTGACTTTACAGTTGCTGTCGCTGCAACACTCACCCGTCATCACCGGGAAAATCATCAGCATGTCGTGATCTCTGACAAAGTTTTATCTAAATATCAACGTGACAATTTCACGATGTAATGTTGTTATATTTCTCTTAATTTCCCGAATGAAAAAATTCAATAATGTAAAATAAATAGCTGACGCAAATCTCATAATTCCTGAACTTGATGGAAATGTATACATTTCTTCATGAAGTTGCTCCACTGAAACTGATCATCGTCACACACATTTATATCCTTTATCATGAGAATAGAACATTATAATGTGGATTATAATTTTGCTAATAATTATGGAAAAAACATTTCTGCCAAAAATGACCATGTAGCTTTATTTACCATATAGCTTATTGTTAAACTGTTTGTGACTTAAGTTTGCCCCGAGGGTGCGCAAACTTTTGCACTCGACCGTATATTATATATTTAGCACCTAGAGAGAAGGAGAGGTTTAAACACTCCTTACTTAAACAAACATCCAGCAAGAAGCTGGTCATGGAGCTGTGTGTGTTTAAACACACACACACACACACACACACACACACACACACACACACACACACACTCAGAGGCGTGTCCAGTGGTATTTACAGAGCGAGCCACTGCAGAGAAAAGTCTGTGAGCCAGGAGGACTTCAGGGGGAAAAATGAAGAAGGAAAGAGAAGGAAAAGCAAGAGAGAGAGAGAAAGAGTGTGTGTGTGAGTGTGTGTGAGTGTGTGTGAGTGTGTGTGTGTGTGTGTGTGTGTGTGTTTGGAAAAAGGGAACAGTTTTAAGAAATAAAAGAACAGAGAGAGGGATCTTGAGCTGTTTTTACTCTTGGTTCTCAGGAACCATGGAGACTGTAACAGTATTACTGTGTGTGTGCGTGTGCGTGTGTGTGTGTGTGTGTGTGTGTTTTATAGGCCAGGCTGCAGCAGTAATTCTTTCCCTGTACAAAGGGAGAAGTTAACACACAGGGGGATTTGGATGGAAACTGAAGCGACGTGGTCATGAACACACAAACGACTTTTTGTTACCGTTACACACTGAAGCTGCTTCAGCATAAATTACACACAGCGCTGAAACCGAGAGAACGGCCTTGAAACGAGGGAACATTTTTCATGACAAACTCAGTCTCAGATTGCTGCTGAAACTGAATAAGAAATGAGATAAGAAATGAGACGAGGTGTGTTTGACAGAATGCAAGTCACTCTCTCGCTCTCACACACACACACACACACATGCACATGCACAGAATTCATTTTTAACATTTAAACACTGGTTGTGTGAAGCTGCGGCGCGGCGCTCGTGTCACAGTGAAATGCAATCACAGCTTCACTTTAAAGTGGGATTCAGTCAACTGTTTAAAACCTGCATCTGAAAAGCTTTGTGTGTCACAAGAGTCATTTTTTAAGAATTAGATTACAACCAGAAAATCCTGAAACTTGCAGCTAGAAAAGTGAACAAAAGAGATCAGACACGGTGGGCGGAGCCTCTGATGCTTACTGTATTTATAAACAAGCGTAATGTGTTTATTTATTCAAGTGTTTTATATAGTCAATAATCATTTCTCCAATTGACAGAAATGTGGAAATTCATTATAGATACATGTCACTGATTATATAGTGTGCGTGTGCGTGTGTTCTCACTCGGAGGTGCTGAGCAGAGATCTGCAGGCGGTTGCACATGTCCAGGAAGTGAGGAAGACCGGTTTCATCCAGCAGCAGGTACACGGCAACTCCACGCTTACTCGCTGCATCCAGAAGATCCTGCAGGATGAGCAGGTCTGTGAGGAGGTCCATGACCACCGCTATGGTCTAGCACACACACACACACACACACACACACACACGGGGAGATGAGTCACATGTAGCACTCATTTTGCACAGTAACTCAGAAAACAGGCCGTGATGTGTTGGTGATGTTTACTGAAGTGAGTCTGAAGTCAGAGGATGAAGTTAAATTTAAAACGTCTGTGTCGTGACTCATCAGCGAGGAATTCTGTTTACAGCGTGAAAACGCAGATTCAGCAGATTCGTGTCGATGCAGAGCTGCAGGACTCCGTCTCCACTGCACGGAAAACCGACCTTCGCCCTCAGAGCTCACGTAATAACATCACGTGTTAACGTTCGTGTCATTTTCATCATTAAAGCAGAAATAAACAATGGCATTTGCTTTGTTTCTTTTAAAAGCCTAAGACTTAAAACCGGCTGATCATCGTTTCTACACCGTAGTCCTCATTGTGAACACGATGCCTTATGAATATACATGAATATGCAAATTAGGAGTCTTTAAACACACCCATGTCGTCCTGCCTTCCTGAATACGCAAATATCGCTAACATACCTAGCCGGTTTGCTAACTTCTGATAGCTAGCTCACATTAGTCACACGAGTGGGGTTTCAGTCTCAGAGTCATGAGAATTTTCTCACTCAAACTTTATTTAAACCTGGCAGAATATCAGACGGTCACCAGGATCTGTGGCTGGAAGGTCACCGCGTGGTCATCTTCTGATTCTGTTTATTTGCAGTGATGTCATAATCTGAGATCATGTGTAGCCCCGCCCCCTGAATCAGCTTTAAGAGTTTAAATGGAGAATTGTGATTAACTGTGTTAACCTTATATAATCTACATAATGAAAATCAGCCTGTGGGAGGAGTTTAATAAACACATCTAAGCCACACCCACTTTAGCCAGGTTCAATTACAGCCTCATAACAGACGGTTTAGTTCAATAACAGCTTTAACAAAGCAATTTGAAATGATGTTGAAATTCAGGTTTAACAGAATCGCCGCCATCTTTACACGACATAAAGGCTTCATGACCGCAAAAAAGTTGCCATGTGAGAGTGAAATTCAAATCAAACCAAAAGCCATTTGTTTAATGATCTCGAAAAGCAGGTTAAACACCTCAATGTGCTGAAAATTTAAACGCTTCACTTCATCACGGCTCTGTAACGGCTTCACTGCGCAACATCGCAGATCAGCCACCCTCACGCATCCTCTGTGTGTGTGTGTGTGTGTGTGTGTGTGTGTGTGTGTGTGTGTGTGTGTGTCTTTATGTGTCTTTGGTGTGTTTCAGGAATCTGTTTTATTCTCAGGTCACATGACTCTCACATGACGTGTGTGTAACTGTAATATGAATATGAAAGCAACGTTTAGCTAATGAACCCAAAAATAAATGTATAATCTCTCTTTTTCTTGTCAGAACTTGACCCACGTCTGCCGGCTCACACGGCACTCTCGTAGCTCTCACTCGGCACTCACACGGAAATTCAGAGGAACACGAGCGCCCCTTACTTTCGCAGTTCTTTATCATTTGTGATCTTGTTTGATACATTTTGGTATCTTTTTTCTTTTTCTAGCTCCGCACTCTGTTTGCAATCAGAAAAGATTTCATTCTTTTCCTTTCATTCCTTCATCACCACGATCATCATCATCATCATCATCATCATCACCTCACTCAGCAGGTAAAACCGAAGCTGAAATGAATGCAACTCGTTTTGCCCCGGGGCATTTACTGCCACTGTCAGTGCTGACAGAGTTACTGTTCAGGTGTATCATGAATATTAATGAGTGTATCATGTCCATGTTACTACACTGTGTTTATATCACACACAATACTGAAGGGCTTCATCTCAACTGTGTTACTTTCTTAAGCAAGAAAATCACAAGGAGAAAGAAAATCATTTTATTTTGAGGTCCAATGATTCATTCGATTTATTTACTCTCAGTAATGTTTTCACTTTTGCTGGCGTTACATTTAGTTTGTTTTAATATTTCTTTACAAAATAGTTTTTTTAAAATGTACCGGTCATTTTTTGAAGTTTGTGTTTAACCAATCAGTAGCATTTAGCAGGACAAGCGCCGTCTCCGATAGTTCTGGGCACGTAGAAGAGCTTTCTCTAGAACAAGAACTTATAAAACATTCAGACATTTTTCCTAGAACAGGAACTTAAAGAAAACATGTCCAAATTCCTGGGCCCTTAATAAGGTTCCTTTATCACTGAGAGTTTCTGCACTTTTTCCTACAAAAATGCTCCTTAAAACGGCCTAAAAACAGGTCTTGGTTCTTGAAGGAGATCCTGAGTTCCTAAAAGATTCCTGAATTCTTGAAAAGGTTTTCTGAGCTTTTGAAAAATTGTATCAGTCCCTAAAATGTCCAGACACATTGAAAAAGTTCCGGAGTTCCGGATAAGTTCCTGAGATAAATGTTCTCTTAGTGATGACTCAGGATTTCTACGCAAATGAAACCTCAGAATGGTTCTCAGCACAGTGTGGAGAGGAACCCCTCGCTCTCTGCGATCTCATGCGCTCTCTGATCTCTGACTGATGTGATGTAATGTGATTATATACAACATTATAACAGGACGTAGATGTTTGAGAGAGTTTGACAGGTGTGACCATCTAACTGAAGCAGAATGTCAGGACGTGTTCATACACAGGATAATTATCACCTTTTATTATCGTTCGCCTTTAATGATTCTGAACCAACAAACACTGAATCATTACAGATACCAGTACAGGTTCAGCAGGGCCGTGGAGTAACAGCATCTGTCATCTGAGAGCG
>JAQMYM010000008.1:19921761-19929303 GCA_030014255.1 Parauchenoglanis ngamensis | reverse complement strand
TCACACACACACACAGAGACAGACACGCACTCCCTCACACACAGACACGCACTCCCTCACACACACACACACACACACAGTAAAAATTAAAGGGAACAAAATTACTTTTTTTTTAGACTTTCCTCAGCGTATGTTACAAATCACCTGCAAAGTTACAAGTTGATGCACCTTTAAATTTGACCCTAGGTTAGTTTTTGTATCCCGTGTGGGGTCACGACCCCTGAGGTGCGTCTCGGTGCCACGGTTCTGCCCATAAAGCTGCAAAGACTGAATTTATCGCACATTATCAGTCATTATTACTCGGTCCTGCTGTACTGTACTGTTCCTCCTCACACACACTCACACTGAGTCTCTACAGCAAAATAATCAACTTTATATATCAACTTTTATTCGAATAACAGACAGTGGATTAATGCTGAGCAAAGCAAATCCAAATCATTTCGCTGGACACGAATCTAATTCTGCTTTCTGATGCTGTTACAGAGTTATAACGAGTCACACAGTTCTGGAGAGTATTTTACTCTTTTTCAACACTAGAGGGAGCACGCGTGAAACACCGGATGGAGTTTAAAGCTGTAGACGGTTTATCAGAAGTTAAATTACACAGATGTGACCACAGCTGGGTCACTAGACACGTGTGGTCAAAAACCACAATGTGAGCGAGCAGACGCCTGAGAGGGATTATATACTGTCTGCTTTACAGAATTATCTGTCTGTTTCACCCAAACACAAGATTTGATCCTGTTCATTTTCTGTAGAATATCCACTTCCTGTAAAATCTTCTTCTTATTTTATATCTTTTTACAAGTTCACTTCTAAAGGGTGCCATTATTTATGCATGTCACAATGTAAGCATAATGCTAAAGGGTTCTTCAGTACTCGTTTAAAATGTTAGACCCTTCACTTAACTGAAGAACCCATGAGGAACCAGTTTTTCTCAGCGAGCGTTTGTGTGTGTGTGGCGTGGCTGTCGAGTGTGTGTGTGTGGGTTTGTGTGAGCTCTGACTCGGACCTGACGGAGATGGAGAAGTCTCCAGGTGAGCTCTGACTGCCGCGGATCAGGAAGCCCCCGACCTCCCGGGACTTGAGCATCTCCTCTGCAGCGCCGCGGCTGGCGTTCTCCTGGAACCAGCTGCACGCAAACACCACGAATAACAACGTCAGAACGTCAGAACACTGACACACTGCAATGACATCACTAGCTGCCGAAAGTCACGTTCTATAAGAACAGTTCAATTATTACAGTTCTTGAATCTGATAGAACCGATCTGTCAAGACGCGACGTTTCTGCAACGCTGGACAGAATATTAGTGCATAAATAAAAAAATATAATAAATATTCACTAGATTCGAAACGAAGACGCAAATTTCAGTGAATCCGAATCAGATTTGTGCGTCGCTGCATGTTGATAAGAAAACCCTGCCACAGGAAATGATGTCAACAGGAAGACCGCTGCGCTAAAGACCCTCACGACCGAGTGCCAGTGACTTATTACAGCTAGTATACATGACCTTAAGTGTTTGAAAAGTCACCATATCTGCAAAAAGTCTGTGCATGTGCATGCGCATGCGCAGGAACTCACCCGGGTATGGGTCTGTCCACGTAGTTTTTAGGGACGAATCCTTCATGACCGTTCATTTCTGCTTTATACCAGTCTTCCTGAGCGCCCAGGATCTGCACACAGATGCAGGGTTACACATACACACTGCAAAGTGATTCCGTTTCCTCTCTGCAGGAACCTTTAAAGGTTCTACATAGAAATGTAGTGTTTCTTCACCACAGTGGTTCTCTTGAGGAACCAATCCCCCTTTTCTAAGAGTGTGTGTATTACCTGTGCATGTATGCAGTACAAACTCCAAATTATTGCTCATTATTGTCTTCTTAATACCTAGAACCTGATATTTATCTTATTGGTACCTGGACCGTGCTTAGAAAAATATTGTTCCAATGTTTCTTCTGTAAAGTTTAATTAAATAATTAAGGGTTCTCCGCCTCTAAAGGGGTTAGAGAGAGCCTCTGCTAACATAGACTCAGTAGATAGAAAGGTTATACACAGAGCTGTTAAGTGTTCCTCTGGATGGACAACTGGAGAACCCTTAGGTGCTCTAAACATGTCCAACCTTTTTGTCATGGCTTAGAATATAATGTTAAAAAGGGATGTTACAAAGCAATGTTACAGGGTTCCACATAGAACCTTTAAGAGTTCCTTCACAGAGACAGGGTCTTAGATTTAAGAGTGCAGATTTTAAACCTTTAAGGTGTCTCCTTTGCGAAAGCTGAGCTCGTCCTCCGCCGTGGCGTTGAAGTCAAATTTTCCTCGTGCCTCCATGGCCACAGAGTAAGGGAACGAGGGAGCAAGGGAACGAGGGAGCAAGGGAACAAGGGAGCAAGGGAACGAGGGAGCAAGGGAATGAGGGAGTAAAAGAACGAGGGAGCAGTGGAATATCTGTCAGGAGAGAAGGCAAAGAGGAAGTTAACTCAACCCCAGATCTCACACTCTCACGCACACACACACACACACACACACACACACACATGCACACACACACACACACACACACACACACCTGCTGGTGAGAACATGCAGCTGTGGTTAATCTGACATTCACGCCTGAATACTAGTCAAATGGAAGCTCAGAATAAACCAAAGCAAGAATTTAAACATCAACACCAACAATCAGGTGTTGAAATATTTAATAACAAGAGTCACTGCACTGAACACTGAACACTGAACACTGAACACACCCCGGGCTGAGGTGCTGATCCCCTCCTTACACCACACTGGGCTCAGATTGAGCAGAAGGTGTTGATTAATTTTCCAGAAGAGCAGCTCTGACCGTAGCGCACGGAACGAGTGTGTGAAGGAGTGACGGCGTCTTACACTCGATCTGGTGATGAAGTGACCCGCAGTCAGTCGTGGAACCTACAGAACGTTAATAATCCACCTGCAGCACAGAGGAGAAGAGAACGTCTCTATAGACACACATCATCTTTTACTTTCACTAAACCAGCTGGGTTAACTTCAAAACATCTGCTTCTCCAAACTGAAGGATAAGAACCTCTAATTTACACTTAAGAGAACCTTATAAGACTACACCCTTAAAGGTTCTTTAGTAGTACTCTGGGGTTAAGGGTTCCATGTAGAGCACAATAACAGAATATTTCCTTTTCCAACTAAAAGCTGCTTTGGAATCTATGAAGTCTTAATTATCGGCTGAACCCTTACAGAAACCTATTTCTAAAAGTACGGTATACATTATTAAAACCTTAAACCTTTTTTTAACCTTTAAAAGTTCTACATAGAACCCTGGGTGTTTTCTTATCAGAAAGCATTTAACGTAGAACCAGACAGGAAGCCAAGACGTCTTCATTATCCACCGAACACTTAAAGAACCCTTTTTGTAAACGTTTACACTCTTCAAAATGAAAAGCGTTTACGTGTAACTTGGCTGTACATCTACTGGGAATCATTAAAAACCATTAGGAATCCTTTAAGAACCATTAAGAACCCTAGAACCGAGTGTTTTCCTATCAGGTTCCAAGTAGAGTTTTTGTACCAAGTTAAAACCCTGTAATTAACACTTGACGAATCACGGAAGAAAACTCTGTTAGAAAATGAAAACCATTAAGGGTTACCCGCTTGTACCTGGTAGAACCCCAGGTCAGAGTGTTTCCTGATTAGAAAGGGATCTAAGAGTACTTTTTGTTGAATTTCTGAACCCTTTATTAACCCTTAAAGAACACTTCAAAATACATTTTTTCCGAAAGTGTCCACTGTTAAAAATATAGAACCCTTCAGGTTCTTGGTTATCCATTGTCTCCTCAAATGCTCTATGTAGAACCTTACAGCAGAGTGTTTCACTAGCAGAAAGGAGAACCCTTAAAGAAGAACCTTTGGTGAACCTTGAGTAAGTATCCACATTACTCTTCACTGTTTTCTTCTTAGTACCCAGAACCTGTCAGGAAGTTCCTCTCCTCACTTGGTACACTCCTACACACAAGAGGTCCTTCAAATAAAGGTTCTTAGCTTGCGCACACTCTGTTGCGGGGTTCTGTGAGTGTTCTAGATCTAGCGTGTTGCTGCTAAGTGGAGCGCGAGTTCGTCATGGATGTTACTGAAGCCGAGTTCCCCTTTGCTCATGTGTTGATACGTGAGCTGAGAGAACCTAGCTTATCGCGCAGGAAACACACAACCTAAACATGTAAAATAAGAAATGAAGCGTGTTCTGTGTTCCCAAGAGGCCACGTGTGATGGAGATCATCCCCTCCGACTGATCCGCAGGAAGGAAGCAGAGGAAGAATCGCTGAATCAATTACAACCAATTCCTCACACACAGTGACTCTTTTACAGCTTATTTTCTGCGTCTCTGATGTTTCATCTGAAGCACATTTTAACCCTTACAGTTCCAGGAAGTGTTGGTGTTTTCCTAAACTTCCTCATGGATGTTTCTGGAAGTTCTTCAGCAGAAGCGCCGGGCTGTCAGGGCTTAAACAGGCAGCGTGGTTTGGTTTCGGTCTATTACCACGATACAGAACTGAAACATCAGCATGAAATTATTATTATAAACTTTTAAGCAATTCTTACATGGTGTTACATGGAAATGACCCGGGTTGAGCGTGTGTGGCGTGGCATGGCGTGCCAGCGGAGCTACTCTTACACCAGCAGTGCATTAGTGCTGTAACCTGCACAATCTGGAGCATTTACACCACAGCATTTACCAACGACCACTATGATTCAGGTGTTACTAAACGGCATGTCACAGATTTTAATGATTTATTGTTAACTTTAATGTTGTGGAATGTCAAGGAACCAAATTAGTTCCTGTTGTCACCTGCACTATAGGTGCAATAAACAGTTGTTTTCTCTCTCTCTCTGTCCAACCTGAGCTTCCTTCTCAAAATGTTAAATAATACCTGTCAATGTCTCCTAACAAAAACATCACCACATCACCATTTATTTTTTTAAAACCTGCTTAGCATTAGTGATGTGGTGATGTGGAGCGTGCGCGTTACCCGTCCCTGTGAATGAGCTGTTACTATAGAAACAATAACGTATTAGGATAAGCACATCAATACAACGCTGTTTTTCTAGCTGTGCTGTTATACAGAAATAAAGCACACCTTCAGACCAATCAGATGCGAGCGTTCCACCGCACTGCGGTATAAGTGTAATTATGATGTAGGAAAGTAACTGAGCAGATGAACCGTCTGTGATAAACATGAGGAGCATAATTACAGGTTTATACATTTACACGTTTTATAGGTATTCTTTTTAAGTTTAATGCTGATTATGAGAAGAAACTGACATTTGTTTTCTGAGTTTTTGTAGCTACAAAAATTTTAATTAAATTGAACAAATTAAACATTGTTATTTTTCGTGGCTCAGAAGTTTTCCGATCGAAAATCGATGGATCTTTTGATAATCTGTTCATATTCACCGTTGGTTTACTTTCATAAAGATGGAACGAAACATTCCAGAAAGCGGAATGTCAGGAAATTAGAGCTGCGACGTGGAAATGGAAAGAGTGCGCTGGTGGAATGTGCAAAACAATGCTGGAGCTCAGTGGATTAGTGAAAGTGTATAATATTGCATAGTGCTGTCAAGAGAGATGTCATTACTGCCACTCGAACCTGTGTGCAGAAACCTTTTTTTCTTAATAGTCTTTGATTGGCTAATTGCTCATGTGGCATCCATGCATCCACTGCTCTATTCTATACATTACACTATGCAATCACTGTACTACACACTATCCAATATACCACCACTATACCATACATCATACCGTGCAACATACCAGTGTCATACTATACACTATACTACACAACATACTATACAATATACCATGGCATTGCTATACTTTACACCACCATTATACTATACAATGTACTATACAACAGACCATTACTATAGTATAAATTCTACTACACAATATGTCAATGCTATACTATACAATACTGTACAATATACCACCTCTCTAATAAACAATATACCACCATTATCCTATACATTATACTCTTGCTATAGTACACATTATACTATATGCTACAGCATTGCTATTCTATATGTTATACTATACAATATACCACAGGAGTTCTATACATTATACCAATGATGTACTATAGAATAAGCCACCACTACACTATACATAATGTTATACAATAAAGCAGCACTATACTCCACAATGTGCCAGCATTTTATCACTACATGCTACAGCTCACAATTTCATTTTTCACTTTACAAGAAATGCTTATACTCTCATGAGGTGTAATAAGCTGGACAGCTGAAGTACAGAACAGCATGCAAAAGTGCACGAAGTGCTCATAACCTATAAAGTCAATAAATAAATCCTATTTCACATTAATGCCAACACAGGACAGCACACATTAAACACAAAGTAAACACTAAGGATGTTGCTAAGAAAAGCAGAACTACACAGATACTGAGCAACAGTTCCACTTTTACCAGAATAGTTGTGCGTTTTAGGGATAAATCCTTATTTTTGTTTCGACTTACATTAACGAGGTGAAAATACAGCGCGCGCATCTCATTCCGGATATAACAGCAAAAGTGCAAGACAGCAAAAAGTGAAAATTAACACCCAGAGAACTGCTCCAAGTCTCCGTGTTTCAGTTTAATCCAGCTCCTGAGCTTCACTACACACAACTCATCTAGTGCAATAAAGTTAAACAGATAGAAAGAGCGATAATTTACCCTGCTTTGGCACTCTCATCTCTGTCCGCGTGCGCGTGAGAAGCACAAAACTGCCAAGTGCGGGAGCGCGCATCAGCCAACACGCACTTGCGTTCCGAATACAGCGCGCGGCAACGAGCCGGAAGTGACACGCCGCTGAGATAATATGCAACACTTTTAGAATGATGGAGGTAGTTATTAAACTGTTTAATTGCTATAAATGGAGCGCGAGGGTGAAAGGGGCGGGGCTACGATAGTACTAAATCACAGCACTGCATGATGAACGTAATATCATTGATGATGTCGTGCAATTCTACATCAATTTGTGGGGAAATGCTTTCATTTGAAGAGTGTAAACTGTTCTCCTCTGGTCAGAGCAAATGTTAAAGTGTGTGTTTGTACAGTGAAGCATTAAAATATGTTACAATGGGTTCATATTACCAGGACTTTCCGATGTCATGTGAAATAGAGAAGTCAGGTCCATAAGTATTTAGACAGTGACACGATTTTCGTAATGTTGCCTCTGTACACCACCAGAACGGATTTGAAATGACACAGTCAAGATGTAATTGAAGTGTAGATGTTCAGCTGTGATTCAAGGGGTTTAACGGAAATATCACGTTAACCGTTCATGGGAATCCTTAATATGCGCTGCAAAGAGCTGTTGATACAAGTGAAGGAAGCCATCATGAGGCTGAAAAAACAAAATGCACCTCTCAGAGAGATAGCAGAGACTTTAGGAGTGGCCAAATCAATAATTTGGTATAGTCCTAAAAAGAAGGAATGTGCTGGTGAGCTCAGCAACGCCAAAAGGCCCGGAAGACCACAGAAGACAACTGAAGTGGATGATC